>OX376697.1:43285714-43796286 GCA_947389925.1 Coelopa pilipes | reverse complement strand
TTTACACATGGATATTTGATGGAAATAATTGCCGAACGCGTTTAATTGCCAACAAGTTCGAATGCTAACAACAACATCAATAAAAACTAACCATCAACAACAACAAAATAAAAAGGGACCAACAACAATGAAACGAACAACGAACTAACCGAAAAACGGTGACCAGCAACAATGAGAAGAAAACAACAACAAGAATTCCAATACCAATACACAAGAATGCCATTGTGACAAAAATGCAAGAGCATTAGCAGCGACAACAACAATGGCATTAACAACAATAACAACAACAATGTGAACAATAGCAATGAGCATCGCTGTTCACTGGAAGGTCTCGATGTGTATCGTGGATCCATTAAGACCGATCGATCGTTCGATTGGTGGATGGATGGAGCGGTGGAGCCGTGGAACGGATCGCAGCTCATTGACCGACTATCGCACGATCTTATCGAAAATATTCGGCAAATGGACGAACGAACCGCCGGAGCGACAAGTGAATGCCGAACGAAAGACAGACAGACCGAAAGACAGACAGGTGGACAGACGGACAGCCAGGACGGCGAGCTGCGCTGACGGACAGATTCAGATTCGGATCCACGGGCAGCGGCGAGTTGGGCAGTTGTTGTTGTTCCCGTTGTTGTTGTCGTTTGGCTAGTTTTAATTTGTCAGCTCTCGTTGTTGCTATTGTTATTGTAGTTACTTGTCGTTGTTGTTCCAAAGCTTGTTGTTGCTGCAGTAGTAGTTGGGTTTTTTTCCGATCTTGATTTTTGTTGCAGTCATCGCCAGAGTCATTGTTGTTGCTGTAGCAAATCCGTTATTTACCTTTCATCGAGTTTCTTCCACCCATCCATCCAATCATTTATTCATTTATTTATTTGTTTGTTTGTTTTTCTGAAGATTTTCCACTCGATTCATGGATTTTTCGTTAGTTTTAAATTTGAAGAGTTTTTCATGTGTTGCTATTGATATTGTTGTTGTAGCTGCTGTTAGCGCCCTTATTGTTGCATTTGTTATTGTTACCAAATTTGTTGTTTACACTTTTATTGTTACCACAGCTGCCCTTTTTTTCGAGTTCAATGTCAATGTTTGCCTTTCGTACTCCACCTTTTCAGTCGAAATTCAGTCATCTCTTCCTCCATCTCCCTCTCGCTCTGTTCGGTTCAGGGCTGCCCTTCAGTAGGTGGAATTCGAGGGCTTCGTCCTTGACAATATCTCACACCATTTCGAGCAAAATACAATTCCTCAACGTCCATGTCTTTCTTTATTCAAGTTTTATTTAAATTGTTCTCATTTGAAATTTTCTCATTAAATTTTCTTAATAAATTTTCTCATTGAAAATTTCACATCAAATTTTTCTTTTTTAAATTGTGGATAAATTTTATATTTCTTTACCGTTCTTTGTTCACTTTCGTAAATTCTTCAATGTTATTTTCTATCATTCATTCTCCTTTCTCATGCAATATTTTCCATCAATCATTCTTTATTTTCAAAACAACTTATTTCTCTACATCAAATGTTTCATTCAACGACCTATAGTTAATTTTTCTATCATTTTTCATTCCTTATTTCTTACTCTTCTCCATCATTCACTCATTCGCATCACTCGTTCTGCTCCATCATCGAAAATTCATCGATTGTTCGATATATAAATTCGTGGTTCGTAAATCCTTCTCTCTTTTATCAAAAATTTCTGAACTGATTCGATATTCATCCCCATCATTATTCATCACCACATAATTCATCATTTGTTCAACAAGTCCTCCGGAAGCCCATGGAGAACTCTGAAGCGAATTATTTAATGCTGTTAACTGGACCTCGTCTTAATTCCACGAATCCATTGGCTTCCGATCCGTTGCTTTTTGTCCCTTGATTGGTCGGACGGACCGATGAACGGACAGACCGATGGACGGACAGCCCGATGGACGGACGGCCCATCGCTCGGCGGCATCCTCAACACTGGGTGCCCAGGTCCAATCGTTAATCGCATTACCATTTATCACGGCCAAAATGGGGAGAGCGAAGCAGGTGGCAGCAACGGCTCCGACAACCGCGACGACGACGGCGTTGACAGCTCGACAGGGTTGCCACCGCACTGATAATTAGCTTAACGTCGAAACCGCACCGCAACACGCGATCCCTTCAAAGTCAAAATTTCGCCTCCGAGACTTGGGGCGCCATCGACAAGGGCAACGATTTCCACAGTAGCCCACATTGGCCCAAAAACTCCGTCGCCCTGCTGATTCTATCTCTGTCATCGCCAGCTCTCTCGCTCTCTCCCCACTTGCTTCACTTAGTTGTTCTCCTCACCTGCTTCAATTTCGCTGTCGGCTTCGGCCGTTTTCGCCGCCTTCTCGTTCGGTGGTTTTCCATTTTTTCATTTGCCCCGGGGCTGCTGCACTCATTCGGTAGTTCATTTGTCTGCCTATCTATCAGTCTGTCTGTCAGTCTGTCTCTCAGGCTGTTTCTCAGTCTCTCTGTGTGGCTGTCGCCTGACCTTGTCTCGTCTGGCCGTGTCTGATCTCTTTAACTGCACTTCTCCAGCCGTTTCTGCTTCTGTCTGCCTCTTTCGGCGAGTGCCCACCAATTTGGCCATCTGTCTTTGAGCCCGCCCCTGGGCCTCCCCGGCCAATTCGTCATAATTCTTTCGTACTTCTTTGCACTCCGCCGGATCGATCTGTCATTAGGTTTCCCGACCTTCTCCCTTTCTCTCCTTCCTCGTGTCTGTCTGCGGACACGACCACCAGCTTTTCGCATTTCTCTGGCTATCTGTCGGTCGGCCTGTCTATCAATTGGTGCTCGCTCTTTTCACCAGGCCATCCCCACACAGTGAGAGGGAGAGGCGACTGCCATCGGTCCTTCCGTCCACGCGCCCATCCTCGGCCATCTGTCGGCCGGATCTGCGCAGCCCTGTCGGAAATATTCGTTGTCCCTGCTGGACTTTGATTAATTGTTGTTTTCGTACTCGAGCCCAGTCGAGTCGGGCCGCATTGATTTTTGCGCAAATGCTTCGGCAAGTTCGCTCCATGCGGAGAGTGTCGAAATCTGAAGAGGAATTCGTGCGGATGCCACTGGAGCGTGTGTGCGTGTGTGTGTGAGTGTGAGAGGGGTTATGTGTGTAGTTGTGTGCGATGGGTCAGATGCAGATGGACCGATGGCAACTGATTGGTCTCCGGCTGGCAACAATGTGGGTTAAGTAGTTTTCAGTTCGGCTTTTGTTTTAGCCAAAGTGTTACAAATGCTCGAACCTCCGCAGCACATTGAGCTGGCCGGGCAGACGAAATGAAACAAATGCAAAACATGACTTTGTCTCGTCTCCATCGTGGGAAAACACAATTTATCATAAAATGTTTCATTTGGTTCGGCTCGGCTCGGAAGGTTTCGGCGGTTTCTGTTGTCTGTGCTACTGGGCGAGCAACGCCTTTTGGGGGCGGTGCGGGCGAGCGACGGACAGGCGGACGGACGGACGCACGTACGTTCGGGGCCATTGAGAGATTGAAGGCGAATTTTCAGAGTAATTTGGATGGTTTTCTCATAAACCGGTTGATGTTCAATCCTTTGATAGACTACTTTTCAAAATGGTCTCAAAGTTCTAGAATTCGAATGAGGAAACCGATTGAATTTGTTTCGATAACAAGTTGAAGTGTTTTTATTATTTGCCGTGAACACTCTTTCAAACACTCCCATCGAACACCTCTCGCATGACGTAATTGTTTGCAATTTCTCGCGAACTCGTGCGATTTCTCTGGACCAACTCGTGCCGTGGCCGGAGGAGCGAAGGCTTGTGACCGACCACACGAGAGCAGCTCCATTGGCGTCGTTTCCTCCTTGAGGCGGCGACTCTCGGCGCGGGCGGTCGAGTTCCATTTCATCCACTTGGCCCGCTCCGGCTCCCGCGGCCTTTGTCGGCGGCCGCCACTCGCCGCCACCCACAGGCTGTCGTTATTGCTGCGATTATGCAACGATCGTCCGTCCCGACTGCCCGACAACGATGTGTTGACAACCGTTCGGCAATCCATTGAAAGCCGTCCATCAGAAGTGCGGCGACGGCTCGGACCGAGAGGCCTCAAAATGTTGCTACCAAGACCATACGAATTAATCACTCGAATGTGTACAAACAACAATTACAGAACAACAACAACAACAACAACAACAACATCGATAACCATTTGCAGCATCCACTAACTCCGATTGCCATCACATTGACAAAAGCCTGGGTTCCATCGTCATGTCCAAGAGTTATTTCACGATCACAACAATAAAGAAATCAAGCAAATAAACATCTGCTACTGCTACTACAACAACAACATTACAACAATTAAATTACAATAACAATTGCTGTTAAGACAACCACTTCTGCTGCAGCAATTTCCAATACGATAACACATTTCAATACGACAGCAATTTCCACTACCATAACAATTTCTTCAACGACAACAATTCCAACGACAACAACAATCCCTATACCAACAACATTTCCGACAACTACAATAACAATAGCGACAACAAAAATTACTACCACAAGCAATAATTTCCACCACTACACCCATAAATTGATTTGCCTACGAAAGTGAAATTTCAAGTGGGCGAAGATCGCGAAGATGCCACTAGAGCGACAGTCACAACAACTACAACTGTAACTACACAATTAACAACAACTACAAGAACAATACCAATAACAACAGACCCAATAACATTAAGAGCAATAACATTAACAACAACAGCTTTGACAACAGCATCTCCGACATCAACGGCTTCAACAACAATTCACTGTGGTCAAGCCAAGAGCCTTCAGAGGAAAGAAAGAAGTCCCCGCCGAACGGGTTCAACTTTTACATCGTGTGATCCGAAGTGATTGTGATCGAGCTTCCAAAGAAATTGGTCCACTTGATCGCGTCACACCAATGGCGTGTGTGTGTGTGAGGGCCAGGAAGTGCGGCCCAGATGGGAGCGGGTCGGCGGCGAGTGAGGGCAACCAGTTCGCTTACATAAACCCAAAGGCCGTCGCGGTTTCGGGCTCGAAATCGGGTCAGTCGTGGTCGTCGCCCGTTGCAGCCACCGTGCCACCCCCCTCCCTCCTGGTCGCTCCTCCAGCTCCCCTCCTGCCGCCACTTCCACTCGATTGCGTCGTCCACTCCACAGTTCATTGTCAGCCTCGAAGGCCCTTCGTCCAATTACCTGCGTGTGGAGGACAAAAGCGCAGGCCCTCGATTTAGCGCGCTCAGCACCCCTCCCCGCCTCCCTCCGTCTCCCTGGTCTCCTTCGCCTCCTTGGGAGATCGCGTAATAAGTTTTGTCCCGCTTTGTCTCATCTTCGGTTGGCGTTTTGTTTGCCCAGCTTTTTGTTGCTCACAAAAGGCCTCGTTGGGGCGGCCCGAGCGACCTCCGGACCGCCGTCTGCCGCGTGCCTGGCCCTGGCCGCCCTCGAGGCTGCCTCTCGATGCACTCGACTCGGCTCTAATTGATCTAACTACCGCCGGGCCGAGTCGAGTGCATTCATTATCGTCTCGAAAGCAAATAATAACGATCTCCACGGTTACTTCGTGTGCATCGCAGCCTCGGACCGGCGCGAGGCTGCGATCGACGGAAGATGACGAACTGGCGCTCGCCTGGCGGAGGTCGGGGCCTGCAGCTCGGTCGGATGTGGGTCAGATCGGTTTTGGCCATCCCTCGGGGACAGGGCGACTTTCATATCCCGAGTAGAATATTCTGAAATATTGAAACATTGTTATTTACATCAAAATATATTGCCAAGTGCAAAATTATATGCAGACTTAGATATCGCCCTTAAGATCAGAGTGATGAAATTATGTTCAAATGGTAAGAACTATTTAATGGAAAAGGTGGAGAATCGACTAAATCATGAATATGTTTCTACGAAAATATAAATGAAAAAATGAAGTACACTGAAAGCAGCGAAATATTAGGAAAAAATATAATTTAATTTGTTCAAATTCGACCTCTTTTTTTGGCTTATTCTCCTTCTCGCTCATTCTCTGTGACTTCTAGAGGCCTGAATTTTCCAAACCGGATCGAAACCTTTCGACATCTTTGGATACTTCCTTTTCCCCCTGCTTCTTTTGTCACCAATTCCTTCAGTCCTTCGGCCCTCTTTCTCTCAACAGTCCTTCTTTCAATCCTTCGACTCCTCCTCCTGCTAATTATTCTGTCTCTCCTCTGCCCTCCCATTTTGAATCCCACGGAGCCCCCACCAGTGTTCGTGGATACTGCCACCTGGACCCAATCACGGATCTGATTTGATCAGAGCCGCTGAGATCCCCGTGCTCCCCACAGTGATCAGCAGAGACTGAAGCGGATTGAAGCGGTCGGTGGGTGGAGACGAACGGATCGAATAAACGGATCATCGCGGTTTCCCAACTTTCGACGGCGATGGCAACGGATTCATCGACCACGGCCACCGCAGCGACAGGGGCAACGGCAACCAATTCAAAAGCAACAGCAGTGGAAGAAGCCAAAAGCAACAGAAATTACAACAACAGCACAACAACAGCAACAACTTGACGGCGACTCAATTGCTCCAGTTCGAATGCGTCTCGCGGCACTCGAGCGAAGGTTGTTGCCGATTCTCAAGTGTCAATCGCCGGCTCATTTATGGGTCGCACTCACGTACTTTTCAACACACTCACACACTCATCTCCCCATCACTCTCTCTCATTGTCCGCCTCAATGTCTCTCCTTCCGTCTCTCTTTCTTTCCACGCGCTCGGCTCCCACTCGGCGCTCGCTGCAGACGAAGAAGCGCCGCCAGCACGTGGTCGCTGCGTCGGTCGGTCGCGCCAAGGAGTCGCGCCCTCTCGCTCGCTCGCCGCGGTCGCCTCTCTAGCCCTGTCCCTTTCTCGCTCGCCGCCTCGCAGTGGCTGCCGCTGCAGCTGCTGCCATCTCTGAAGTTCAATTAAGTTTGGAAACAATTTGCGCCGATGTCGATGTCGGTGCCGCCGCGGTCATCTCCGTCGTCGTCGTCATCGCATCGTCAGCGTCAACGTCGCCGTCGCGGTCGCGGTCGCCGTGGCCGAACCATATAAATGTTTGGGCCGTCGGTCGGTTTGTCATCAGTTCGAGACCCGCTCTTCGTCCACACCGAGCAGTTCCTCAGCCGACAGCTCCGACAGCCTCCTCGTGGATTGATCCTGGCAAACACAGAGAGTTACACAGAGAGTTAGTGCGTGAGAGAGAGACAAACAGAGAGAGATAGAGAGAGAGAAGCGTCCTCCGATCGTCGCCATGCGTGCCTTCCTCCTTGCCGCCACCTGCCTGGGCGTCGCCCTCGCCCGCCCCGAGGCCGGCTACACGTACAACGGCCAGGGCCCCAACGGCCTGCTGCCCAGCGGTGAGTGCCGGAGCCTCCTGCAGCGTCCAGCGGAACCTCCCTAATCCTTCCACCTTCGCTTCGTCCCCACAGCCCACAACCTGCAGCCGCTCGTGCACCAGCAGCTGCCCGAGGAGCAGAGCTTCAGCAACTTCAACGCCGCGCCCCAGATGACCTACTTGGCCCCGATGCCCGACGGCCACCTGGGCCCCATCGTGGCCGCCGAGCCCATGCAGCAGCAGCAGCAGCAGCACCAACACTTCCACCACCATCACCACCAACTGCCTCAGCAGCAGCCCCTGCCACAGCAACAGCAACAGCAACAGGCTCTGCCCCTGCCCCAGCAACAGGCCCAGTTCCAGCAGCAGCCCCAGCAGGACTCGTACAGCATGGCGCACCTGCTCTCGTCGGTGCCGCATGAGGCGACCGAGGGCTCGGCCGGCTACCCGTACGCCCCCGCCCCGACGAAGGTCCACAAGCACATCTACGTGCACGTGCCGCCGAAGGACTTCGAGGAGGAGGACGCGGTGCAGCCGCGCGTCCACCACCAGGCCGGGCCCAAGCAGAAGCACTACAAGATCGTCTTCATCAAGGCCCCGTCGGCGCCGGCGATCCGCGCCCCGATCGTCCCGCCGCAGCCGCAGCACGAGGAGAAGACCCTGATCTACGTGCTGCACAAGAAGCCCGAGGCCCAGCAGGACATCGTCATCCCGACGGCCGCGCCGACGAAGCCCTCGAAGCCCGAGGTCTACTTCATCAAGTACAAGACCAAGAAGGAGGAGGCGCCCGTCTACGGCCCGCCCCCAGTGCCCGCCGCCGGACCTGCGGAGCCGCGCCACGCGGAGCCCGCCGGCGAGTACGGGGCACCCACGGCCGAGTACGGAGCACCGGATGCCGAGTACGGAGCCCCCACCGCCGCCACAGCCCCCGCCGCCATCACCGCGCCCTCGGCCGGCGACGAGTTCCCCGCCGGCGAGAACGGCGGCGACCTGGGCGCCCCCCTGACCACCCTGCAGACGATCGTCGACGAGCCCCGCGAGCCCCAGGAGATCCAGGCGCAGCAGCAGCCCCAGCAGCAGCCTCAGTTCGTCAGCGAGATGCCCGCGGAAACCTACGGCGCCCCCACCATGGCCGCCTTCGGGACCGGCGAGGAACCCCAGCCCACCCTGGCCGCGCCCAGCAACCAGTACCTGGCGCCCGAGCCCACGGCCACCGGCCCCGCCCCCTCAGAGGAGCCGCACGTTCCGGCCTCCAACTACGGCCCCCCAGCCCGGTTCTTCCTCAAGAAGAGGAAGTAGGGCGGAGGAGCGAAGCCAGATTTAGCCAATTGTTAGATAGTCCATAAATCACACGCCACACACATGCCACACACGCACACGCACACACACATGTTAATACGCTCACACATACACAAGCACTTGTTGAGGCATCCGCCCAGCGAGGGCGGAGCAGCGAACCCTAGTGAATATTGATAACAATAAATCGAAGTTTATTTTGTACGTAATCCCGAGGCTTTCAATCCCTCGATCCCCCGCCCTGTCACGGTGTCCTGATGCCCTGCTGCCCTGGCGAGCGATTGCAGCAAGAGCCGGTTGACCGATGTGGCGAACGAGAGACAGACGGGAGGACGGACGGACGGACGGCCTGAGCAGTTGCTCCACAGGCGGACGGTCATTAGCGGATGGTCGCGGCAGCAACAGCTCGTTCACCAATTAACGCCCGCCCCCAGACCGACCGCCAACCTCGCCGGCGACCCCCCCGCCCCCTTTAGCAGAAGCGGCGCCGTTTAATGATGGCCGGCGATCGCAATGGAACTTGACCTTCGTCGCCTCGCGCCGCGTTCGAGTTTCGTTGCGTTCGCGAAGTCGCGCGAAGCTCTTAATTGTTTTCCGAGCACACGCGGCCCTCGATGACTCGGCGCTTGCCCAACTTCGAGCGACCACCGACAGACTCGTCTCGTCTCGGCCCACCACGAGCTGGGTGGGCGGGACGCCGTTGGTCCAGAAAACTTCGACGTTTCGAGGCGAGTTCGACTGGAAGGATTTCGCTCCACCTCTCGCCGCCTCCACCGCCTGCCTTGGGCCAACCCGGCCGGTGTCTGGCGCAATAACGACCCTGGCAACATCACGTGCGGCGCCCGCAACATGGCCCATTCACAATGGGGTGTCGCCGGCAGTTGGCGCCAAATTTTTGTGGCCCATGGAGGCAACAGATTCATTCAGCCGGCGCACGGTGGGGCGGCCGCGGAGTCGGAGTCGGCGCACTGGGGCGGCGTCGGCAACATTTTTGCCACCGACGACTACGACTACGACCGCACCGCACAACATCGGTGACGTCACCGTCGGAGCTTCCGGTGGCGTTGCGAGGCTTCGGTCAGAACGACGTCGAGGACACCGAGCGACGGCGACGAGCGGCCGACGGATCAGTTCGTCTCTGGCGCTCATGTGGAACGCACCGAAGCGCGACGCCATTTTGTTCTGACGGCCCCACGTCGTGCGTCGTACGAGTCGCCCCAAACGGTCTCCCGGTCGTTCCGCGGTCTCTGCCGGAAGTTCGTCCGTGTGCGTGTGTGAGTGAACGTGTGCGAGCGGAAACGGATGTTGAACACTGTGATAAAACTCGTAATTCGGAAGACCAACAACGGGAATTCCGGAACAAACGAAAGTGATTCGATTGGGAACGAAATCTCCCGAAATTTTTGAAATAAAATTAGATTAAGCTATATTTAAATTGTGAAATTCAAAACAAGTCCATTCCCAACGCGGAGTAAAGTTTTGTCAGTGTCGGAGTATTTGCATTGACTGGTGTTGGTTGCTAGTGTGAGTCAGTGTGGATGCAGGATAATTTTCGCTTATCTATCGCTGCGAACGTGGCCGCATTTTCCGCTCCGAAGCGCCGTGAAACGCTGCAAAAACACCCCGTTCCGTTCTGTCCTGTTTGTCCGGCTTCGTCCGACGCGACGCCACCTGCTCGTCCAGCGCTGCATGTCCTGAATACTGCGAGTGCCACTCGCATTTTTGGCCCCACGGGGCAGCCGGAGCGCCCCAGTCGCGTCGATTGCGTGAAGGTGAGTCGGGTTTTCCACACTTACCCCCTCTACCACCTGTCCGAACAGACAGCAGTTAGAAAAAAGTCCTCCGCCGCCCTCTCCCCAACACCAACAACGTCACCGACACCACTATCGACACCACCACCACCTCCAACACCACAATTGACCAGTTTGCGTCGGTTTTAAAGTGAAAATTAGCGGGGAATGCTTTCAATTGTCGCTTTTAATTCCGGAAATTCTCCACAGGGTTGTCCTGTTGCCTACTGGCGTCCCTCCCCCTCTGGCCCTACTGGTTCCGAGGATTCTTCGGTTTTTAATTAATGGTCTGCGGTCATCAACGGCTCCCGTGGATTTGCATCGTGCCAGAGCCGCATCATCAGTCGCTCCGTTGCTCCTCACGTCATCCGACTCGACCCACTGGCCAGGCTTATGGCGGAGCTCTCGTTTAATCCGCCCTTTTGCTACGACTCTCCGGCCTTCTGGGGATTTCGCCTTCCTTCGAGGATTCTTTCTCCTCCGAAGGTTCTTCTCCGAGGAGTTTTTCTTTCCTTTTCCCACCCTTCTCTTCTCTTCTCTTCTCTTCTTCGTTCCACCGTTTTTCCCTTACATGGCAGTTTCTTCCTCCATTGAAGCTCGTTCAAATTTCACTTGCCCGGAAAAGCCGTTTTTAAAGCGAAGACATCAAGACCGAAAAGTTTCCGGCTTTCTTTCGAATTTTCCTGGCCTTCCGAAAACTCTTCCTCCTCTCCTGCGACCCGACGCCGTTGATAATGGTGAACATGATGTTGCTGGACCCGTGGTTAAGGCCAATGAGTGCCGACCCCTTTTCAAAGGAATTCAAGAGGCCCATCAATGGACTTAATCGAGTCGCTCACTTTCCCCACGCTTGCCGTTTAAACAATTTATGTGGTTTATTTTACGATTTTCACCCACTTCATTCCCCAGTCTTGGCCCATTGTGCGGCGATCGGGGTGGCGCCGGGAATGCCAATAACAATCGACCTAAGTAGCCCCAAGCGGCGACGTGAGGGGGAGCGGGCGAGCTGTGGACGGGGGTCGAAGTTCCTGAGATCGAACACGATGCCGGGGTCGATGACGGTGGCGGTGACGAAGACGATGGTGATGGCGATGGCGATGGCGATATCGAAGTCCAAGTCGATGTCGATGTCGATTGATCATTACATTGTGGTCTTGGTACATGATGCGAAATTAGCCTGAAGGAAAAATCCTGTTAACTCCAAGGAAGGGAGAGCCAAGATGTATATGTCCAAATAATATTCACCGAATTTCGGCAAGCAGAATCGAACCCATTCAATCGAGAGAATGTATTCATGTCGGAGCAACTCAATGGTAATTAATGACCTAGGGCTGCCTTGAAGATGTCGTCGATGCGAACGCGAACTGTCCTGTTCGAAGGTCCTGTTCATTTATTTCCCATTAATCCCTCATCATTGGGCAGTCAAGGGAAAGCGCTCCGATAGCTTTCTGCCATCTCTCTCTCTTTCTCTCCCGCGGTTGCAATAGCGATATCTCTCGCATCCGTCTCGGACTTCAGGTGGTGCTCGAAGCGGGGCGGACTGGGTTGGATGCAGTTGCCAGAAGCAGGTCAGGAGCTTTAATTTCCGGCAAAAGAAATCGCGAGCGATATCGCTTTGAGCTGCTTTAACGAGCGTCGACTAGCGGACTGGGAGAGGAGGAGGACGACGGACGGCGGACGAGCTGTCGGTCGTCGTCGCCAGGAGGAAGCAAGTGATCGCCGCTGGTGCTGAAGGGCACAGACGGTTGTCCTTTTCTCAAAGGCCCTTCTCCTGAGGACGCCGACGACCAACTAGTTCCAGCTCTTTTGAAGGGACCCCGGACACCGATGACCATGACAGGCTGTGCCTCTAATTATAAATAATGTCCTCTATGCACACATCGCCATTAACTATCTATGTGTGTACACAGCTTACAACGAGTGCCGCAACAGCAGAAATAACAATAATAACAACAGCAATAGCGGAAACAACAAGAGCTGGGCAATAAAGTGAATCGTCTCGTGTCCGGTCGCCTCTCGTCTTCCGTTGTCCTTCGTCCTCCTTCTCAACACGAAGTCTCACTCATAACCCTCGCACACACAGAGGCCTGGGGGCGACAAAACGTTGTCAAATATTTTGCTCCCAATTAACTGCATAATTTGACTGGCTTTCGTGTGCCCGGGGTCGGGTCGCTGTCACGAGGCTCCGTGCGAGGCTCGAACTGCGACCTCTGTGGCAGGCCGCGTGTGTGTGTGGTTGTGGGCGAGTGCGAACGTGGCGGGCGTGTGTGAGAGTGTTTTGTTATTTTAAGGAAATTCCTCTTAAACGGCCGCCAAGGAAACTCTTAAAAGTCGGGCGACGAAGGCGCCAACGGCATTTGTGCCACGTTAACTCAATCCACACATTTGGTATGCGCGTTTATGGCCTGCCCTTTACGGACGACCGAAGTTGTTGTTGCTGTTGTTCTTGACGCCGCCATTCAATGCCGCCATTGTTATGCGTTTCTTTGTCGTTGCCTGCTAATGTCGGATTAAAGCCACGCTCTAGAGCCTCGCAGGCTGTCCCTCTTCCTCCGCCAGCGCCTCCTTCACGTGCGCGGATGCAATGAGAAAAGACCCGGGGTTTCCTTGCGTGCGTGTTAAACACATATATATATATATATATTGTCTACCTTGGCACGGCGAACTGCTAACATTTATTAGTTATTCATAGCGAATTCTTTTGTTGCGAACAAAAGTCCAACTCGTAATTTTCCACCTCTGAGTCTTCCGGTCGTATGTGCAGCAATTGTTCGTCCCTCCTCTCTCTCTGTTTCTCTCTCCCTCTGACAGGAGGTGCGCAGCAACTACAAGAGGCAGCCACAATAATTTTAGCGAAATAACTCAATGCTGGAACACGGAAGTATTCGAGAAAGCGAAAACATTCGTTAACGCGAAAATTAGTTGGGATTCCAAAAAATTCAGAAACACTAAACTTTTGGTGCAAAGTGTTTAATTTTGAATTTAGTGTATTCTAAATGGAATTTTATTAACAAAACCACAAAAATGAATTTCGCGTGGAGAGTGAAAAATTCCTACTTTTCGAGAATGATTCATTTTTGTGATCTGGTTCTAAGTAGGGGTAAAACATGAAATGTCTAGCTAAGTATTGTTAGAAATTTTATTTGTCGATTGCACAGCTCAGAAGAAATAATGACAGAAATGTATTTATCGAATATCGCAACGAAATAGGGACACGATCATCGATGGCTTCGGCCGTGAATTATTTCCTAAATATGAGTAATTTCTTCCATAAAGCGTGCAGACTGGTGAACGATAAAGTCAGAATTTTAATTGAAGCCCATAACGGCCCGTGTTTACGACTCATGATTCGCCATTACGACCTGCACTGAGAGAACTAAAAACACAAGGCCTGCCAAGAGTCAAAGAGTCGATCGAATGTCGATGGCAGGCAAATAAATGGATGGATCGATGAAATTTGGCAGATGATTCGGACTTGTAACGAGCAGAGCAAATAAACAATAAACGAAGAACGAGAATGTGCCAATTGAATTATTGGACTTGTTTTATATGTTCTCTTCTCTTCTGTTCTCTTCTGCTTTGCGTTTTTCCCGCTTCTAATTTTGCGCTTGTGGGCTTTTTTGCTTTTGTGGAATTTTGAAATACACGCACACTTTTAATTGCAAACGATAAACAATTCGTGGACGGCGGCGGCGGCTCGTGGCCAGGAAGGAGAGACTCCTTTTATCGCCGGGCGAATTCCTCTCGCTTAGCCCTCGAGGCGGGAGAGATGGTTGGAGAGGGCAAACAGAGAGAGGGAGGCAGGGACGAGGAGCGGGGGAACCGAGTTTGACACAACCCATTACAGTTGTTTATGCCGTGAAATTGTTTATCAAATTGCTCTCCAACTGGTCCGCGTACGCTTTTTTCCTCGCTTCGGTTTGTGCGTATTTTCGTAATTTCTTTTTTACGTACAGGCGATTTGTTTGAAAACCGATTCCATTTACTACATTTCGCCGAGTGATCGAAGAACAGACGCGTTCGCGCTCGACTGCGTGTTTGCCGACAGCCGACCGTAGATTTTTTCAAGTGACAGTCGGAATCGGGCGCATGGGGCGTGGCAGGGCAAGCCACGTACCTTAAAAGTCTGATTGCTTAAATTTGAACCGCGGATCTCATGAGGAAGGCGAAAATGAAGAAGTGCAAGGTGACTTTTTAATTCCCGTGTATGACTTGCCTAACACTCTGACAGATTTTGATGGATCACAACTGACGGCACCCAGGAAACTCACGCCAGTTTGGGCTCGGGTTCAAACCTTGTTCTAATTAAATATTCGGTCGAGGTTCCTACGGCCGAAAGTCTCAAGAACGAGGGACCCCGACCGCGCCAGGGTGGCGGGATGAGGAGCGAGGAGGAGTCGTGGGGAGCCGCGAGGCGAAAGAGTCGGCCGCAGGCGCTCGCAAATGGCTCGAAGGCCTGCCGAGGTCGCCCCGAAGACATCACGTGTTGGTCTGTGGTGTGTGGTTTGCGTGCGTGCGAGTTTGTGTGCATGTGTGTGTGCGCGCGAGCGACGTGTGAGAATGTGCGTGAGCGTCGCGTCCTTCGACTGTCGACATGGTGTCGCGAGTTCCTGCGGGCAACAACAGAACGGAAGAGGAGCAAAAAATGGAAACCGCCAACAACAAGAATCGCTCCGAAATGAAGGGCGAAAACAAAGACAACAAGAACGACGAGGAGAAGCTTCGACTAATTTGAAGAACAAACCTTTTTTTAAAGCCCCCTCCCCACCCGTTGCCAACAAACAAACCTGATGATAAATCATCGAGCCGAGGATTCGGGTTCGCGTTGGTGTGGCTGCTGTGTTGAAAAGTGTAATAAACGATTTTCTTATCGCGCGAGTGCAGTCAGAATGTTGTAATTAATTAGCAGTCGCCCCGCACCCCGCACCCCGTCGCCGTCGCCGTCGCCAACCCACCCCCTCTTCCGCGCCCTCACCCCCACTCCCAGCCGGAAGTGGTGGATGCTCGCGCCGAGCGCCGCACTTTTCCGCCTCGCATTAAAAATTTATTAACCTCGCCCTCGTCGGGGAGGCGGACGGGAGGCAAAGTGAGTTGGATGAGAGTAGACGTCGTTTTAAACTTTTAACTAGTCTGCGGAGTTTTATTAATTCTAAAGTTAAGCCGTTTTCCAGGGCAGTGGCAATGATTTAAAGCTCCACAATGAAGCGGTTAAAGCGAAACAGTCAATAGCGATAATGAAGTGTTCATGGGCGGTGATCGGGTACTTAAAAGGGTGTCGATTACGGCCCCTCAACGGTATTAATTAGATGGAACTTGAAAACCGCAGAGCGACCGGGCTGCGAATCCTTCAAGCCATCGGAGTCAATTGGACGTCCTTCCATCCTTCTACCGAAACCTCGAGCCGTCAACGACCGTCAGCCCTGGCCTCTGGCGACCTCCACAGGCACCTCTGCCACCTCCATCTCCAAATCCATCTCCACCTCCATCTCCACCTCCATCTCCTCCTCTTCTTCACCTCCAGCATGCAATTTATTTTACCATATGCAGCCCCAACCCTTCGGCCTCCGGCCTCCGCCGTTTTCGAGACCCTCGCGGGTCCAAAACGTAGTCCGAGCCCCGGCATCGCTGGTCGACGGCTGGGAGATGAACCCGGCCCGAGTCCGGTTGGGGTCGAGGTCCGCGTGATGAACTGGAGCGCGACGATGCATCAAATTTTAATGAACTCGCAGTTGCTGTCGCAGGCAGTGACCACGAGCGGGAACCGCGTCGTAAAACCATGGACAACATTTACGATGCCAAACACCGAACATCTACAGCAGCCACACGAATGAGAGCAGCAAGAAAAACCACAACAACAACACGAACTACATCGAAAATAACAATAACAACAAGAACAACTACGAGACGAACTACAACAACCAGCACAAGGACAACATAAACAAAAACAATTTGAATGCGAAGCCAAAACCACTTCAATGAAAGGAAAATGAACAACGAGAAAAATGCAATAATAAACACATAAAGAGGGGAAAATTAATGAAATATTCGACAAAGACGTCTCTCGCCCCCCGAGCTGGAGAATTCTCTCGTCGACAAATTTAATGCACGATCAGTGGGAAATTTTATGTTAATAAAGCAAACTTGCCTGGGGCGAAAGAACGAATAAAAACCGGGCAAAATTATTAACTTTAAATAGCGAAGTGTGAGAGGAATTTACTTTGGGGAAAACTTTACGACGGGGAGAAAATGCTGGAAAAGAGGATTTCAATTCAACATGGGGGAAGGGGGGGGGGTAGATAGAGAAAAATTAAAAAAATGTAAGTGTTGCGGATAGATGTTGTTGTTGTTGTGGTGTTGGTTGTGGTGTGCTGGACTTCGTTAGGTCCGGACTTCGTTGTTCTTCTCTGCGTTGTACTTCGCTCAGCGATCGAAATTCAAGTGTTTTCCTTCGCTGGGTTGTAATCGAAATTCAAGCGTTTTCCTTCGCTGGGTTGTACTTCTCCTCTCTGGTCAGTGGTCGCAATTCAAGTGACCGAATGAACCGCGGCAAGACATGGTCGAAGTCCAGCCGCAGTCCGAACTGTCATTTTTGAGTGCAAATTTGGCGGCCATCATGAACCGCTAACGGTGAATGTGTTATCTAGAGATCGCACAACTCGTAATCGATAACACATCACTCGTTAGGGATGGCACACCAAATTGTACCAGAAGGTACGGACGTAAACATCGCCGCCCGCCTTGCAGTATACCTGCAATGTTTGGAGCATCGCGCAAGCGACTGGAAATGGGGAGTGGCGGAAGGGGTGGTAATACAAAATATTTGAAAACAAACACGGATTGAATCTCGTATGATTTTTTTTGTTTTTTTTTTTTTTTTTATTTCAAAGGATTACAAAAAATTCAGGGGAATTTGTGGGAATAATGTGGGGTTATTGGGTGGTTTATCCGGAGCAGGAGCCGGATAAGGTCCACCCAAATAGCGTGTTGAATGGTCTATCCGGAGCAGGAGCCGGATAAGATCCATCCAAATACTGTGTTCAGGGCCAGAGGAAGCCCGTTAACTCCCGGCAGCATACCAGGACGGATGCATTTCTGGTAGAACTCTGCTCCTAGCACGAGTGAAATGGGCGTGTGTTCGTCAAACTTTGGATCGGCCAACACCATGTTCGTAAAGTGGGACTTCACTGATCCGCTCAGTGCCCTGGATGGCGACTGGGTTGCGATGGTGTTGACCAGTTTAAATATCGCTTCCAACTTCACGTTGGTGTCTGCGTGAGCCCGGATCGTGAGGTTGCACACGACCTCTTTTCCCATTGTTGTGGTCGGGATGTGCATCTTCTCGACGGTTTCCACCGTAATGCGGCTGATGGCCACTAACGGGTCGAGAAGAGCTCGTACGCGATGGCGCTGATCCTTGAGCTGAATCACCACCACCGCAGTCTGACACAGGGTTACCATCTGCTGGCCCAACAGCGACGAGAGTGTGATCGGCTCGGCCGGTCTCGTGCTGAGCTTCGTGGATGATCTCCTTGATCGGAGTCTCTCATGGAGATGAAGCATGGTGTGGTGTCTCTCTTGACAGATGTGGCAGCCAGTCCTACTCACGCATGTCCCTTGGGAGTGTTCATGCGCTAGGCAGTTAGAGCAGTATTTGTGCAGGAGCACCAGTCGCATGCGCTTCTCAGTATTGGCCTCGGAAAATACCGGGCAATGGCGAAGCGCATGATTCCGACTGCAGATGCGACATCGGAAGGCCTTCTTTACAGCAAGCTGCATCCGAGAGCACTGGCGCTCTGAAGATGACGGCTTCTCGATCGTGGAGATCGTTTTGTTCGGCATGTTTTGGCTAAGGAAAGAAAAAGACGGCTATAGGACTGGTTGGGGGGGAAAGAACAACAAGGACAGGACGGAGACGTAGGAGAGTGAAATTACGATGATGGTAGAACCACTAATTTCACAACTGGTCGCGTGATTGTGCCGCGCGCTGTATACATTTCAGCCACACGGACCCGCTCGTCTTTCCCTAAATGGATCTTGGTTACCCTGCCAAGTCGCCATTCTTGCGGGGGCAGGTTATCATCTTGGATAACGACCAGAGAATCGACTCGGAGATTGGGTTCTGGACTCTTCCACTTATTCCTTTTGTGCAACTCCTTTAGATACTCGTCTTTCCAACGAGTACAGAAGTGTTGCTGGAGAGCTTTCAGCTTCTGCCACCGATTTGTGATGGACACTGGCTTGTCCTCAATTTGTGGTTCACTCGGAGCTAGCAGCGGACTGCCGATCAGGAAATGCCCAGGTGTTAATGCGGACATGTCCGAAGGATCTTCGGACATGGCAGAAATCGGACGTGAATTAAGACACGCTTCAATCCTTGAGAGAATTGTGGAAAATTCTTCAAAGGTATATTTGAACGCTCCTGCTACCTTCTTGAAGTGTGTCTTGAAGCTTTTCACGCCAGCTTCCCACAGGCCACCCATATGAGGAGCTCCTGGTGGAATGAAGTTCCAAGTGAGATTCTGCTGGGCGAAATGAGTGCAAACCGTAGATCGAGAGACCTTTAGAAAGTCACGCGACAGTTCTCGGGAAGCGCCTACAAAGGTTTTTCCATTATCGGAATATAATGTCAGTGGACATCCACGTCGGGAGACGAATCTTTGGAATGCTGCTAGGAAAGCAGGCGTGGAAAGAGTGTTGGTTGCCTCTAGATGGATTGCTTTCGTGGAGAAGCAAACAAACACGCATACGTAGCCCTTGGTAATCAGGCAAGCTCTACCGGTGTAGTTCTTGATTTCGAATGGACCCGCGAAATCTAGGCCGGTACGTGTAAAAGGACGTTCATAAGTGGTGCGTTCTGGTGGAAGTGCGCCCATCAACTGATTGCAAACCTTCTTACGATGGAGTACGCAAGGTTTGCAATTGTGAATTGTCGTTTTGATGAGATTTTTGGCTCGTGGAATCCAAAATTGCAGGCGTAAAAGTTTAAGAACCAATTGATTTCCCCCGTGGAGAGAGATATCATGTGTAAAACGAACTAAGAGACGTGAGAATTCGCAATTGTACGGTAATATAATTGGATGGCGCTCGTCATATGACATGGCTGGTGAGGAGACGAGTCTGCCGCAGACTCGAAGCACACCCGAACCATCGAGGAATGGATTTAAGTTGAGCAGGGAGCTCGACGATGGAATCGGATTTTTATTTTTAAGTAGTTTATACTCTTCTGAGTAGGTCAATCGTTGACTCAGCAGGATCAAACGCATTCGAGTGCTGTTTATCTCTGTGCTGCTGATCACCGTGGAGGAGTAGGAATATGATGATTTATGCGCACTATGAGATCGGTGAAAGAAGCGGAATGTATATGACAACACCCGCAATGCTCTTGCATAGCAGGAGAAGCGCTCGAGAATGTCGTCAACTTGATGTACAACTGTTGCGTGTACCTTGAGGGGTTTGCTTTCGAGTTGCGTTTCGAGACGAAGCTGTGGGTTCTCACCTGGCCAAGACGATGGATTATCTTGTAGCCACTTCGGACCATACCACCACAGTGAACTGTCAGCCAGTTCTTGTGGCAGCGCTCCGCGACTACCAAGATCGGCGGGATTGTCGTGCGAATCAACGTGGAACCAATTCGCTGGCCCCACACTTTGGGTTATCTTCGATACCCGATTCGCAACAAACGTTTGCCAATGGCATGGAGGTTTCTGGAGCCAGGCTAAGACGATGGTGGAGTCGGTCCAAAAGAATGTTTTGTGCTGTTTTAAGCCGAGCTGTGGTATTATGGACTCTACCATTTCAGCCATTAGGACGGCACCACACAATTCCAGCCTCGGAATAGACAGTGTTTTCACTGGAGCTACTTTTGTTTTGGCTGTTAGGAGATGTACTGAGACAGGACTGGACTCGGATTTGATTCGGACATATATGTTGGCGGCATACGCCTTTTCAGAGGCATCGCAAAATGCATGAATTTCGACGTCGGAGTCGGGAGTGTACTGTATCCACCGAGGTAGATGGATATTATTGATTTCTGGGTACGATTGCAGGAATTGATTCCACGCATCTAGACAATTTTCGTGCAACGGATCGTCCCACCCAGTCTTGGACAGCCAAATTTGTTGCATCAAAATCTTTGCAAGGACGATGCATGGTGCCAGCCAGCCCGCAGGATCGAAAAGTTTCGATATTTCGGACAAAACCTCCCGTTTCGTGAAGGTGGTTTGATTCTTCAATGGTTTCGTGGAGAAGTAGAAGATGTCAGACCGTGCGTTCCATCTAACCCCGAGAGTTTTCGCATGACTGCTCTCGTCGAATTGGAGGAAATCTTCACATAGAAGGTGGTCCTTTGGAAGACCTTGGAGAATTTGGTCGGAGTTGGAAGCCCATTTTCTCATGGAGAAGCCATCGGATTCAAGTACGGATGTGACTTCATTCCGCGCTGTGACTGCACCCTCAATGCTGTGACTACCAATTAATGCATCATCAACATACATGCAGTTTTGCAATATGTCACTTGCGATCGGATGGGACCGTGCCACGTCGGTGGCAAGTTGGTGCAGGCAGCGAATGGCTAGATACGGTGCACAATTCAGACCGAATGTGACCGTCTTCAGTTCATAATCTTGAATTGGATCGGAAGGCGAGTCTCGGAAGAGAATTCGCTGAAACGGAGTATGATGGGAATCTACCAGAATCTGTCGATACATCTTCTGGATGTCCCCATTGAGGACAAAACGGAATAGACGCCACTTCAGGATTAATTGCGTCAAATCGGATTGAAGCACTGGACCCGTGTGCAGAATGTCATTCAGACTTAGGCCACTGGACGAGGCACTAGAGGCGTTAAATACCACTCGTACTTTAGTACTGGTGCTCTCGGGTTTGAAAACTGCATGATGTGGAAGGTAATAGTGCATAGGAAATTCACTATAGTTCGGACTGAAGACCTTTGTCATGTGACCTAAGTCCCCATATTCCTTCAGAACGTTATCGTATTCGATTTTCAGACTAGGGTTTTTCACTAGTCTTACTTCGTTCCTCATGAATTGGGCCCTCGCGATGTCTCGAGAGCGCCCGAGCTGAAGGTTCTTCGGAAAACCCTCTTTAAAAGGGAGAGAGACGACATAACGACCCTCTTTTGTGCGACGAGTGGTTCTGGAGAACAAGTCTTCACAAATTTTGTCAGACGGAGTTAGATGACGCCTACTTGGTAGTTGTTCAATTTCCCAGAACTTGGAGATTTGCTGGTCTAAGGAAACTTCGTTGAAGAACGAGACAAATTTTGTCACTGGATTATTAGAATTAGAAATGGGGCCCGTTAGGATCCATCCGAAGATGGTCTCCTGAGCAATCAGTGAGCCGCATACCTTCCGTTGGATCCCATCCAGCAGAACCGACGGAACTAGGTCCCCACCGATCAGGATGTCGATGTGAGAGCTCATATGGAACGTCGGATCTGCCAAGGGGACATTCGGAAGGTTGGTAAGCTGTCCAGGTAAAAGGCTACACGTCGGTAACTTCCCCGTTAGATGAGGAAGCACCATCGCGGAAGCCTCCAGCTGAACTTCTGAATTGTTTGGAGAGCTCAGTATGAACGAGCATACCTTTTGCGATTTCGCGGATATGGCATGATTCAGGCCAGAAATCTGCGCGTGGATGGACTTAAAGGGTAGTTTGAGAATGCGGAAGAGGCGCTCTGACATGAAACTCCCCTCAGACCCGGTGTCTATGAGGGCCCTCGCAGGATATCGGATGCCTCGATGGTTGATTTGAACCATTGCGGTTCCTAACAGAACGTTCTTGGCACTGGAGGCGAAGCACGTTTGAATGTTTTGCGGACTGGAGTCGGATTGAGTGGACTGTATTGGACGACTGGAAGAGTTACTGTTCCTCGCTCCTCTGGGGTGAGGATTAGAACTGGAAGCGGATGTTGAGGCGGATGGACCATCGCCAGACTCGCTGTGTAACAGCGTGTTGTGCCTCCGATTGCACTTGAAGCAGTTGTGCTTACTAGTGCAATCGCTGAGAGAATGTGCTCGAGCGAAGCAATTCATGCAGAGGCCATGTTTGCGTACGCAAGACATTCTCTCAGATGGACACATTTGTAGAAACTTCGGACAATTTCGGATCGTATGCTGTATATTCGGACAGAGCTTGCACTGGGGAACGCTTATGTTGGCGTGATAGGTACTAACACGCCTTGGAGGGTGGCGAACCATACCGGCATTGCGTGCTGGAGGTGGATGGGACGTGGTCAGAGAAAGCGCTCTACCACTATGGAGGCCTCGGATGTCGGAGACGGATTCCAACGTTTGATATCGCGATGTCAAAAAGGAATCCATCTCGGTCCACATCGGAATTTGGGATTTGTCCTTCAAGGACTGCTCCCACAACGTTAATGTGACGTCTGGGAGCCGCGTGGAACAGATGAAGAGGAATATTGGATCCCACCCGGAGATATCGATGTCGTACATCCTTAGCGCGGCGATGCATGAATTGATATCTCGTTGCAACGCTTTGATCGACCTTCCGGATTCTGTCGATAGTGCAGGTAGACTGAAGAGGACACGCAACTGACCGTTGACGAGTATCCTCTTATTTTCAAACCGGTCGCTGAGGTTGTTCCATGCCAATAAGAAACCATCGTTGGTCAGCGGAGCCTTCTTTACAATGTCTCGCGCTTCCCCTCTGGTTTTCTTATTCAGATGGAACAGCTTCTCGACCGGACTCAACCTGGAATTGGAGATATAAATGGCGGTAAACATGTCCCTGAAAGTTGGCCATGCAATGTAATCTCCATCAAAGACCTCCGTATCACATGGAGGCAGATGGAAATTACTGGTATCCGTAACCCTTTCCACGGGTGGATGAACTGGAAGGTTGGCCGTATTTAACGCAGCCATACGTTCTCCAATGTTCGCCACACAGTGTACGTAGGTGCGGTACGCACTATTGTACCGTGCTTTGACGGTTTCAACTTCCGAAAGCTCATCGCCTTGTTCAAGGGTTTCTCTTGATCTGCGCTTCTCATAGAGATCGCTTAAACAAGCACCGTAAGTCCCCTTGACTTGAGCCCAGACGGATTTAATTTCATCGCGATGAACTTCCAGCGAGTAAACCGTATGGTCGTCAAGCATGGTGTCGGAAAACTCCAAATCGAACTCCATTAGGTTATCGGTAAGACGGATAAAATTGTTTAAGGCAGCCATAATGGATGTCTCGGATGGATTGACTGGAAAAG
Organism: Coelopa pilipes; assembly: GCA_947389925.1. Lineage (NCBI taxonomy): Eukaryota > Metazoa > Arthropoda > Insecta > Diptera > Coelopidae > Coelopa > Coelopa pilipes. The sequence continues at coordinate 43,772,642 of OX376697.1, read as the reverse complement.
AAATTATGGAGGTGCCGGCAAGAGCTTCGAATCGGAAATTGAATGGACGGAGCGGCCTGAAGCGTTATACCAAGCGAGGAAGTAGAATGGAATCGTAATCCAAAGAGCTTGATGGACGAGCTGCCAATGAAATGTTGGCAGAAGAAAGGACCAGATTCAAAAAAAAGATTTGATTTGAACTTCAACGTTGATGGTTGGCCACAACCACAGAAGGATAAAAAAATGAACGGGAAAGAAATTTAAAAATTCAGGAAAATGCTGAATTTCTTCCAAAAGAAAAAATGTGAGAAAGAAATAATCACGAAAAAATCAAAAATAAAAACCCAGCAGCGAAAAGGAAAATCGAACTGCGAAGATTTATTATATACCGGGGGTAATGAAAGTACCGAAAAAAAAATTGGCGCGGAAAATCACTCACAAATATTAATTTGATTCACGACCGAAGGAATAATAATTTAAAACGATGTTAAAAACCAAATCGAGATTAATCAGAAAACGGTTCGCGCGAAAAAAACGTTATGCCGAAAAAACAGTAACAAGTCGAACGGTAAAGACTTGTTAACACCGGAGGTATATAACAGGTCCCGAAAAAAAAAATTGGCGCGGAAAAACACTCACAATGGTAGATATTTATATATATATAGGTAGGATATATTCGGAATTGAATACACGGATATATTGAAATATGTATGTATATGTAGGTATATGCATGTATATGTATGTGTATATAGAAATATATATATATGTATATATATATATATATTGAAATAAGGAATAAGGAATTCCGAACACGGACTCACCAAATACAAATGCTGGATATCGTCGTTGGATGGAAAAATCCGGCTCGAAGGACCAATGTTGCGGATAGATGTTGTTGTTGTTGTGGTGTTGGTTGTGGTGTGCTGGACTTCGTTAGGTCCGGACTTCGTTGTTCTTCTCTGCGTTGTACTTCGCTCAGCGATCGAAATTCAAGTGTTTTCCTTCGCTGGGTTGTAATCGAAATTCAAGCGTTTTCCTTCGCTGGGTTGTACTTCTCCTCTCTGGTCAGTGGTCGCAATTCAAGTGACCGAATGAACCGCGGCAAGACATGGTCGAAGTCCAGCCGCAGTCCGAACTGTCATTTTTGAGTGCAAATTTGGCGGCCATCATGAACCGCTAACGGTGAATGTGTTATCTAGAGATCGCACAACTCGTAATCGATAACACATCACTCGTTAGGGATGGCACACCAAATTGTACCAGAAGGTACGGACGTAAACAGTAAGAAAGGCGTTTCTTCAGAGTTAGAAGGAAAAACCAGTTGAGAAGAAAACCCAGTTGGTAATAAAACATCTTGTTCGGGATGCGTGCGTGGTGCGAAGTCGCAGTTGATCACAGAAATTACATGGAATGAACTGTTTGTCCGGAATCGGATGCAGAAACGGAAGCCAGGCCGTCTTCCATTCCGCGAATGTCGGGAATTATGGCATGAAAATTGGTAGCATGCAAATAAATGGGATTTTTCTGTGCCAAACGCGACGACAGCAAGGCACACATAAACAACAACAATGGCAGAGGAATTTCCTCTATCAAAGAGAAAAATTGCAATCTCTGATGAACACTCTCAGGGACTGCAACAACAACGGGCAGAGAGGGAGATGGAGAGACAGCGACGAGCTGCGGTGAGAAGAGAGAGGGGAGGAGGCGCCTGTGACAGATATCAGAGACCGTGAAATGTCGCCTCCTTTGTCGCAGTCAGCTGGCTGGATGACGGCGATGATACTGTTGTTGGTACAATCCTGTTGCTGTTGCGATGCTCGCTCCCCAAGTAGGTTACTCGGGAAATATCGATTTGATCCTTGCTTCCGATGCGTCCCAAGTCATGGCTCAAACTCCACATCGAGGCCGCACGGGCCGAGCTGAAGCGAGATGATGGAAGCAAATCGAATATCGGATGCGATTAACGCGGAGTCGGATTCACGCATGAGTAGGCGCGAAAAGTCGAAGAGAAAACTCGGAAAAATCGCGACGTTTCGACGTGGCTCGAGGAGTCCTCGGTGAAGGGCGCGGGGTCTCAGCTCAGCGCAAGTCGATTGAACGGGCCGAGCTCCCTCCAAATCGCAGCGGTATCAGCCGATGTCACTCGTTCCGCTTACCGGAGGTCGCTCCCTGGCGCTGGGTGGATCGTCCTTCGGCGTTGCCACCCCCGATGGTTCGCTCCATCTGCCCTCGCCTGGCTCGTTACAAATTGACATGTCGATGAACGAACGAACCCTCGTGCGATCCGCCTCTCGGCCGTCTACGCGAAGACGTTCGCTCGTTTGTGTTTGAAGGGGAATCCCGTGTCGAGTTCCGGACGACGATGGCGGCGGAAGCGGAAATGGCAGCCTGGAATGGCGACCGGTCACGGTGGAGCGACTGCCATCACTTGAATGGGGCATCGCCATTCACTGGGTCGTCAACACTTCTCCCAAAGGACTTCCTCAAATGGCGCCGACATTCGTGGGAGATGAAAATGGACACGTGGAACCAGAGGAACTGGAGGACCGGAGGTGGTGGCGGAACCCGGGTGGTCGAGTTGATGGGATGAAGCACAATGAGCAGGCGAGAATCCTTTCGATGGAGGCTCTAATTAAGGCTGTCCTGCGTAGGAGCAACAGTTTTAATCAAATTGCTTTTGTCCTTTCGCCACCCATTCGCTCGCATCTCCTCTCGGCAGCCCTAAGAGCTCTGGCCGGCGGGGTCGGCGTCGACGATTTCTATAAATATGCTGCAGAGCATTTGAAAACAATTTGCAACAGCGTCACTGTCGCTGTTCAACATGGCTGTTCAATGGCGAAGGACCCTCGAAGATCCGTTGACGACGAAGGCGCGTCGACCCGCCGGGATGCGAAGCCATGAAGGGCTGGTGGAGGAGGCGGCGGCTGCTGGAATCGAAGCTTTCATAAAGGACACGTGCAGACTCTTCATTCGCTCGTTCGGTCAAGGAAGAGACGCGAAGAAAACAGAGCGAAAATGTGCCGGTGCCAAATGTTATTGCGTCGCGATATCCGGTTGCTCGTGGGAACTTCGGGGACTCGAGGACCTGGGCGGATCGAGGGTCCCCAACGGCTCGTGTTCGTCTGGAGTCGAGCGTGCTGGGGGGACGGGCCGGGACCGGCCAGTGGACCGGATGAAAGGTTTAGGGATCATGATTTATCGCCTTTCGCTCGGCGATACTCGGACACTCTGGCATGGTGGAAGGTGGGATAGAGGATAGGAAGAGGGAGAGGCAGGATTAAAGGTTCGGCCAGGATTGCTTTGTTGTGCGATGAATCGAGGCTCCTTTTGCGCAGCTAGAATTAGATAGAAATAGCCTGATACAGGTGAACAATAGGTGCCTGCCCTCCAGTATGTCAGAGCCAATAATCGGTGCTAAAAATACTTTCCCTTGACGAGTTAAAAAACGAAAATCAACGTTACATTTTTGTGTGATACAAATAATGAAGGGATTTCTATACTCTAAATAAAATAATATATGGAAATCACTCAATGCATCGCCAATCATATCATGTTTGAAGATTGAAGATGCAGATTGCGCCAAAAATCATTAAGGAAAATTTAATTGAAATTGAATAAGAAAATTCTTAAAGTCTCGACTGAGCCGATTACTTGGTACTTGGATGCTTTGCGCAAGCCTCGTGCGCAAATTAAAAATAATCGATTTTCGGTTCGCTGCTGTAGCCGAAGCCAATAAAAATAAACACGTACACGAGCTTATGCATGAGCATGCAAGAAACACCAACACACACACACACTTACACCCTCTAAGCCTGAGACGTTTTAGTGCCGACGCGGAAGAGCAACAACAACAGCGCGGGCGATGCATAATAAAAAATGGCGCTGCTCCTTAAACAATTTGTGCTCTCGTGTTACGATGAGTATTCAATGATTTATTTCCGCGAATTCCTCCTTAAGTTGTTGTTGCTCCCATTGTTGATGGCCTCAATAATCAGGTTATTGTTGTTGTTGTCGACGTTGTTGCTGCCGCCGGCGTTGTTATCGATGGATGACGTTCTTATTGCAGCTGTTATTGTTATTGTTATTCTCGTTGTTGACTTCCTCTGTGTCGAGAGCGTCAACAATGAAAAGAGGGGAAGGCAGTAAAAAGCGTTTGCCCGTGTGAGTGCCCGGTGGCCGACGAGGGCGCGAATGTAAACAGCAGAGCCTCGGGTGTGTGTGGGTGTGTAAATGTGTGAGTGATTGAATGGCTGTTGCTGCTGTGCGTGTGTGGGAGCGAGCCCTCGTACGTAAGCATGTGTTGGCCGCTCGCTTATGCAGTGGCCCACACAGTGACGACAATGAGAGGGTGAGGCGAGATGAAGAGAGGGACGAAGAGCGAGGCGGAAGTGTGTCGAGGGAGGGGCGGGTGCGAGCGTGGGGTTGTTTGCCATCGGCTTCTAATTAAAAGGTAATGAATTCATCGCAAACTGTGATATTATCGAGCCTTCGCTAACGAACTAAGCGAGTGGCAAGAAAGCGAACCGACCGAAGGACGGACGATCGGAGGGAGGCAGCGACGGGCGGACGGATGGACTGAACGACTCCCGGGCGCTCGAGAGCTCTGTTTGTCCGGCCGACCACCGACGCCGGCCCTTCGCACACATCTCGTGGAGACAACGGAGTTCTGTGGAAAGCGACGACGTACGCAGACGGCGAAGGAGTGGCCACGAGGGACGGGGACGGGGACAGGGACTGGGCTTCCGTGATCGTGGAATCGATTTCGGAAGGACGCAACGATAGTTCAGTCGTACTCGCAGAGCCAACCTGGCGGATTATTCCACACAAGTTTCATGATGTAATTGATGTAGCCAAGGCACGGTTGTAATTACGCCCCGAGTCGAGTTTAATCCGATCCGTCACGTGGGCGCCAACTGTCCAGCGTCCTTGTGTTTGCCCTGCCGTCCGCGCACTCCCTCGGTCGACACCTTTTGTGACATCGCTTGTCCATGCGAACCGAACTGAATGATGAATGTGGAATCAACTGCCGAATTACGTTTCATCACTTTTATATTGGGCAATTTTCGGGCGTTTTTCCTGTCTGAACCCCTCTTCTAAGCGACGGAAGCGCGTTTAATCGGGGGATTTTTGAGACGTTTTGTGGTCGCAGCCCGTTGTTCGGTTTATTTTTAAACTGTGCTTGGACTGCGTTCGAAAATTCCCCGAATCGGGGCTTCCAAATGCCACAAATGCTCCCCGGAGGCCGTTCGACCACTCGCTCGTTCATTCGGCATTAAATCGCCGAACTGATCCGCTTATGTCCTGTCGGCTTTGACAGCGTGCCGACCCAACTGCGCCGGCTGGTTTATGGGTTTCGATCGGTCGGGTGGATCGAACGAGGTCCGGAATCGAAATCCTGGGAAACTACGGGCGATGCCTTTTTTAAGTTCGACCTTAAAGCCTCCTCATCTCACCATCTCACTCTCTCTCTCTCTCTCCCTGCCACAAGCCGCCCCGTTCTTCCGCCACATCTGAATACATTGGATTCATTGGATTCATTGCGCTTTCGCGGTACGCAGGGCGTCCTTTGCACTGTCGCCGCCAATGCTTTTGCATCCGGCTCCTTCGCGGCGTCCCCGGCACTGCGGCTGCGGGTGGACGGGCGGTGGCCGTGGGCGTGGGCGTGGTCTTGTGTCGACGACAGAAAGCGCGCCTGGGCGGAGAGACGGGTCGGAGGGGGGGCGGTTGGGAGAACTTAATTAAATGTTACGTTAACAGGATTCAGAAAGGAACGTGCGTGATGCTGATCCGACTCCGATGTCCCTCTGCCAACCTCCCCGTCTCCTGTCCTGCCGTAAGCTTCGGTCGGTCGTCGTCACTTCGTCCATTTGCTCTCTGTCCGACCCGCAGCCGCCGCGTCAGCTGCGGATTTCCACGAGAGCGAAGGCGAAGGCGATGTTGTCTGTCTATCGGAGTGGGCGAGGGTGGCGTTGCGAGGCCGAGAGCGTGGGCATGGGCGTGGGCGGTGTTGGTGCCAAGGGCTCGAGCGGGGGCGTGGCAGCGCCAATCCTTTGCGTTTCCTGGCAACGCCGCAGGACGTGGCCCGACGGCGACGGCGACGACATCGACATCGACGCACTTAATTGAACGTAATCTAACACCGTTTAAGTGCTTCACGCTCGCCGAACTTCGATTAAACGGTTGCCACGGCCACCACCCGCTGGCAGGGCGGCGTCTCGTCCCACCGCGCCTCGCTTTCGGCCAGGTTAACGGCGCAGACGAGATGAAAGACGGCCTTCGGCGCCGCTGCGAAACGCGATATGCGGTGGCCGAGAACAAATTCTGGGATCAACACTTAATTGCGAGAGCCAGCGACAACGACGACGAAATGGGACGCGGCCGGGGGAGGTGGGGGCAAGGGGGGTTCAGGTTGACGCCGAATCGACGTGGTCGTGGCCATAAATTCAGCGAGCGAATTTTCTGCGTCCGCAAATGAGAGCCCGGCCCACCAGCAGGTCATCCTTGATCCCTCGTCCTCTGCCGAGTTGGTCCATTTAAGCCTTTAAACATCCAACCATCCCTCTCTCCCTATCTCTCTACCACTTCATGAGCCACCACCTGTTGGTCCATGGCCCGGGCTCGATGTTCGCCCGACTAATTAAAACCCGGTTATTGATGTCGCCTGCTGCTGCTGCTGCTGCTGGTGGCGAGCGATGTGGCAACAATGGTCGCTGCTCCACCGACGGGCTGCTGTCACCTGCATACACCACCACACGGACGACCACATCGACACATCGACAGCGATGCACGTCCAGCACCAAGTGTCCACTTATTGAACGCATCAACAACACTGTCCCCGACTCGCTCACTCTCAATTTCCCTGCTCATTACTCGTCATTTGCCCCTCACCATCCTCCCTTCTCTCACTCTCTCCCAACCCATCTCTCCAATCTCTCCCATCTCCCATCTGTCCCATCCCCCAGTGACTGTCTCTCTTGTGCAGCTCAATCGGGACTTCGTTGCTTTCGATTCCCACTCGCAAAGTTACGGAATTAGATAATTACGAAGACATGCTATAAATACTGATCTAAATACTGAAATTTAAACTTCGAGTATCCTTCGCTCTTCCTTGGCCCTCATGTGCTTCTCTCTTGTTCACTCATCCCCCACCATTACCTTTGATTCGTTTCCGTTGTCTTCTTAATTGAATTAAAACTTTGCCCGAATGTGTTTCTTTGCCCTTTTCTTTGCCTCCGACCGCCGCCACATTCCTTTTCTGCTCGGTCTCACGCTCCACTCCTTCACCTAATAGCCAACCTTGTCTTCCTTCCGCTCAGCTCCGAGACACCGGTCATTCCTCTCAACCACCGCCCTCGAGCCCCACTCGTTGAGGGAGGCCCGCCAATTGCTTTTCCTTCTTTCACCTTCCTCTCTTCCTCAAAGTTTTCCTCTCTCTCAGCCGCGTTGACTTCTTACCGCTGTGACTCGCCCCACTTCCTGCTTTGAACTTATCCATCGGCCTGGCCCCAGGGCGCTTCAGTCGATGCCACCTGCTGTCCAGTGATTTTCCGCCTCTCTCTCTGTCTCTCTCTTTGGCATGTTTTCATCCACTACTCATCCCAGGATAATAAACATATTAATCTTAATTTCCCACTCTTCCCCACGGCCCGCCAACAAGTGGCAGACGACGAGTGGCAAAAATTAAATGTGGGCGGGGTGTGGCGAGAGATCGTCCCAGTCGACACACGTGCCGACAGTCATCAGACTCCAAAGCCCACGACGCCTACGCCTACGCCACGCCCACCTTCCCATTTCCTGCTCCACGCTTGATTTCGCAGAATCGTTCGTTGGCTTCCCTAAGGTTACATTTTCACATTAAGGCACTGATTCCATGAGCTCAGTGTGGATTTCATGGCAAATTATGAATTTTTAATGTCATGCCGGAACTGAGTCTATTTGAATGCGCCTCCCCCACATCCGGGGAAGGACCCAGGGCGCCTTCACTTCTAGGAGTTCGAGGTTCTCGAGCACACACTCGTTTTGGGAGAGAAATTAAAGAATCTCATTATCTATTCCCTTTTTTGGTTTCATTTCTTTGTTGACAATGGAATGAAATTTTTATATCATATTGAAATTCCTTTTGTAGACTTCAAAATATCGAAAATATCGGTTTAACTCTTGCCAAATTCCACTCGTTCATCAGGATGACGTTCATATGGATGAAGTTTGAATAACCTTTTGCTTGGCCCCCCGTGGGCTGTGGAAAATGTCGGCTGGTGGATGGTCGGCGAGGTCAATGGATCGTCCCCAGAATCCTTTAGCCGAACCGACCCGTCCTCGACTCCGGAGCCGCCGGACGCCACGGGTCGTCGCAGCTGCTGTCCGTGGATCAGACGTAAATATTATCTTTACATATGTCCACGGCCGACGGTTCAGACGTCCTCGGACGTCTGCGGACAACGAAGAATGTGGCGTAGGCGAGAAGCAAGAGCGTGGACAATGAGAAGAAAAGAGATGGAAGGGGCAGAAATAAGACGGCGAGAGAGAAGGAAAGCAGATTAGTTGGCTGGGAAATCGTCACATGTCGTCTTTCAGAATCACGTCGGCGATGAGGCGAAAACATTGACAGCAATAAAAGTAACAACTACAACAGATGCAGAACCACAGCAACTATATCAAAGATAGCGACTACAACAATAGCTGTATCCTTCCAACTAACTCGTCTGCATATGTGTGTGTGTGGTTGTTCTAAGACCTGGACTACATCATTATCTCCATTGGGCTGGATCATTTTCGTTATGGTTGTTTTTGAATTCTTGTTGAAGTTGTTGTTGTTAATGTAGCTGTTGTTGTTGTTGCTGTTGCTGTTGTTGTTGTTGCAGTCATTGCCGATAATGGGATAAGTTTTATCGAGTGGCTCAACGAGGCCCAGCGGTCGCAGAAGCTACAGCAGAATAATTATGCTCAATGTCACAGACGGCCGAATGACAGACATGTACATAAGTACATACATACAACACATATACATACATACTTACCTACCTATTTGTGCGTCCGTTGACAGGACAATCAGGCGACATAGCCTGAGTAAATCATGGGCTGACTCAATCCGAGCTGTCGCCGAACCCGGCGAGGTCGGGGTCATCGAGTCAGTCGAATGACTGCGGCTTTGCAGTGAGCTGTCAGTGATTTTTTTTTCATTGTATTTTCCATAATAACACAACGCCGCCGAAATTACTACCAACATATCATTAACTTTAGCCACAGTCGGAGTCAACTCGAGCATTTTCACCTTCACGGCCTGATGTGCATCAGTTGACGCAAACAATTTCTGACTTTTCTCATACGTTTCTCTCTCTCTCTCTCGGTCGAGTAATCAAAATTATTTTATTCCCTAGAAATGTTCACACTTCCAGACGAAATCCAAGTTCAACCAACATCTTGATTTCTCCACCATGGAAGTTGCCCCTGTCCTCTGCAGCCGATGTTGCCACAGCGATGGAAGCCCGGTTTTAATTGTTCCATTCACCTGTTCTTGTTCCCTGCCCCCTTCGCTGCTCTCCGCCCCTCGAGTCTCGTCCGCTCCACAAAGGACCACTTAAGGAATTCTCGACGTAGATTCCGGAAGTCGGCGAAGTTGCTCAGGGTTGGCTTCAGCTCCAACAAGAACTTCAATTATAGCCAGTTAAATGGAAATTTATTTCCACCGCAAGTGCAAACACAGAGCCATCTGTATGAGTCCGTGGGCGTGTGTGTGTGGGAGTGTGTGTAGATTTGTCCCAGGGGACAAATGGACGGGAAGCCGGCGATATCCGGGCAACGAAATCTCATTTATTATTGAAGCGTTCTCCCGCTCTCGCTCTGGACACCGACGAGGGTCGGCGAGGGGCGGCGACGAAAGAAAGGCGATGGGGTGCGAAAGACTTGAAATTTTTTGTAGTATGAAGAGAAATCGGATTGAAAGCCAAAGGAAAGCGCACGAAGTCGAGGAATTCGAAAAACAACACCCAAGCCACGAGGAAGTCGCGCGTTTTCCCATCAACTAGAGAGAGAAAGGGGGAGAGAAAGTTGTGAACTGAGGGCGGTAGAAAGAGAGCGCGATACAGCGCGAAGAAGTGAGAAGGAGAGAGGGAGAAGGACTGCGTGTGAAAGGACCGGAGAGCGAGGAATACGCGATGAAGTTGAAATGGATTTAGTAATTGGCCGCCAAACATGGGATAAGCAGGGACGAATGGTAGGATTTGAAGCGGAAGCAGGACATGTGAGGCTTGTGAGGACTTAGGAAGGAGACCAGACGAAAGTCGAGGTCGTGGAGATTTTTCCGTATGATTCTGGCATCGCAGGGATGCTTCCTGCCATCGTCCTTGAGGTCCTAGAACTTTCGTCGAGCTCGGCAAAATGGAAAAATTTCGCTAATTGAATCCCTCTCAGGCCAATGGTTTAATAAGTGGCTGGCGGGATGTTCGTGTGTGGGTGACACTGAGTCTTACAGCCGCTGTTGTCGGTGACTTGGCAACGAGGCAACAACATCATCAACACCAACAACAACAATGTCAACCTCATGGAATTTCCCCAGCATTCGAAAAGTTGAGAATCTCTTGTCTAAGAGCAACAGAAATGAAGAATTTTTCTCCTACAAGTATAAAAAATTGGGATATTCTTGATGACACCATTTCGAGTGCCAACGGAATTTTTAAATTGCCCGGCTGCCTTCATTGATGGCGGGGAATGAATAAGAAATGGGGAGAAACCCAACGGAAATTTCAATGGAATCAATCGTAATGAGCTCGTGGCGTTTTACCTGGGATGCGGCCGAAGGACATCCGAGGAAGACGGATAAACATTTTACGAAATCCGGACTGCGGCGATGGCGATGGCGAGGGGCGAGGGCCGAGATCGGGCCACGTTTCAATTGGCCGAGTCAATATTTTTCTTATTCATTATTTCTCCTGATGTTTGCCGATCAAATTTGCCGCCGATGCAGTTTTTTTTCCAGCGTTATCGCCATCGCCGCCCTCGAGAATTCATCGATTGACAGACGTGAGCGGATTTTCCTGCTTGCTCTTCGAAATTATTCCGCTCCTCATGAGAATTTCAATTTTCGAGCAGCGTCCTCAATTACGAGGGCACACGATCCATCAATTCGACCCGGCCGTGGGCACAACTCTTGGGGAAGCAGGCCGGGATGTGGGAGGGCGGAGGACTCCTGATGGCACGCCTCCCACGCGAGCCCGACCCGGAGACGCCCCTAATTAAAATTAGATCAATTCCAATGAAGTTACACGGAATTAAAAGCGCCGCGTGGCCCGGGTCCGGTCGGGCTCGCTCCGGGACACGCCGAGGGTCCTCGAGGCGTGGCGAGGGGAGAGGAGGGAAAGAGAGAAAGAGGGCTCGGAGCGTGGTTCGGGGCACTAATTAAGCCTCTGCTATAATTGAATTCTTTTAGCTCGGCGTGCTCGAGCGGCAAAGAAGACGAAGACGAAGCCTGCCGGGGCTGCGAGGCGAAGGTAAACAAGCGGGCGGCGAAATATTAGCCGGAGGAGTGCGTTTTGGCCGCGCATCCGCACACAACAGGTGCGGCCGGGAGGCGGCGAAAGCATGTGGCGTCGACGACCATGACAATAACAATGGCCATGGCAAAGGCAACGGCAACGGCAACGGCTCAAACCCGACCACATCACGCATGTCCGACCACCCGTGGCGGGCAGCACGTGCCACATGCAATCGCACCGTCAACGCGTCCGCCATTGTGGGGCCAGGTCGGGACGTGTCCGACAGTCGTTGCGGCCTCCCGCAGCGCCCCAGGGCCGGGCTCAAGGTCAGCGCCGACTGCTCGACGCTGAATTTCGGGCCCCGAAGCCCCCCCCCCCCCACGAGGGGCTCCGGATCATCTCGAGGCGAAGGCCTTCTTGCTTTCACTTTAGTCCAGCCTCTTCCCCATTATCGCTAGGTCTTTCTCCCCTCACGCTCCCCCGTTCTCACTGCCTCATGTTCCCTCCAGTTCCCCCTCCCTGCCTCAAATGCTCTGTGTTCCTCTCTCGCCTCCTCGGGCTTCCCCTTTTCAATTTCATATATTTTACGATAATTTTTCCGTCGTCCTGCGGCGGCTTTAATTTAATTCCCCTTTAATATGCTGCCTTCGTGCGCATAAGTCTCTTGCTTCCCCTACCCCTCCCCTCCTTCGAAAGCCCCCGCGGCCTTGGAGTGGCGCCCGAACCGAGCCACGAGCAATAAAACTCAACGACTGAGCCGGGACGAGGCAAAGGGTACACGTCCGGGTCGGGGTCCGGGTCCGGGCACGGAATCCTTTGCTCGAGCGTCTCGAATGCGTTTAAAGTGATCAAGAAAAACATTGGACAAAAAGGCAAAACACTGTAATTTCTCAAAACTCAACGCGACCACGTCCACGTCAACTTGTTCTGTCAAGGGAAGCGCTCTGGAGGAATCAGAAAAACCCAAGACTAACTGAGGACTAACGACAGGGAGAAGGAGAAGGACGGAGCTGACAGAGGAGGAGCTTGAAGTGAGAGGGAGGCGACGCAGAAAGAGGATGATGGCGAAGAAACGACAACGGGAAAGGAAGGGGAGGACCGACGACGAAAAGTTGATGCCGACAAAGGCGGAGATGGCAGGATAAGGATAGAGACTTTCATAACCATTTGCTGGAGTTCCGCATATTTTTTTATTCCCATCGAAAGACGTGACTTTCAGCCGAGAATCGACCTGGCACCGCTGCGCCACCCAATTTAATTAGGCCTCGAAAATCTTTGTTCGAGCTCCACCCCGCTCCCTCTCGCCCAGACAAGCGGCAGCTCGCGAGGAATTCGATTTAACTTCCATTAGGCACGACTTCTCGCGGATTGCCGAGGCTCGACTCGGGCGCCAACGAGGTGTCGAGTCACGAGGAAGAGAAAGAGAGAACGAGAGAGAGAGAGAGAGAGAGAGAGAGTGAAGGAGTGATCGATTGTTCTGTCAGGAAGCGAGGAATCATGAGTGATGCTGGGGGACGAAGCGGTTCCTGTGGGTGGGCGGCAGCCGCGCCTGTTTGTAATCTTTCACTCGATCTCCCCACGTGTGGCCCAGACTTCGTAGAAAATCTGGGGTAGTGGTTGGAGCTAAGTGAGGACTAAATGGCCAAATCCCGAAATGCGAAAATAACAAAGTGTGCCGGATTTGTACAGAGGAGGATTTCGTGGGAGGGCTGGACCGGCCGGAATCAAAGCGAGTGGAAATCGTGTTCTTCTCAAGGGACCAACGGGGAAAGGGCAAGATCCAGTGCATCAAAGGTCGGGTCCGCACACGTCGTTAGCCACGGAGAGGCAGGGAGGGGAGATCGGGCGAGAGAGAGACAGGTGGACGTCGAAGGTACGACGGCTATCGCGATGGCATGGCGCGTGAGCAACCACAAGCTCTTGGAGGTCCGTCCTTGGGCAGGACAAAAGACCGGCGATAACCAGAAATAAACGAGCTCTAATCGGTAGTACCAGACTTGGGGAGGACCAGGGCTCGGAGGGTCCAAAAGCGGGACAAAACCCTGGACGAGGCACTGCGCAGCTGGCCGGAGCACGAGCGCGACAACGGCGTCGTCAGGGAGGAATCCATTAAATACCAATGATGTTTAAACGGAATGAAATCAAATAACGGTAATCCGCTTAAATTGAATAACGGCAGGGAATTGTTCGAGTGCGTCGGGTCGTGCCGCATCAGCCTCTGCCGCTGCCGCTGCCGCTGCCTCCTCCCTTGGCCCTGCCGCCCCAACGCCGCACGCGGTGCTTTCAACTCTCTCCATCATTCAAGGCGCCGGCAATCTGACGACTGTCGCCTGTCCGTCCTCTGCCTGTCCCACCCAACGCCTGGAACGAAGTCAATCGTGCGGGCCACATGCAACACTTTCGTCTCGTCTCGTTGGGTCTCGCGGGAGCGGGGCGGGTCGAGAGGGGTCGTGAAAGCCTGGGCCAACGACGAACGGCGAATTTCAGATTTTCCTCCAACAATGAAAATAATTTCCTTGCCACTTCGGCGTTGGCGGCCGCCGCAGGAAGGCGAAGGTGGATCCGGCCTTCAGCAGCCGACTCCCTGACGCCCAGGCATGGATCGCCAGATAAATGGGAGGGTGGGCGCATGGGCGCGTGCACATATTGAATGATAGCAGCGCTCGGAAGTCTAAGCAGCTGCAAAGCAATCACCTCCGAGCGTTATTAATCACATCTTTTTCCACTCTCGGATTATTTAACGTTTCCCCGCCCAAAGTACGACGACGACGTCGTCCGGGTCCCGCCTTCCACGAAGCCGGGCCCAGCCCAGGCACCTCCTGCAATCTCGTCCTGGGCACGTTGTACAAAGCACCACTTCATCATTTTGCGTCCTCCTCGTTGTTGTTCGTCTGCCTCGTCGTTTTCCTTCACTTTCCTCGCTTCCTTCAATTTTCGCCACGTTTTGGGCCCCCGAAATTGTATTTCTCTTATTCCCGACTCTCCCGAATCAGAGGCAACGTCCTGCCTTTGAAAATAATATCACGGATCGCATTTCCGCTCGTCCTGCGATGGATGTCGTCGTCGTTTATTCTCTTTGCGCTGTCTCTTTTCACAACCACTACGACCACCCTCCAATTCGGCTCTGATGGACCGGCGGCCCCCTCCTTGGACAGACATTGTGCATATTTAAGTCGTGCTCGGTGGAAATCCACTTGGGTTTGGGTTTTTCCGTTGAATTCGATTGTCCTCGATTGAAGTTAATTCTTCCCTGTCCGGCCAGACGTGTCCGAGTGGGGTCCGTTTCCAAATGTTATTTTACATCGGAATTATTTATGGATGGGCGGCGGCGGCGTGGAGTTCATCGTGTGAAAATAATCCGAGGGACGCCTGTGTTTTCTTTCATCTCTGGTTTTGCGAGTGGCAGACACGACTGCGGCTTTGCCCGGCACAGTCCCGACAGTCGAGTTTAACAGCACGCCAAGTTGTCCTCCATTTCGGGGCCAGACAGCACTCGCCTGTATCCGGCTTTGGAGTTCGCTGTTTGTCCACTGTGCTGAATTTCCGTTTCGCCCGAGTGAAGAGGTCTCGGAGTACTTGCGATTGACCTGAATAGATTTGGAATTGTAGAGATGAATAGATAAGGATTGGTAGAGATGAATAGATATGGATTTGTAAAGATGAATACAAATGAGCTGTCGAGTGGAATTCATTTGGCGCAAAATTGAGTTAAGCTTTCGAGCTGAATGCAACTAATTCCTGAAAATTATTCATTGAATCACTTTCGGTGATACACTTGAAACCCGAGAACTCATTCGAGCCCAACTTCAAGAATGGAAATTTAGTGAACATTTTCTATTTCCGATTCACCTTGTGGCAAAGTGTTCGGGTCTCCAACTACCGCAGCACAAAAGTATGCAACGATTTAGCTCCAGTCGGGCGGAGTGAAATCTGAGGCTTAACATATCTTCAGGAGTCATTTTCGAGAATCTGCAAATGTCAATGAAACAACTTCTGAGAAAGAGACACCGAAAGCCCGTCTCGTTCCGGCACGAGGAGCAAACAGAGCGATTCTTTCCGCCTTCTGCATTAGGCGAGGAATTGGACGGGGTCCGGAAAAAATAGAGGGAAGCAGCGACTGTGTCTATTTTTGCGACATTCAGGCGAAAGGACAACGAAAGCCATGCTCACTGCTCCCTCCATTGTTCCTAATTTTCATCCTCATCCCCACAGTCATTCCCATCAGCTTCCTCGCCCTCACCATCACCAGCTTCCTCGTGCTGGTGTCTGCGTTGAAATTCACCAGCGAACGTCTCGAACGACTCGCCTTCATGGATTTGTAGTAATTATTTTCCCTGCAGACGACATTCGGAAGCCTCTTAGTCAACCGCCTCCCCCCAACAATTCACATTCAAAATGAGCCCCTCCCTCCCCACTTGGCGTTTCGGAGTAAATACCACGAAATTATAAGCTTCCTCCGCAGCCGACTCCCCTCGGAGCCGGCCCAGCTCCTCGCATTTGGGAAGGCGGCAGAAGTCGGGGAAGAAGAAACGTCTTCTTGCCAGCAATTACGCGAGTTCTCGGAATGATCCCCGATCTCAGCTTAACACAGAAATTCGGGCCCCTCCGTCCGCCCCCTGGGTTCGAATCCCATGTCCTGGTACGACGAGCAGCTGTTGACATTTGTCATGGCGCCGTCGCCTTCGATGAGGGGCATCGACGAGGCGTGGCTGATGTGGGGCAGCACTTGCCGAACGAATAATTGCCAATTACAGAAATCCCCCGGTCCTCTGTCGGCATTCCACGTCCTCCTCGGTGTCGAGAAAAAATCCCTCCTTCCGATTAATTGAATTCCATCCGCTTCAATTTCTGTCATAAATTCTCTCGCTCGATCCTTGCTTCTATTTTGTTGTTCTCTCTGAAATCCCTTCGCACTCTGGACTAATGTCGAAATCCTTTGCTTCTCATTTCTTCTAGTTGGCCACACTTCGCACATCGGGACTCGCCGCAGCTGAGCCGAGCGAGGGCGAGACAGACACATCGGCACTTGGCGGTGGCGGAAAACTAATTGTGGCTGCGACAGCGGCGGCTACAACAACAAAAACAACAACTACTGCAACAAGCTACAGGCAGGTGAAGGCGAAGGAGAAGAACCAAAGAAAGTTTGGAAAGTTGAGCTCGAAGTAAAGGAGAAGTGGGGTTGAAGAAGAGCCCGGAGAATCGAGGAACGTAATAAAAGAAGGAGTGTGATACAACAAAAACAACAAAAAACATTACCAAAAACAACAACAACAACGACATATCCACTGTCGCCGGCGACAGGAATGAGTCGCGAGTTCACAATTTGATTAGAACGAACCGACGACAGCTGCTGACGGCAGTTGGGAACGCGCCCAACTCGACTACGCGGCCCCACCGACGGCCCCGGGAGTGACTGCGCGGGGGTGGGCGGCCAGCACAGCTTCGGCGATTGCCATGCGCGGAGCGCGCCCCGAGACCAGCGAGTGAACCCAAGGCCAGGCCCTTGGCCCGATCGCGCCCACGACGTCCTACAGCGAGAGAGAGAGGGAGAGAGAGAGGGAGCTGTAGTCGCGGTCTTGAGAGGCCACCCACCAACTCCAACCCATACGATGACGTCCTTTTTGCGCGAGTACGCGACGCGCAGCATGCGCTCGGTGCTGCCGAAGACGCCACACGGCGGCCTGCTGCACTACAGCAGTCGTCCCGGCGAGGGCTACAACTACAACTACGACAACAACAACAATAACGAGTACAACAGCAGCACCAACAACAACAACATCGAGTACTACATCAGCTGGAACGGCAGCCAGTACTTGCAGGAGTCCGGCCTTCTCAACGAGACCGACGAGGCCGCGACGCGACTCCCCGGCGACGGCATCGACTTCCAGCTGCTAATGGGCGGCAACGACTCGCACCTGAACGGCTCGCTGTACGAGGGCTTCCCGAACTTCTACCCGAACTTCTCCTGCGACGGCGAGTCGCTGGCGGTGAGCAGCGTGAACGACAGCAGCGGCGTCGCCGTCGCCGTCGAGGAGGACGAGCTGTCGGCGCTGTCCAGTGTCTACTTCAAGACCGCCGTCTACCTGCTCTACATTCCGATCTTCATCTTCGCCCTGCTGGGCAACGGCACCGTCTGCTACATCGTCCAGTCGACGCCGCGCATGCGGACCGTCACGAACTTCTTCATCGCCAACCTGGCGGTCGGCGACATCCTGATGTCGCTCTTCTGCGTCCCCTTCTCGTTCGTCTCGATCTTCATACTCGGCTACTGGCCGTTCGGCATCGCCCTCTGCTACCTGGTCAACTACTCGCAGGCGGTCTCGGTGCTCGTCTCGGCCTACACCCTGGTGGCCATCAGCCTCGACCGCTACATCGCCATCATGTGGCCGCTGCGGCCGCGCATCACCAAGAGGTGAGTTCGATGCAATTCCTGTGGATCGATCGCTCACGGGGCCTCGAGGCCACCTTCATCTTTTCATCCACTCGTTAATACACTTTCAGCCGTTTCGTCAATCCGTCTGATTGGGCGCCGGATGTATTGCAAAAACGAGAGACAAGCGTAAAGAGAGAGAGAGAGAGACCACCGGAATAATTGAAAAAATGAATTAAGCTTTGTTGGGACCGGGGAACGGGGAACTGGGAAGACGGAGAAATGCATAATGTCTGCATTTCAATTATAAAAATGGTTCTCGTAGCACGGGACGCTTGTCCTTCGTTCCTCTTTTGCACCGAGCGATTCTTCGACCACTGAGGTTACCCGATTAAATTTTACGGGCCTGGCATTAAAGGAAAGGACAGCCAGGCTCTGGTTGTTGTAGCAAAATCGCTCTAACCATATCAGACACGTACTTAAGCTGTCGTAGAAAAGTTTTCATCGTTCGATGAATTGCCGCCGGAGTTCGCAGGACTTTTCCCAACTTTCCCGAGCTGCAGCGGGCGGGCTTGGCCCCAGCCCAGGGTGCCGTGTTCGAATACGAAATTCCGGGAAACTTCCAATTAGCCTCGTTTGCTCAGTACTCGTGGCCCCTGGACTCTGCTGGTTGGAGTCGGGGCCGGTC
Source organism: Coelopa pilipes (assembly GCA_947389925.1). NCBI lineage: Eukaryota > Metazoa > Arthropoda > Insecta > Diptera > Coelopidae > Coelopa > Coelopa pilipes. The sequence continues at coordinate 43,754,134 of OX376697.1, read as the reverse complement.
GACTTCTCTGCTGAATGTATTGCCTAGTTTTAGGATTAGAGAGAAACCGAATACTCGCTGGCTGTGGGGGACTTTAAATCGACGTGAGGGAACGACTGAGGTCATTTGTAAACCACACTCGCCCTCGCCCTCACCCTCACCCACACCTTCACCCTCATCCACACCCTCACACTCACCATTTGCCTGAACTCGTTCGGTGGTCGGGGAGCATTTAATGAAGCAATTTGGGTGAAGAGCGGCGGTCGAGCCGAAGCATTCGCTCATCTGTTGAATTCGAGGGAGGCCGTCGACGCCATTTTAATTGTCTCCGCTGATGCGTGAGCGTGCGTCTGTGTGTGTGCGGATGCCTGGCGTTTTCTGGACATTCGATACTCAAGTGAAATCCGCAGGATTATGGCTTCGGCGTGGAAAATAAATTTACATTGAAATGCGATACTTTCTGTCGTAGGCGGAGCGAAAGCACTCTTAATGGAGACTTAATACGGCGTAAAAGGGCCGCCGACGAGACACACACACACTCACGCACCCCCTCACGCCCTTGAGCTCGCTGTCACGTAGGCAGTCACGCACATACACAAACAAAAACACCAACATAAACATGTGGTCCCTCGCACACTCTCCTGAGACGGCCGTTAATGGGCGGCCTCAGCCTCGAGTTCGGCAAATATTGAGTCGATGTCAATAGATCGAGGGTAATTATTTAATGTGCGGAGCACGAAACATGGAGCATCAACGAGCCTCGAGGAGCTCGATGGCTTCCGTCACGCCATCGGGAGAGTGCCGGAGGAAGAGGGATCCGAAGGGGTTGGGGACGAACTGAGTGGGCCAACCGGAGAGAGTTGAATGAAAATGAAAAACAAAAAACATATCCTGTAGTTTCGAGACCACATAAAACTTGTTTGTACACAGAACGTTGAAATGAAATGCAAATAAATTAAAAATGAGTATGTGTACAAAAAAGAAAGAAAGCGGAGCTCATGAAAAACCAATTAAAATAAATTAATAACTGCGTTATTTGTGGTAAAAACACGAAATGAAAACTCAATCAATCATCAATAAAGTTTTCACCAGACATAAAAATCCCGACACTTTACCAATATGGGGCATTTGCAAACTCATGACTTCCTGCACTTGATTTTATTTTTATGATTTCCCTCAGTGACGGCGAAGTTTTCCAGGCTCGAAGCCTTGTCGAACATGTCAGTGCTGTCTCCCCCCTCACGGACACGATGTTTCCGTCTCCCTCACGTCGCCCCCTCTCCGAATGACACATGTCATGAAGAATGTCAGAGCGATTTTCGGATGAACTTTATCTTCACGCCATGTTCGCTGACTTCCATTTTGTTTTATTTTCCTTCGCCGAATTTGTGATTTATTTTACCCTCTTTTTCAGTATTTTTCATTGTCATTTTTTTCATATATCACTTTTATTACGTTTTTATGTTTTGCATTTCTCATTTCTTTATATATTTCTATTTTTCGGTGCGTTATTTTTACTTATGGAAACTTTGAGAACGCGTTGATTACGAACGAGACTTGGGTGGAAATTCGTCTATCGTCGTCTAGGGTGAGGGGCGTATGAGTGACTTTTGATTAAAATGTAGAAGGGCAGCAGCAAATTATTTTGTTTAATTAAAAAAATGCTTTGAGGAAATTAGGATATATCGGATAGAAACTCGACCTCAAATTCCATGCTTCAGTGAAACCCATTGCATCGCCAACGACGTTATTGTTATTTTTCTCCAGTTTACGAAAGTTCATTTCACAGTTTTGAATATCATTCATTTGTTGCGATGGCCATCATTCAATTTCCGGCCATTTTTGATTTTTCGATTTCCCCATCCTGCAACACTTCAATTTCATACCTTCCATTTATCTTAAGCTTGTCTCTTCTCACGCTCTTCTCCTCTCTCTCGCCTCCAGGTACGCGAAGTTCATCATCGCCGGCGTGTGGGCGATTGCGCTGGCCACGGCCTTCCCCATCCCGATCGTGTCCAAGCTCACGCAGCCCGACATCTGGCACGTCCAGTGTGACAGGTAAGAAACGAGTCTTCGCCTTCTCTCCCTTCTCTCCCCTCTCACCCTATTCCACCCCTTCCCCCAGACGCCCAACGACAGCTGCTCGGGGTGACAGGAGAGAATTTCTGCTGAGTGAAATTCTCGGTTTTCCATCGATGATTCGAGCGATAAGCGAAGTTCTTTCATCGGAGCAAATTTCATCCTCGAGAGATGGCAGCGTCGGGGGAGCAGAAACGGAAGGAGAAAAATTGAAAACATGGCAAACAATGGCGGGCGGAAGTGCCGTATCTGCATCCGTCCGTCCGACCCACTGTCTGTCTGTCTGTCCGTCTGTCTCTCTGTCTGCGTGAGGCCCAGCCAGAGGCAACCGGTGGGCCACACGACCCCATGAATGTCATGGACGGCAACAACAGCCAATAGATCATGGCATTGCTTTGACATTGACAGCAGGAGGGATTTGCGAGTGGCCTTTAAAGGATCTCTTCTGCTCGTCGCTCCTAATCCTGCCATTTCCGACATTTCCGACAGCAGAATTCAAGGCAACTTTTCAATTTGCGTGAACATCGTAATTTTTTCAATCAAGCACGAAAGAAAATTAAAAACCCAACCCAGCCAATTAAGTGCCATGTTTTCACCACTCTTCATCCCACTTCTCCGTCCCCGCCTGAACGAGGGCGACGACCAGAGCCTGGTTACGGGGCCGAAGCCAGGATCCCCTGGTTGCGGCCAGCTCTTTCTTTTAATAGCATGGAGTGCCATTAGTCAGAGTCAGCGTCGTCGGCCGCAGGACATAAACTCTAATTGCGGCTTAATGTCCTCACAGTCGTCCGGTTTCCAACCCAGAATTGTGACCCTTTGACTAAGCCATCCCTCGGGCGTGTGTCTGTCTGTGAGTGGGTTTGCCAGTCGTTGTACCGATTACCGGCAGAAGTGCGGCTGTCGTGGCCGTTTGACCCATCCTTGGGCTGCTCCTCTTCCCTCTTGTCACTGGCGCCGCCATCGATTTTCAAGTAGCTCCATGAGTTTATCTTAATGTCCCCGAACGAACTCCGCATTGACCACTCAGATGACGCCCCCATTCGAATCCAATGGTGTGGGTCGCCACTGATCGTTCTGCTGACGCTCGCCTCCCCCACTCCTGTCGCCTGCTCGCCCAACTGTTGCCCAAAATCCACCACCCGACGCCCGACTGTCGGCCACGGTTTCCACCCGACTCTCGACCCCGATTTCCCCAGCCGCCGCCGACAGTCACGTCATTGCGATTGATTTCGATCAGGAACTCATTTCTCTCCTCCATCTCCCCGTCTCCCTCTGTCTGGCAGGTACATCTGCCGCGAGGAGTGGCCCTCGAACGAGCAGTACTACTACTACACGCTGGCCCTGTTCACCCTGCAGTTCGTCCTGCCGCTGGCCGTGCTCATCTTCACCTACACGCGCATCGCGCTCGCCGTCTGGGGCAAGCGGCCGCCGGGCGAGGCCGAGAACTCGCGGGACCAGCGCATGGCCCGGTCGAAGCGCAAGGTAAGTCCGAACGAGTGTGAGTGCGTGTGAGTGTGCGAGTGCAAATGTGTGAAGAAAAAAACCCAAATCGGCCCGTTTGCATTTCCAATCACTTGCCAACGAGGCGAAACTCAGTGGCGAGGAAAAATTCTGAAAATTCGATTTATTTCATTTCCCTAAATACACCCTTTAGGTGCACTCGGTCTCCCTACTATCTTGCATCCTATATTCAACTTCTCCACAGTCCACTGGCTGAGCTCGGGTTCACTCCGTGATTCCGGATTTCCGTTTCTCCCACTTTGCTTGATCTAGTGTTTCTCCGAGTTTTTCTATTCGATTTCGGTCCCTCTTCATTTGAAATTCCAATATTGACGCCGAGAACGATCCAATTTCTCGGTAGCAAGGCGTCGATTCTGGGCAATAAAGTGAGCGAAATCAATCAAATCGAGCTCAAGTGCTTTCTGTTCAATCAGTCGTACATTTATCCTCCTCTGACTACCACTTCATCGCTTTCGCCCTCAGACAACTACATTTCATGGGAAGCGAGAACGGACGAAATTCCACTAACTTCCACAATTAATATGTCTGACGATTAATCAATATTATTATTTATCTTGTTCGGAAAATAAATATTAAATCTGTCTCTTACTCTTCCGAACTCATTGATTTAGACGCACTGATAAGAGAACTTTATAAATAAATGCTTAAATCAAATTCTTCGACAAAATATCTCAACGTCTTCGACCGCAGTCAACAGCAGACCTAGTTCAGGCCATCAACGGTTCCCGCAAAGACATGGAACGTCTTCAGCACACACACGACACGGAACACAAAGTACACAAGACACTCTGACATCGTCAGACGTGTCATCCGCAATTCGTTAAAAACTTACTCAAGTGCAAACTTGCCAACTACGTCGATGTGGACGGCGACCTCGTCTTCGTCCGAGCCCAGGTCAGTGGGTGACAGTGGTCGAGAGTAGGACGACTCCGGCCACGTCCTCATGCCCATAAATAAACTCAGACCAAGAAGTTGCTGTCATTTGCAAATTTATGCGAACGATAAAATAAAGTCCTTTGAATTCTTTCACAGGCTGTAGGCTACGAGGACCGAGTCTTCTGGGAGGCGAAAAAAAACATCCTGCTTGTTGTCGTCAAGCCGGCGACTGCCGACTGCTCTCTCGACTCATGTCCTGGAATTCGCTATCGATTTGTTGGCACTTTCATCTACTATTTGTCTGTGAGAGACCTCTTCCGGTCTCCTTGTCCTTCTCGATAACATAAATTTAGTATTGATCACGGAGACTTTGTGTGAAATACGGGGCGGAAAAGGACAAACTTTTCCCTCGAAATGCTGCGTTTTCTATTATATACATGAAAACATTTGTTTTTCGGAGAAGGCCCCGAGCTATTGTGCGCCTGAGCCTTAATTGCTATTCAATTTGCCTGCGAACTCGCCGGGATCCACTTCTCCCTCTCTCTCTTCCTTTCTCTCTCTCGTCTACTTACAACAAAAACTACTCAGCTACCTGCGAACGGAAGTGTTCTCACATCCGGTTCCGCTTGCAGACGTTTTGCCCGCCCTCGTCGTGCGAATTTCAATCCGAAGCGATTCGACTTCAGTGCAATCAGGATGGGGATTGTGTTGAGCACTCGTAATCTGTCGATGGTCCTTCCCTTCTGCTGGCTGCAGTCCGCCTGTAGTGGACATTGATCTAAGTCAATAAACTATTGGATTGTTGTCTGTGTTGCAGAAACTTCGACAGTTTTGTCCCCGCCATTCAGGACATTTGCGTTGGAGTTCGCACACCGCCATTCAGGACATTTGCGTTGGAGTTCGCACACTGCAGACATTCTGGGACCCTTTTGGGGCTTCTGCTTCGCAGAGGCGAAATCCGTTTGCCCCCAACTTTGCTAAATCATCGAAGCACATTAAGCCGCTTTGTTGCCCAGTCCCGCCCCCGTCGTGTCCAGGACGCGATCGTTAATTACGACACCGGGTCGAGGATTCCTCTGGAGAGTGCGCGCCGATATATGCGCCGAATCCAATTTCCGAGGTTTTCGGACGTTGTCGCCTCCCTCCGCCGGGTGGGGATCGGTTGGCCTTGGGCATGGGCTTAATGGAAACTCAATTAAAACGCAGGCTGCAGCTGATGGCGGTGAACCGAGGACGACGGGGAATTCGATGTGAAAATGCATTTCACTCTTGTTTCAAAAATAACTCGCTTCCTTCCGAAAATATCTGTGGCTGGATTTGAGCAACGGACTTAACTCCCCATTAATGGGGGAATAATTCGTTTATTATTAATGGAAATTCGCAACCAGAGCCGAGGTTGACACGGCGAGCGGTTGAAAAGGAAGCTAAATCAAAAATTTATTTATTTTTTCCTGGTTTTCAACTGTTTTCCACGGTAATCAACATGCGATTTGGGTTCACATTTGAACACAATGGAGACCAATTGAAAACCCAAAATAAATATATAAAAACAGTGCTGTGGTTTAAGCCACGAGCAATAGGATTTCCGCTGCCAGATGATTTCAATTAAACAAAATAAAAGAATGTACTAGAAATTCCGCACAAAAAGCAATCGATAAAAGGTCGAATTAAATAATGTTAAAAAATTAAAAAAGTCAAAACAAAAGGAGTGTAAAAATAATTTTTAATGTCAAACATTAAAAAATTCAAAATAAAATGAAGAAATGGAAGAGTCAATAAATAAAAGCACCAAAAATAACAATCAAATAAAAACAACATTCGAGGAAGAGTCAACTTTAATGTTCAATGAATGTTATTCAAATGGAAAGGTTGTCGAATTTAGTTGTTGGGCTCGAAAAGGAGAGGACGAAATATTCGAAAATTGAATTGAAGAGGAGGCGTCTGGTTAAATGTCGTCGACAGGGCGAAAGCGCTGCCGGCTCCAGCGGGGGTCGGAGGAGCTGCAGCAACAGCAGCAGGCGGCCGAAGATAAATAAGCGACTATGTGTGTGGAAAACGAATGCAAATGAGGAATATTAACACTTTGGCCGGCGGACACGGGCAGCCGTAAGCACTTGGCATTTTGTCAGCGGCGACCAGACACAACAACAACAACACAAAAGCGACAACCACAGCTCCGTCATCAACAACATCAGGGCAACAACATTGCGTCGAAAATGAGTGGACGTTTTGTTCGTCGTATTCCGTTCCGAAGAAATATGCAATTCAAGATTTTTCACAAATCGGAAAACCTGCATAATTTAGACATAAGCATGTTGCCGTTGCATTTGCTAATTGATGGCATCATGAGCAGGAAGCAGCAGCGCCAACACCACCAACAGCAATAGCAACAGCAGCAACAACGCCACCAATGACAACAACATCAGCGCCAACAGCAGCCGCAGCAGAAGACGGCGACGACGACGACGATGAAAAGCCGAACTCGCGGAAAGGTTGACGAATGTTGCCAAGAAGCTGCAGAGGTCGAGGGTAGGGCAGGGAGGGAAGAGGGGGAGTACCAGGGGAGGCCGAAGAGGAAACGGGAGGGGTGGTGGGGGAAGGGGAGGAGAGGGTGCTGGAGATGGAGTATTAATTGGCGATAAAGCGCAACACTTGCTGCATGCGAGCAAACATTGACTTCGCGATGTCCAACCGATTGGATAACAGCAGCAACAACAATCCACTAGCAACAACATAATTCACAGAAATAGCTGAGATAAAGTCAACAACAACAACAACAATTGCAACCACGCTGCACGCTTTGACAACACCAGCAACAACAACAGCCGAAGACGGCAGGCGCATCGAAAGCAAGTAGTTGTTTGTGGCTTTTTTTGTTGTTGTTGTTGCTCTCGCCACGACACGATTGCTGTTCAATCTATGCAAAATTGCCGTCGCCGAACCGCCCTCCTGCCCGGGTCGTGCTGGTGGAGAATTATTTGAAGATGCAACTCGTGCGGCGCCACTTGGCAGCAGGCGACAGGAAACGCTTTCAAACCACTTAAACTGGCCGACCCTCGCCAACAACAGCAGCAACAACAACACCGCCAACACAACAACAGGGAAGATGGCAACAACAACAACAACCGCCCAGCAACAGCAGCCACATGAACACCAGCGACATTTGTTTAAAATAATGCAAAAACAATATAAATTTTAGCAGGTTCCTGTTCGACGTCGACGTCAGCGCCGTCGTCGGCCGCGACGTCGACATCAGAGCGAGCAACGGTAACGACCTACGTTACGTCGCGACGTAACGAGTTGTCAAACCGGAGTCGCGTGCTGTTGTTGTTGTTGTTCTTGTTGCCAACTGAACCGATGTCGCTGTCTCGGGGCCATCTTCCCTCGTGGCGGCCGTCGGCGCAGCTGTGGCTGGAGCCGCGTCCGTCGTCCCCGGTGACCCCGCTCCATGAGCGTCGCCCCGCCCCCCGCCGCCCCCTCCTCGTCCTCGGCGGCTCCGTTCCGATCACCTGCGGTCGGCCGGCACGTCTCGGAGGATCCCGCATCAGTCCGTTGACTCCTACGAAGATCGCATTCGTTCCGCACGATGGGACGAAACATCGAAATATCACAAAGAAATTTATGGGTTCAAAAATGTCAAAATATTTTTTAAACTTTATTGAAAATTTGTCACTTGTCCTTTTCAACTTCTTCTTGCTCTTGGCTAGTATTGCATTTAGTTTTTGATTGGAGATTCACGAGAAAAATATAGACACATTTTTGTTTCTAATGAAACTTTTCATTGTATCTAATTTCATTGACTTCCTTCCCTTCAGTCTGATCTTTTAAGAGCCAACTGCATCAGTCTCTCATTTAATCGGTGACTTTGAGTGACTTCAAGCCTCCTCCCTCTGTCCCACTGTCGGACTCGTGGTCGCTCAATCCATCCGGCTACTTGTCTGTCTGCCGGCCTTTTTCTCTCCATCTTTGTCAAATCGCCTGATCGTCGCAAAATTAAAAACAAAAATTGGTCTTTGCAATCGTCGACCACGTCCCGCCGAACTGATAGCGGTGGAATTTAATTTCCCAGCCGACCGCGTCCGTCCGGCTGGTCGGTCGGTCGACCTCCCGCCCCCTCCTTGGCCGATCAACGCCTCGCTGACCACGCGTCCGTCCCTGCATCGGGGCTCGGCACATCTGCCGCGATGTGCGATCTTTGGCTGCACACTTGTTGCCGTTGTTGTTAGTGCTTTTCTTCAGGACGTCGTTGTTGTTGCTGATGTGTTTTTGCAATTGTTGTTCAATCAGTGCCATCTTTTGGGCATTTTCCCCATTCCGGCGACTCGCTCGATTCGCCCATCAATCGCAACCATTCGGCCACTCGTCCCATTCACTTTTGTCACAGGAATCGTGGGCACTGTTGCTGTTGTTGCTGGTGTGGTTTTTGTTGCTTTCCAGGTCGTTGTCCACTTTTTGCCGCTTTGGTAAACTGTTAATTTTGCGTTGTTTTTGGAAGAAACTCCCCCCAGCCATCTGGGAGAGAAATTGTTTCCCCGTTTTTGCGGTCGGTCGCCCTGTCAATTTGTTGCCGGTGTTGTTCCTGGTGTTGTAGTTGCTGTTGTTGTTATTTTTTCTATTCTTGTTGCTGTAGTCGACGCTGTTGTTGGCATCGATGCGATTTGCCTGTCGCCGCCGAGCTTGTGCGCTCTCATCTGCCTCACACGTTTTTGCCGCCCCCTCCGGCCAACCCCGGCCAACGTCGCCCGTTCCCCTCCCACCAACTGCTGCCGGCCTCCGCCTCCTCCATGGCAGGCAACGATCCCCACCAACTCATCATTTATGCAACTTTTTTTCGAGTTTTTTATCGACTTCATCTCGATTTCAGCAATTGTTGCTGTGCACACAAATTGCCGACAATAAAAATGTTGCTGCCAGTTTAAATTGCAGAATGCCATTACTGCTGCTGCTATTGTTGTTGTTGTTGTTGTTGTTGTAGATGCTGCTGCCTTTCATGGTATTGTTGTTCTTGTCAAAGTTGTTGCCACATCCCTGATGATTGTGCCTGTAGTCGCTGCGGCTTCTCAACGAATATTTCATTAAAAATCCCGTCGCTGCTTTCTAATTAGTTTTGACGAGGCTCCTCGCCCCTCTCATCCCCCCATCCCCATCACCCGCCCCCATCCTCCGCGGAGTCCTCTGGAAGGGATCCGACGGAACCACGGCGGCCGCGAACGAGCACGCGATCGAGCATTAGATAAAGCCACGGCATCGGGGGTTCACCGGCGACGAACGCGCATGGATCGTGGCGAGGGCAGCGGGCAGGGAAGGGTTGCCAGATCGCCGATCACCGGTCGTTGATTGCTCCCGACCACCGGCTCCTGTCATCGATGCCAAACGGCGACGGCGTCGCCGGGCCTTCATTATCTTCCACCATCTCATCAGATCGCAGATCGCAGGCATCCCGCTTAACGGCGTAGCGATGGTATTTATCGATTGAAGACTGTTATTACTGTAAGTCCGCAAATCCCCGATCAGCCGAATCCGCTGATGGATTCGCTAACCGAGTCCGAGTCTTACATTAAAATTAGGACTTTTGTGAAAGCCGTGATCGATCGCAGTAAAACTTTTTTCTGAACTACAGGCTCAGGCCCAGGACTCATTTAGTTCGGATGTTAAAAGTCTACGACCAATCGCGTCCGCGGCAATTATTTCATGACAACCCCCAGTTTCGTAAGAATTAATAGTTTGCCGCCCTTTTAACTCGGCGACGACGGCGACCGGCTGAATAAATTTCCATTGAATGAATTTCACAACTTTCCCACATCGTGATTGGGCACTAACGGCGGTGCTACCGAAACACCGCATCATCGATTATTTCAGACGAGGAACGTCGCGATTCGCTCGTCTCCGAATCTCGGAGATCGACGCCGGCATTTCACGGATCGCCGCTTGCGAAATCCGCGGGAGCCAATCGACAACAAAAACAACTTCTCGCCACCCGACGCCACCAGAAACACCAAACCAGACCCGCGTAAAAACGCTATCGATTATTATTGAATAGCCATAAAAACAAAGTATTAAAGCATAGAGTATTTTTCACTCAAACAAAAAATTATTATTTCAAAACAAACGATTCCCAAAGTAATAGCGAATTAATTGAGTAAGAGAGCGAATTAAGCGCGGTAATCGTAAAAAATTCTCTACTTGAATGAAAATTTTCTATTTGAAAAATTACCATGATAAAAAACGATGAGAAACGAAACCGCAGCCAAACAAACTGCGAGTTTAAAACGGCCGTAATGAAAAATAAATAAATTTTTTTTGCCGCCTGCATATGTCAATAAAATCAATTGGACTGGAAACGAAATAAGCAGGCTTATTAAAAATAAGTGGAGAACGATAATGTGAGGCGAATAAAACGAAAATAAATCAAGACTTATAGGGATAATTATAGCGTACGAAAAACGGCAATTAAGCGGCGAAATCAGCCAAAATTAGCCAAGGCAACGGCAGCAGCAGCAGCAACATCAACGGCAGCACCAGGGTCTCCAGCAACAACAAAAACACCAAGCCCGAAAGTAACATCAACATGAGTAAACAACATTTACAAAGTCGGCTGCGAAAATTCTGCGCGATAATTAAATTTCGCAGCCAGATTTCGCGACTGCAGACGTCCGATTGTTGGTGTTGTTTTTATGGTAGTCGTTGTCGTTGTTGTTGCTGCCGCAGTCCACAACAAACACACGAACCGCAAACGCGACCACCGTCGCCGCCTGCGACCCCGCGATCACGCACCACACACGGACCCATCGTCCGCTCTCGCTCTCCCGCTATAGTCCCTCTCTGTCTCTCTCTCTCTCCCTCTCTGCGCTGAAGATGCATCTGCGTGCGCGGGGCGCAGCTCGACGCGTTCTGCGCTTGCAACACGAAGCTTCAGCAGACGCGGCAACAACAAAAACGACAGCAACAAAGCCTGCAACGACGGCTTCTGTTGCTGGGAATCCTCTCACTTTTCCGTCGACGACGATGCGACTCGCCGATTGCGTAATCGAATTAACATTTTAACACAATTCGTCTCGGACGACGCTCCGCAGCGGATCCCTCGCTCTCCCTCGTCCCCCCTCGCTCCCCGTTCACGCCTACCGCCGCGTCGTGCCTTGGCCGGTGGGCCGGTGGGCGTCGGGCCAGGAACCAGGCCTCGGTGTCCATCGCCAGCCAACGACGAGTCGCGACTCGGGCGCCATGGTGGAAGAGGCGCCGTGGTGGGGCGGCGGGGTGGCCGCGACGAACGCGACGCAATGCGAGAAATGCGTCGGTCGCGCAGCTGTCGACGTCGGTGTGGACGTCGTCGCCTCCGCCGTCATCGCCTCCACCCTCGTCGCCTGCTTCGTCACCATCGTCGCCGCCGTGACGCGCTGACTAATGTGCATAATGCGTCGAGATTCGCCGCCTGCAGCGCCAGCCGAGGGTGAGGGGGAGGTTTTCAGCGGTCTGGTGGGCGAAGCCTGGACGGTTTCGAGCAAGTGCTGGAGCTTTATTCGAATCTGCACTCGTTCGCCTGCGGACAAATGGCTCTCATTTGTCCGCATTTGTCTGCGGCAGAGACTGATGTGCATATTGCGAGAACCATCTGCGCGAACGATCTCCAAATTAGTCTCGTCCTCATCGTTCGCCAACTAATAGCCGACTCCGGTTTCCTCATATGAATGAGTTTTACCTAATGGTTTGATGAACGTTGGCTTCGCATCAAGACTTCTTGGATTCTTTAGATACACTCGTAGTCCCTCTGACGACCTCTTCGCTTCTTCAGGCGACCTCTTGGCGAGTTCAGGTGACCTCTTGGCGAGTTCAGTTGACCTCTTGACTCCCTCTTTCCACCTGAGCTCGCCCAAGGTCCCGTCTCAGGTGGTTCTGCGTCTCCTGCGTCCCCATTGATTGGCTCTGAATCGTCGTCGGTGATCTGCTTTTCTTCTCAGCAGCCTCTGAGACTCCTCTGCGTCCCATCTGCGCGATACCTCTTTGGCCTTCTTCCGCCGCCGCCCTTCCCCGATCAGCGCCGGCGGATCACATGCTCCGCTGACATTTGGTCGTCGCCGTCGTTGTCGAAACGAAAGCCCACTCGCTCGGCGTCGGCGGCCTTCTTTCGGGCCATTCGACCGGCCACTCAGCCGCTTTTGGTCACCCGAGGAGACCGCCGTAAGGCAACCGGAGCTCGTTTGCCTTCCGAGAACCCCGATCGCCCAGAGGAGGGAGCCAGAGGAAGAGCAGGAGGAGGAGGAGGAGGAGGAGGAGGAGGAGCGACTGCAGGCGACCGACCGAGTGCCGGCTCATTGAACTGCGACTGGATTGGATTCGTCTTCGCTGCCGACTCGCTCGGCGCCTTTCACTTTTGTGCAAAGCCCAAAAAGCTGCAGGTTTTCGTGCTTCTAAACGTCCGTCCGTCTCTCTCTCTGTCCGTCCGCCCGTTCGTCCCTCTGTCCGTCCGTCCATCCGTCCGTCTTCGGTCCATCGGCCGTTGCGATGGCTCGTCGCGACTTTGCAACGATTTAGTTTCGGATTCTAGTCTCATTTGGAAGCAGTCGCCAGGGGCAGAAGCAGCGACAGCAATATTAACAAAAACAACAACAACAACATCATCAATAGCCATGCCATTCCCAGCAGCATCATCAACCACATCGAGTGCAGCTTCATCGACAGCTGCAGCCGCATTTTGAAACCGCTCTGTTGCCACACTCCACGACGGCGGCTCATCCGAATTCCTCATACACCAATTTGAATTACCAAACACCCCCTCCTCCCCCTCCGTGACTGCGGTCTCGCTCGCACCCCGCCGCCAACTTCGCCACCCGGCTGTCGGCCGGCCGATCTGCCTGCCGTCTGGTTGTCTTCTCATCGGGCTATCACGCGTTCTGTACCTCGCGGCCGCTTGCATGTCGCTCGCAACTTCGCTCCCTCCCCTCGAGCCCTCGCCGCCATCGCCGTCGCCAGCGTCTTCCCTGGTGTCATCGTCGTCTTCGTCTCTGGCGTGGCTCAAATTGCCGTGGAACCTTTCGAAAGACCCACCCGCCGAAATCCATCAAATGTTACTTTCTTCCCATGGCTGTCCGTCACCGAGATCCCCGGATGATCCCCGGATGCTGATGGGCCTAGCTCAGGAGCCATGTCCCTGACGAAGTCTCTCTTTTCGATCCCTCGGACGACGCTGGGCCGTGTTGATTTTCGGGATTCCGCCCTCCGACCGAGATCGAAATGCATTTCCTTCAGCTTTTTCACCGAACCCACCTCCCCAGTCTCAACGCCTGAACGCCGCGATCTCGCCACGGAAACCGCCTGCTGATTTCCCCATCCGCCCCCTCGTCCCACCCACCGATCGACGAATCCATTGCATAACCCACTTTTGGCATCGAACGAAAGGCATCCGACGAGGTTTCCCCCGACTTCACACATTCATTTCGGCTCCTCGAGCAAGTGCAGCCGCCTGCCTTCTCCTGCTCGTCCTGCCCTCCTGCCCATCAGGACCCCCGACGCCAGCGACCGAAATCTCTCGCCCATGCCTCGGCGGATTTTCGTTTTTATGTAAGAAACCTTTTTGAAAAATCACTTAGAAGCGATCAATAAACGGATTGAATTGTTATTGCTCATTTCAATTCGCTGGAGCCCGCGAGCGACCGCGGGGCCGACCCGATCGGTGGAGCCAATTGCCCTGCACGAGCCCGCGTTCCCTGGCCGGTCTTCTGGCGGACCCGGGACTGCCGCCGGCTGGTGTCAAAACGCTGGAGCTGCCGCTGCCGATTGCGGACAACACGAAGAGCTCAAGCCCGGGCCTGGGACGGCCGGCAACCACAGTGACTACAATAGATTCGGTGCTCCCGATAAGCCCGGCATTCAAGGAGGCGACACTGCACAAGATGAGCTCCGGTCTATCTGGACTTCAGATCCTGCCGCTCTGGAGCGAGCGAGTGTTTCTGGCACCCATGAGATGCTGCCAGATACCGGCGTTGATTTACTGCAGTTGTTTCTCATGTCGTTGCTCCTGTGGGACACTGGCCGGAGCATGAATGTCGGAGCACCGACGGACAGCCAGACGGAGGGATTTGGTCTGCCGGTGCCCCCCTCCCGAGCTCGCCGCAAATCTGGCTGAGCCAGACGAAGCGTTCGCACGTCCTGCCCCCCTCGTCCGGACCCCCGCCAGGTCGCATCTTTACGGAAGCCTCGCGGCGCCGTCGTCTCCCATTACAACACCTTGGCTCGACTCGACTCGGCCCGGCCTGGCCTGGCCTGGCTTGGCTCGGCTCGGAGTCGCGGCTGCAATTAAGTTAACTGCAAATTAATTGCAGACAGCAAAAGCTTCGCAGCATAAATCGTTGCTGTTGTTGTTGCTGCGGATAATGTCTTCTTGGTTTTTGTTGTTTCAGCTCATACTGTTTCAATGTTGTGATGGGTATCGTCGTTGTTGTTGCTGCTGCTGCCGGTGTCTTGTGGCATCTGCTCTCGTTTCGCAAGCCTCTGAATTGCCCGAGATTTATGCTCGTGCACCAGCGTCAGGGAAAGTGGAAGTGAAGAATCCGACGCCCGTCATCCCCACGTCCCAGCGTCGCCCGCCCCAATTCATCGCCCCCCAGCCCAGCCACCCACAACCTGCTCTCGGCGAAGCGAGGCCGGTGGTCGGCGGTGGTGGCCGTAATTGAAGGCACTCGGTTGCCGGCCAAGTTTGTTGCCTTTACGACGCTCGTCCCGACCACGCCTCCGACCCTCCAACGCAGCCCACACCCCAGCTGACCACATGCAGCGCTGCCTTCGCATTCGTGTCCGCGTCCATGGCCGGTCCGGGCTGCGGGCTTGGTTGAAACTCGAGTGACCGCACCGAATGTGGGTTAATGTGTCGCTCGGTCTGGGCCGGGGGCGGCGGGACGGGCCTCTGCAGCAGCAATAACACCAGCGACAACAACAACGACAACGACAACGGCATGGACATCGACACCGACACAGACAGCGCCAATGACAGCAGCATCGAGCAATATTAGCAAAGTAGTAGCAGCAGCAGCGAGAGCAAAAGCATTTGCAGGCACGGTTACAGCAGTTAATTAAGCAAATGCTGTTGCATTCATGAATGCTGCCATCCAATTACAACAGTCCCCAGTGCGCCCTGGTTGCTTCGCAGCATGGGAGTCGTTGATCTCTGGACCTGCTGCCGCCGCCGCCGCTGCTGCTGGCGGTTGTGTCGACAACTCTCTATTAGACGCAATTCGCAATTCGTGATCTGTCACCAGGTATCTGGGTCGCAGAAAGGTTTGCTTTCAATCTGCAATTCAAACCGATTTGACAGTTGAACATGAATTTCAATCAAGTGGGATTTTTCCATGCTTTTCCTCCGGGGTGCCCGAGCGAACCTCGTTCAAGGCTGCAGACATTTTCTCCTTATCTCTTTCTCTCTCCCTCTCTCCCTCTCTCCGCGTTATTGAAGCCATGACCTCAGCCCATCGATAGGAGGTGCTTTCATGGCATCAAGAGAAAATAAATATGTTTCGAAATACTTTCCAAGTCGGATTCTCCGCAAATCTGTGGCTAAGGCTCTTCTCGCTCGGGATTCTTCTTAATTTCTCGAAAGATGAAAGTGTTTCACCCGCTCGGAATCCCATCAAGGAGTGCAATCAGTGCTATCTCGCTCACTCTCAACAAAAATAGAAACGCCCTCGTCCACATCAATTTCCGCCCGCTGCCCCGAGTCCCTGGAGAAGTTTTCTCAAGACTCGTCGGAAGTATTAAAAATTCTTCAATCAGAAGTTCACAAGAATCGCTCTCTCTCTCTCTCTTGCTCTTTCACCACTCCAACCTGCTCTCGTTCCCCTTTTCATGTCCCGTATAAGCATCTTGATAACAATCGGATCTTGCCCGAATTCCTCTCGACCTCTGCGGAACGTCGGACACAACTAAGAACCTTATGAAGCCAATTTCCGAACAATTCAGAACCCGTTCTCCCACGGGCACGAGAAGAACAGCTTGACTTGTTCAAATTGAAAATATACCGATTTGCATGAGGAAATGAATCGTTCCATTGCACCAGATGCGTCGACGTCATTTGGCGAGCTCCGCCCGCTGGCAGGCTGCGAGTCGAGTGGCGAAAATACTGAAGCGAGCAAGGGGGACTGAGAAGAGAAAAGGCAGAGAGTGAGGTCGAGGCCAGAGTGAGTGGGGAATAATGGGGGAGGGAAGAGTGATGAACTTGACGATGGAGGGCGAGCGGGGAGGCGACGAGTGTCCGACTGAGGGCCAGAGAAACGAGAAGATTTCGATGGCGTAGACGCGTCCATTTGCAGCCAGTTGGCGGGCGGCGCAAGAGACGAAGGCGGCAGGAGAGATGGGAGGGAGGGCGAGAGGGCAAGGGCGAGGGCGAGGGGTGGCGACGGCGGGAAACAATTGCGACGATGTGCGAAGCGACGCCGGAGTGACAGAGAGTTGCACGAAATTCAATAGGAAACCCATTGTTCGGAGATACAAAGGAATTTCCATGGGAAAACGAGGAGAAAACCGAGCAACTTTCTCCCGCATCCACGAACACACAGGCGCACAGGCACACACTCACATACAGACACTCGCGCACGCACGGATGACGAATGCATTGACACATTTACAAGCGAATGCAAAGCTGCATCGCGCCGATACAGACGCGAGCGAGTGCGCGCGAGTTCGCGAGATACGGCGCCGACTTTGACTTCGATTCCGAATGCGATGGCGACGACCGAGACGACGTTGGCGGCGACGAGAGGCGCGAGAGGGAATTCATTGCCAGGCGCGGCGACAATGAAAACTGCCGGCTGCCGGAGTTTTAATTACCGACGACGCAGCGCGACGCGACGGCCCGCATCTCATTTGGCGGCCAGCATCGCTCGGGTGAAGAAGCGCGGCGGGTGCGGGCCGGGCCGGGCCGGGTGTTAATGGAGTGTGACGAGGAGAGGGCGGCGGCTGCTGAATTCGCTAAGTGGAGAGAAAGGCGACGGGCGCGAGGGCAAAAAATCCACCGCAGACGAATCGCAAAGAAAGACCTGGACAGCGACAGCAGAGAGGGGGAGGACGGGAATCCCCAGAAGAAACGAAGGGCGGCGAGAAACTCCATCGGGCCCTTACGTGATTGAAGATATCGTAAAACGATCTCGCTGCAATTTCTTGTTACCATCGAAGCCTGCCATCGAATTTACTGCGGCGGCCCAGCGACCGATCGTCGGACCCGCAACTGAACCCGGCCGCTTCACATCCGCTCGGGTGACCAGGCGCTAGTCGTGAGCCGAATGCATCTCCAACTGGCAGCTCGTGGCCCAGAGCGATTAAAACCACCCGACGGACGGACGGCCGGAGGGAGGGACGAACTGCCTGCGCCCAATGGACGCCCGTTTATGAAGAAGGTTGCACAACGCGATCGGCCAATTTGGGAGCCAGCGGAGAGACAGAGACAGAGCGAGAAAAGAGAGAAGGGCGGGGAGGAAGAAAATCGATGGAATCGATCCCAATGCGTCCCGGGCGTCGCGACGTGTGGGCGGCGAAGACCACGAGTTCCAGCCTGGGAAACTCGAAGCCCAGGGCCCGAGGGTCAGCCGGCCACACTGGCTTAAGTGGCATTGATTACGATACTTGTGTTGCTGTTGCTTTCGTTGCTGCCGCTCCTCGCGTTGTGTTGTTGCTGTTGTTCCATCGCCCAACCGCTGAACTCTTCCTGGACTCCTCCGAGTTAATGTCTTGGCCACGTCTTTGACAGTCGCGGCGCCCGCACTCGGCCGGCCGGCTGTGGACCCGCTGGACTGTGAGACGAAGACCTTCGTACTCGCCAGATACGTTTCGACACATGCCGAGCACCGTCTCGTTCTCGCCTGTGGGCATAGAAGAGGGGGCTGGCGGTGGCTGATGAGCCTTGGACGGACGGCCGGGGTCGGCGGGCCGTGCCGCGGAGTGGCAAAGCAAACACTCGAAATAATTATAAATATTTGCGGCGATAACTCGAAAATAATTGCTTTTATTTTACCTTCGTTGTCGCCTTGTTTTGGTTTCATTTCTTCTCGCTCTTCGCTCTTCGTTTGCCATCCGTCACGTTTGCTTCAACTCAAACCCTGTAATGATAGGAAGCGGAAAATTAGCCGAAAAGCCTCGCAGGGCCCGAATTAAATTGGTCTCTTTGAGATCGCCCTTCTCTCTCCCTGTCTGTCTCGATCTCCCCCATCGTCCTCGCTCCGACTCCGCTGGGCCAGGACGAGATTCTGGGCGTCAGGACCAAGGAAGGACTCAAAAGTGCGATCCCGCAGATGCAGAAAACACAAGCGCGGACCTGAGAACGGGAAACGGAATGATAAATGGTTGCAATTTCGCAGGCTGCGCTGATTGATGGATCCTGCGAGGTCCTTGAATTATGCATACCAAGGCATGCGAGTCCGCTCGGGAGCCGAACAGAGTCGACAGTTGGGTTAAACGAAGGGAGCGAGAGGGAGACGAAGTGCAGTCGGATCCTTTCCGCGGCTTGGGGGCGAAGCCATGAATACTCGAGGCTGCGAGGCCAGGCCAAAAGCCAAGCAATTCGGGGCGAATCAGTCAAAAGCTGTCGGAGCAATCGAGGGTGAGAAGGGCTCGTTTTCATGGGAGTTCATCTCGCCGTGATGGGATGGAAATCGGGCCGACTTTGATGCGAGGTCTGAGTTATTAGGCGATGGTCCCATTGCTCAGGCGAAATATGGATGTTCGTGAAAAGTTCAAATTAATTGCGCACATTTTACGTCGCTCCACTTTGGTCGTTTTGCTTTTGTGTACGAAAATATCGGATCTTCGAGCCCGACCCCCGCACCCGGCTTCCAACCCACAACCTCCGACCTGATTCGACCTTTCCCAACAGCCGCCAGCAACCGGCCTTTCTCCGACGCTCACCTGGCCGAAATTAACTGAAGCCAACGTCTTACGGCGGTGTCGCCGAGTTCGTCGCCTTCCGAAGTTGTCGCGTTTCGCGAAATGCCGTCGTAAATTCGTTCCTCATAATGAAACCATTAAATAAACGTCCACGCGTAAGCTCGAGTCCCCCGAATTTACGACGGACTCCCACCGACTACCGCCCCCCTCCAATTGCTCCTGCCCCCGTTGCCCATTCTTCATCTTCAAATTGAAATTCATTTCATAAAATAATCGCCAACAACAACAACGAGCAACAACACGAGTCGACAACAACGGGATGAGGAGCAGTGAAGACGAAAGCAAAACAGGAAAATCCACTCGTCAAGCAATTAGCGTGGGTCCAGCCGACGGGAAGAGGAGGTGGAGGGTCATGGAAGGGACGAGGGGAAGTGAGGAGGAGCAGGGAGAAGGGGATGTGGGGAGCTGGATAAGGAGGTGGAGGGTGGAGGTCGAAAAAGAGTCGTCCGCTGACACCGACAAGGAGGCTCTTGATTGTCAAAACATGCGGAAGAAGAGCAGCAGATGATGGTCTCAGATTATGGTGGAAGGACGGAGGAGGGGGCGGGGTCGGAACCGGGAACGGTGCCAGGCACGGGATGGGGCGGCAAAGTCAGGTGGCGGAAGAGCCGAAATGCCAGACAAAAGGCAATCGAAAGTGGCAATTAAAGCGAACCGAGGAAGGCTCGGCCGAAAGCAGAGTGAACGGAGAGGGAGGAGCAAGAAGGGAGAGGAAGAGTAGCAAGAGGAAGGAACAAGTGGAAGACAAAGGTGGGCTCTTTGAATCCGAAACCACTTGACACAGGGCTTTTAGCGAGGGTCCACAAGAAACGCGACGAGGCGAGAAGCAGCGGCTTAATTTACGCGATGTCGATACTCGATTCCTGCCCACGGCCGAGGTGAAGTCGTGCGAGATTCGGGGGAAGCCTCCGGAACCGCCGACCCCGACCTGGCTCCGGCCCCTTCCCAAGCCACGAACATCCGACATCGAGGTGAGCCGGGCGAAAGCGAAAGTTCCGAAATTCCTCAGGCCTGGCCTGGCCTGGGTCGAGATGCGACCGGCCACAGCGAGGTGCAGTTGATGGGTTGGTTCGGTCGCTCCGATGAGCGGCGACACGGAGGAGGGGAGTGGGAGGCGGTCGCGTGGGCACCGGGTGAAAAAATGTCAATTTCTGGCCACAAAGCGAGAGTCGTCCTCTGGTGGTGCAGAGAAGGAGAAAGAGTTTTTTCTTCCTCTGCCGACGTTATGCAAGATTTTATCCCATTGCATCCGAGCGCATCCAGCTGTTGGATCAGAACGGGTTTCGCCACCAGCGCCTCGTCCATCCTCCACTTTCGCCTCTCGCCACCTCCGCCGCCGCTGCCGCCTCCAACCCAGTCGAGTGATTCGAATTTGATTTAAATTTTCCGCTCGTTCGCCTCATGTCGAACGTTGCTCCATTAACGGCGATTAGCAACGGTCTGTCTCCGAGGGGAAAGTGGTGGGGGCGACCGGGGGACGGAATCCGATGCCGATCCTCGGTCCCTTCCCTGGCCCCCCTGTACATTGCCTGCAGTGGAGCCGACCTTCTGCGCGGATTAAGTTTCGCCTTTCTTCTTCGACTGCTGCCCTGCTGTTTGTGCTCTTTGCCTTCTTCGTCGTCCTCTTCTCTTTTTCGTCCTCCTGGACCTGGACCTGGACCCATTGTCCTCCGAGTGGCCGGGCCAAAAGTTGTCCCGATTGCACAATCGTCCTGGCCCCACCGCTGCGAGTTGTTGCACTTGACATTTCACTTGCACTTCTCCACCCCACCCCTCCTCACCGCCGCCCTTTAGCTTTGCTCATTAGCTTCCTTTATGTTCTTCCCTCCCCTCCCCTCTCCTCTACGCCCCATCGAGTCGTTGCGGTCTCTCGGGTCCCTTCGTTTGCATCTGTAACCGAGTATTTCAACATCCCCCCTCTCTTTCTCTCTTTCTCGATTTTGTTCTCTTCGTTATCGCTGTCGTTGTCATGTACACATGTATTGCTGATGTTCATGTGAACAAGGAGCAGTTGCCGTTCTCACTGCTGTTGTAGTTTTTATCGCCGTTATTTAGTTGTCGTATAGTTGTTGTGGTGGCTTCATCATTGTTATTGTTGTTTTATCTCGTTGTTATTTCCGTTTCATCTCGCTGTTGGTGCTGACCACAGCAGTTGCCGCTGGGTGGCCACTGCCGTTGTCGCTGTTATTAGTTATTTCCCGTGCCCTGTTCCTGGTTTCCGCCGCCCACCGCACAGGTCACTCCCACAAGCGCATCCCGTTCTCCCTCGCACGCTCTCCCACTCCCCCTCTTCCGACTCTCTCTCCAGTCTCTGCGGGAGAACATTCGCTGCATTTGCTCTTCAAATGAATTATTCACAACTTCAGTTGCACTCGGCAAACTTTGCCCGCCCGACGACGAGAGCCATCGATGGCTTTCGAAGTCACGGCCGGGCCGGGGGCGTCGAGTGCGATCTCGAAGGCTCTGGCTTTGTACGAGAGCCTTTGAGCGAGCCGGAGACAATGGGCGAGCTCTGGATTTAATTGAAAATGTAGGCGAACGTGAAAATTCATTACAACATTCAGCTCGAGGGGCCACGGGCCAGCGTCCACGGGTCACGGGTCGTCCGCACTCGGGCCCACTTCAAACTGCAGCTGAACCGTATTCGCATTTGCTGTGTCGGGGCTTCTGGAGTGTTGGACGCCGCCCCTCGCCGTCCACTTCCCTTAAGGGCGGCCTCATGCGCCGCAGCGTCGCAATCAAACAACCATCCATCGTCCTTTATCCACCGTCGGCTCCCGCGGTGTCTGTCGCCCACCTCCTCTGTCCCCCTCCCCGGCGCTCATTCATCTCTCCATCTCCGCTGATCTTCGTCGGTTCAAGTCTTCCGGCCGCTAAATCAACATTCAACATCGTTCAAAAGTTCCCTTGCGGTCGTTTTCCTTCGACTCAGCACACCCGTCAGTCATCACTAACCCTCTCTCTATCCCTCCTACTCCTCCGTCGCCCTCCCTCGCGTTTTCAATCTTTCCTCTTGGCCTGGCTCAATGTCTTCGGGCAAGAGGCTCCAGAGACTCCGAGTCAGCCTCGCGAATCCCACAAGATTTAAAGGCGATCCATCCACCCATCCTTCGTTCCTTACGTCCTCAGATTCCTACATCCGTCTGTCCATCTCCCTCTCTCATCTCTTCGACTTTCCATTTCTTCGCCATTTCTTCGTCCGTGGATCCCGCCATCCATCTAGCTGTCTCCCCATCTATCCGCCAGCTCGTCCGTCCCCCGTCCGTGGGCAGATGGAAATGTTGTAACTCGCCGCCGCCGCCGTCGTCTCTCGGCCATCAGAGAACAATCGCTGGCCCAGACTCTAATGCTCTGGTCACTCGCCCGCGCCCACCCGCCTCGAGACTCGGCTGCACTCGTCCTCCTCGACCAATCTGTCCGTCTACTTGTCTGTCCGTCCGTCGGTCTATCTGTTTGTTCGACGGTCCCTCTGTTTGCTTGGCTCGCTCTCTTTGTGTCTCTGGAGCCACGTTTACAGCGCATTTTCTAACTGTAATTTGAATAATTGTGCCTCAGCAGACCTGGTCAAGAGGAGCCGAGCGCTGAGCGGCTGACGGAGGGGCCGAGGGAACCCCGCAATGCGAATTTAACCAAGATGTGGACCGCTAGCAGTGGGTCCCGCTGTCCGTCTGTCTGTCCATTCGTCCGTCTCCTCGTTCCTTCCTCCATTCGTTCGTTCGTTCGGTCGTCCCCCGGTCTGTCTGAGTGCATTGTGTAATGCGTGTAATGACCGCAGCACATTGTGGATGGCGCTCGGACGCCCCCCCCCCCTCTTCTCCTCTTCCGCAACCTCAACCCCGAGCCCTTCCCTCCCCTCCTCTCCTCCTGGCCATTATTGCGCACGGCTTCCACCTCCGGGCCACCTGTAATTTAATATTTTTATTTGCATTTTAAATTATGATTTTTATTGCATTTCATTCCTTCTCCTTCTCTCCTTCTCAACCTCTCCTCTTACTCCATCTCTGCGCCTCGCTCGTCTTCACCTGTTGGTGTCTGGGCTCCCTCCGAAGCTCTTTCCACACTTCGGTCAGATGTAATCATTGTCTCGGCTGGTCTCGCAGCAATTGCTGGTGTTGCTTCTGCTGCCGCTGCCGTCGCCGTTGTTGTTGGAGGTGTAGTTAGTGCCGCCGTCATTGTTGTTGTTGTCGTTGCTGCTTCTGGCCCGGTTGACATTTATGACCCGAACGGGCTCATTAACAATCCTGACCGCTTCCATTCCCACGACCTGCACCTTCACCGGGTCCAGGCTGATTTGCTGCCGGTCTTCTTGAACCTTGACCCTTGACCCATGGAGCCCACGACCCCCATCCGTTCACACCTCCAGTCTCGAAGGCCACTCGAAGTAGTTCTTGAGCCTTCTCCGCACTCGCCCGGTCGCCTGGTGGCAGAAGGGGCCGATCCCAAGGCTGCCATTACGAGCTGCTTCGCTCGTAATTGGCCAGAACCTGGTGTCGGTTCGGGTCGGTCGGACCCTCCTTGGCCGTGTCGCGTGCCGGCTTTGAAAGGGCACGGGCTTTAAACGACTTCCCACATCGTCCTTCGGGGAGTTCGCCGGAAATCGGGTGTAAATTTGTTCAGAATTACTTTGACGGCCGGGCAGGAATTTCGGCCCGGCCGGCGGTCAGCATCACAGTGTGATTTCGGCCCTAATGGCTCATGTTTTCGCATAAAATTCCTTTTTACGATCATTTCAGTTAATCGTTTGTACATGCCATTCGAATGATTTATGAATTTTTAGTACTCCATTGACTTGACTATACTTCCTCATATCTTATTCTAGTTGGTTCCTGCTCAAAATATTTTGTGCTCTAAATATAATTGAAATATTTTCACATTCTCATTACACCAATTCGTGTCAATTTCCCCCAATTTATATTAATCCGGTCGCCTCTTTAAGTCTCTTAAAATCAAAGTCCATCGACTGAATTGAAAAAGTTCGTTAGTGGATATAATGATATTGTGATAAATTATTGGTATCAGTTGGGACTCATGGATGACAGGCAAATTTCTCGTTGTAGGGCCATCTCTCCAACAGCTTTCAGGGAATTTTCGTCTAATGGGAGCTAAAAGCGACACAAGTGACTGGACAAAAGTCAGCCGTGAGCTGCAGGAAAGTTCGATATACAAAAGACATCAGTTCGAAAGGCATGAGTTCGACAGGCATGAGTTCGGAAGACTTGAGATCGTAAGGCATGAGTTCGTACTACGTGAATTCGTAAGACTTGAGCTCGAAAGGCACGAGTTCGGAACTTCGTAAGACATGAGTTCGATATGCCGAAGCTCGGCATAAATTTAATATGATTCCGATTTGAGTCAACGATGAATTCACTCAGAGGTGAACGAACTCTTCACACCGACCACTTCCTGGCTGGCAATCGATGACAAGACTTTAAATAGCCGATATACCGATATATTCGAGCAATTAATGTCGCGAGTGAAGAGTGAAAGAAAGAAGGATCCAAGAGAAAATGATCAAATGTCGTCCGATGATTGCCGGCGATTGTTGATTGTTGATCGCGTTATGCAATGTTGTTGACATTGGCTTGAATACAAAGGAGACCACTACAACAACAACAACAACATCGCGAAGTATGCTGAACATTGTCGGCGACAATAACTGCAACAACAACATGGACATCGACGACGGCAACAGAAATAATAACAGTGCAATTACAACAAATAAATGATTGCAATTGATGTGATTGTGTGACGAAACAACAACTACAGTGATGAATGTTGCTACAACAACAACGAGATCAAAACAAGACGAAAACAAGAGAGACGAGAAAAAAAATGGAAACAAAAACCACAACAACAATGTGAAATGTAAACAGAAGCAACAATAGATGAAAATGGCTAAATACGAGTATTTTATTGCCACGATTTAATGAGCACGTTGGCCGAATTAGCCATGATGTCACTTTGTCAGGTGGTCATAAAAGCAACAACAACAACAGCAGCAATAACAACAATCACTTCGCAGCAACAACACAGACTCGAAATAGGAGCAACAACAACAAAAACAATTATAATAACATCACGCAGTTCGAACAACAACGACAACGAGTGAAAAGACGACAGAGCAAACGCTCAATAATTAGCGAAAAGCAACGAATATTACAGAAAGACTGAAATGCGACAACGGAAGAAGAAGCAGGCGAGGGAAAAAGAAACCCACTGCACCAGAGGGAGACAGGGGGAGCGAGCGAGATGGCGGCGGGGAAGCGACAATTGAAGTGGAGATAAAAATCGATGTGGTTACGATGAGCAGCCCACGTTCGCGTCGTGCGTCAGACAAAGACCTCCCAACTCTCTCTCTCCCTTCACCTGCCCCTGTCCCTGCGACCCACCAGCAACCACCAGCAACAACAACAAGCGGCAGCGAAAATAACATTATAACAATGCCGAGAAGAAGAGCGGAATGCAAAATTTTTGGCAAACCCATCGCGGTCTCGCGCCCCAGGCCTCCTGCTTGGAGCGATCGCAGACACGCCGATAACGCGCAGATCCGGCGCGGTGGGCTGGGGTTGCCACCTGTTGCGAAACGCCCCCAACAAAGAGCCGCCACTCTCGGACCAGACCTCGCACCCGACCAGGCCCGGACCGACCCGCACCGGCCGATCCACCATCGGCAGGGCTCCTCGCGCGAATCCCAATGAAGCCAGCAGCGCGCCGAGAGGTTGCGTGTGGGGAATAAATTTCTTTAATCTCCGGCCTTTTACTACAGTTGCCGTGCCGTTGGGCCGCATAAATTGGCGCCGGCATCGCTCCCGCATTTCAAGCAAGCCGGGTCGGTGGCATCATCGCTCATCGCACGCCAGCGCCAGAGGAATTCCTGTCACTGTGTCGCTGCACCGGCGCATGCAGCCGAGGACGAGGGCGGCCGACGGCGGGCGGCGGGTGGAGGGCTGGGCGACTAGATAGATGAATGGATGGATGAATGGATGGCTGGCTGGCGGTTGTTGGTTGGTGGTTGGCTGGCGAAATGCAATCAGTCCGAGTGACGCTGTCCGCGCCCACGGCCTTCGTGGGGTGGTCGCAGGCGTGGGCCGCCCATGCAAGGGATGTCAACGGGTGGAAGGTGTGAATATCTCTGGAGACAAGAGGGGAGAAAGGAATCAAGGAGGCCTGCAGGAAGAAAGGAAGGAGAAACGTGAAGGCGGGCAACATGTCAACATGACAAAATCCTCTCGAAAGACGTTTCGTCTCAAGCACATTTGGGAATGCATTGCGGGGTAGGAGGAGGCTTTCAGGAGGAAATGCAAAATCTGCCAGAAGATAATTTCATAAATGCTCTGCTGTGGGATTTCGTAAGAAGAATCCATTCCGTTTAGTACTGGAAAAATGTTCGAGTCTTCCAGTCCAACAGGCAGAGAACGAAAACACTTTTATTTAACTGCGAATCCCTGCCAGGAAAATTAATAAATCCTGTCGAAGTTGACGCGTCCTGCGAGTGGGAAAAGATGAAAAGAAGAAAAGCAAAAGTTAGCTGGAGCAACTTCGTGAATTGATGAGCGAGGCGGAGGCCGAGACGGACGGATGAATCTCCCTTCCTGTGGCTTTGTCTTCGCTGCACTTTTTCTCATCCCTCGTCGGTTCACCTGTCACGCTTTCCCACCCCATCCCCCGCCCTGCCCTGCTCTGCCTTCCGCCCACCCGCTGGCTGTGCTCATTGTTGGCGTACGCCGAATTCCGCCCCGACTCGCGATTAATCTCGGCGCGTTCGCCCCGCCCACGCGGACACCTTCGACCGACCTCCCCCGCCCTGATCGCCCCGCGCTCGCGCGTCTCTGTGTCATTTGCATACCTTGACACGCTCCAGGTTCCCAGGCCGCGCGAGGAACGTCATCGACTTCCGCTTTGCCGCAGCCTCCTCCGTCTCCTCAGCTCTATGTGCGACATCGACCATCATCAGACACGCCCACGGTCGGGGGCGACCCTCGCGACTCCGTCCTCTCGCGATCCGCTGCTGCAGCCCCGGCTGGATTCGGTCGCCGTCGGCAGTCGTGGGTTTGAATAATGGATTCGCCATTGTTGTTGGCGTTATTTTTTAACGGATTCCGGAATTCCGTCGATGGCCGTTGTCGGAATTCGGGGCAGCAGCGAGGATGAGTCGAGGCCGCCTCGAGTCCTCGTCGAGAAAATTCTCCCGATATCCCGGGGCAGCGACGAGCTCCGGATTTGCCTGTGCAGGTGCACAGAGGGGCGGGGCGTGGAGATGTGGGCGGTGGAGGCGAGGGCAGGGGTGAGGCGGTTGCCGAGGTCTCCGTTGGCCCCGTTAAGAGCCGCGCACGCAATGCACGGATTCGACGAAGGAGGGCCGGGTCGGTTTCTGGGGAGCGCGAGCCGTCGCCAGAGAAGGTCAGGGCTTTGCGAACATTACTGTGCTAATTGTTGTTGTCACGGTCGTAGAGAAGGCTCTTGTCGTAGTTGTTGCTGCACTCGTGTTTGTTTTTGCAGCTCGTTTTTGTTCGGTATTTAGTATTGCTGTTGTTGCTGCCGCTGCTGCCACGACACGCACCTATGTGTGCGAGCAAATGGAAAACCGCTGTACATAAATTAATCCGCTTTGACCGTGATTCCGATCGACCTCGGTTGAAGAAAATTGCAAAATCGCTCCTCTCTTGCTGATGTTGCGATTCGCCTGCTCCTCTTGCGACAGTCAAGTTTAAGCCACGCAACACCCACAAGCCAACGAAAGCCGCCAAAGCACGAGAATATGGGGGGGGGGGGGTTGGTGTCGTTGGAGAAGGAGTGGAGAGCGAGACAGGGGGCGAGGCGAGGGAGTGAACTCGAACCAATCTGTTTTCAGCCATTTACACAAAGCGTTATCGACGCATCCATCAGTTCGGCTTCCGGACTTTGGCGCCAAAATCAATTTCTCCACAAGAGCAAAAAGCCAGGCAGAGCGAGAGACAGAGCGAGGAAGAGCCATAGAGAGAGAGGGCGAGAGATTCGAGAGTGTGAACATTAGAAAAAGAGAAGATTGAACAGCCAAACTATACCGAAGTATAAATCGCAAAAAATATGACGACGAAACTAACGATAGAAAATCGAGCGAAAAACCAAAGACTAAGCATTTGCCAGCAGTAACTACTGCAGATACGCATCAATGTATGTCTCCTATCTCCTTTCCACTCTCTCTGACGCTCGCCCTCTCACTCTATGAAGTGTTTCCGTCGCCTCGTTCGCGTAATTTATGGTGAATTAAGCAACAAGTTATGAAAATCGAAAGCAAATCGATGCGGATCGTAGAGCGGAAAAGAGACGACGTGTGGAAATTCATTGGCGCATTAACTCCAATCAACCCCTCTGCCCCCCTCATCCCAACCGGAAACCGCACGGTGAAGGTGGGGCGAGGCGCGGACCGGTGGTGAAAAGAACTCATCGGAATGGCTTTGCTTCGAGTGGATTTACTCGATTTAGACTGAATGCCATTCAACGCGAATGCAAATCGATTTCGTTTCGCAAGTTCAAGTATTTGTGTCTCTGGACCGCTCCCGGGGCTGCTCCGACCGTCCCCAGTCCGACCGTTCTGCGCTGGGGAGTCGCACGTGGGAGCTGGAAATCGGTTAGCGGCTCGGAATCCATGAAGATGGTCCTAACGAAGGTGGTCATGATGCTGTGGCGATGGTGCTCATGACGATAGCGATGATGATGTGGCAGATTATCGCAAGCTGTTGATGCACTTGGGCTGACTTCCTGATCCTGCCGTTGCACGCACAGCCGCCATCCTTCAACCATCTTCATAGTTCATAAATTTCAATGGCAGTTTCTCGCCTCCGTCACGGTCTCCGCGCTTTTCTTTGGTCTCCCCGCGACTGCTGGGTCTTCTCTCGTCTCCCTGGTCGCCTCCTTTTTCTCGTCTCCTTGGCCCCCACCCTTGACGATGGCGTGGAAGAAGGAAGCCGGTGATGTCGCGACCATGTTGCGGATGCGAGCACTTGCCAGCGAGAGTGGTGTCGAGTTAACAAACGACAAGAAACAGCCACAACTACAGCAAAAGTAACTGCAGAAAAAGAGCAATAACAAAGTCTTCTACAGTAGCACATCACAAGACAAAAACAACAGCAACCGCAGCAGCAAACTAAACAACAACAACTAGTTCACAAACAATCACAACGATGAACCTCGAAGATATGCGACGATTTATTTAATCGCGCTCAGAGAGTCGACCAGTGACAGCAACAGCAAGTAGTGGATTCAACAACATAGCAACAAAAACAACAACTAAATCCACTACAGCAATACAACAATATGGTTAACAATGCCACCACAACAACAACAAGAACAAGAACAACAACAACGGCAACCTCAATGCGACCTGCTCCACGGAGACAGTTGCATCCGTCCTGATAGCGGCGAAGGGCGGGACGGAAGGGAAAGGGAACGATGGATGGAAGGAAGGAAGGAAGGAAGGAAGGAAGGAGGGCGAGGAACGGAAAGGATTCGACGACGAGACGCGGAGCGACTCATGGGATGCCGTTCGATGTCGGCGACAAACACTCCCGAGCACACACGCTCTCTCTATCTCTCTCTGTACAATCTTCATCGTCTACTGGTGAACACCATTTCAGTGGCAACAGCAGCGATAGCAGGCTGGAGGCTGCGTCCTCCATCTGCAGTTGGCATTTGCCCGATATTAATTTGCAATAGATTATTATTTATCGATATTTATTTCGCGCTCATGGGAATAATGCTTCAATTTATGTCGTCCGTCATACGAGCGTCAAATACATGAATGCACTGGATGTTTGTGCGCCATGATGGATGGCTGGTTGGAGGGATGGACGTATGCGCTGATTTATTGTTATTGCGTCATTCGGTCCGTGTTCGAGCCCCGCTCGTATTAGCCGTTGACATTTGCGAGATATGTAACCTTTCAAAAATGTCGTTGTTCGCCTCTGAGCCGCCGCTCACCGACAACCTTCCTCCCGACCTCCCCACGTCTACTGTCTCTTTCTGAGTGAAATATGGCAGGAGATCCTGGCCTCCAGTCCGAGTCCTGCGATATTTCTGACGTTAGGCTTTTGGTCTGGTCTATTGAAAGGTCTATGTGAGGGTTCCCTTAGGTCATTCCCGTCTTTTCTGAAAGCTGATCATGAGCTCTTTAAGATTTCTCGATATCGTCGTGATGTCGGTGTGATCATGTTTATATCAGGCTCTTGATCTTGCCTACTGACGGGTTTCATTGCTTTGACGTTTGAAGTCGCTTTGAAGATTCCTTATCAGGATTCTCTTAAGAAACTCATCTTACTTCGTGAACTACATCGAATACCACTAATTTGTATTGATTCAAAATGATCGGAATTTTGCTGTAACTTTAAAAATATCTTAACTGAATCCAACTTCATTCCGTGCTACTCTCGAGCGCTTGATCCGCACAACTTCCATCAGACATTTCCATCGAACCACAACCCCATTAACCTGGGTTTCCAGGGCATTCGCCGTCGATCGTTGCCCGCCCTACCACCCGACGCCACGCCCGAAGTCGCTCAGAATTTCAGGCACTCGGGCGCCGGATCCACTTAGTTCCAGCTCCTGGGGCCACCCAGTAGCAGCGGCTCCAGAGGCGAGAGAGAGCGAGAGCGCGCCATGGACTCGCATAGAGCGAATCGAAATCGTGTCTAAATCGAGCGATCGAGCGATTGATCAATGGATCAATCAATCAAGCGCCAATCGGCGAAGAGCCAAACGATCGTTGAACCGCGGCATGGCCGGAGTCGAGTCGTTGGCTGAAGAAGAGCTCGGTTGCCGGGTCGATCCGCCGATCACCGGGGTTAATTATCAATTAAACGCACGTTTCGCAAGCCGCGGCCATACGGAAGATCGCCCGGACATACACATGAAGATATGCATCGTCTCGTCCGTCCGTCTGTCTGGGCCTCGATATATTCGTGCGGTTTGTCGATCACGATCGGTGCACGTTTTGGCCAGAGATTAACACCGATCCGACCAGCGTCGGTCGTGGAGCATCGAGCAAGTCGCGAAACCGCCAGATCGTGCGCAAATATAAGTGTTTTGATAACCGCGAAGAAGAAGAAGGAGAATGCAAGGAAGGAGAAGGAGAGAAAAGGCAGAGGAAACCGAGCGAGAAGAAGACGTTCGAGATTTCCCCAAGAGCCCCCACGGCGAGTCATGACGATTGTCCCATGGAAAAGCACAACAAGAAGCAAAGGCCACAACGAAGACGACGACGACGACAACGACGACGAAGAAGTCGAAAGTCCAAAAGAAAACAAAAGTGGGCTCGAACGGCCGACCGACAGACAGGCGAAGATGACACCGAGAGAGCGAGAGCGAGAGAAGTGCTTGTGGGAGAGAGAGGGCGAGAGCGCGCCTGGTGAATGAGCGATCGGCAGGTGAGAGCGGCCGCCGCCAGCTGATCGGCTCCACTCCACTAACTGTACCTGTAGTAGAACAGCTCTTGCAGCCGCCGCGAGCGCCGAAGGGGCTCGGCGTGCCGAGGTGCCAGGTTCGATCGGGTCGGCGCCGACTCGCTTCACTTCCCGTCGAGCGTGCGCCGGCCTCGCGGCAGAGAGCGAGAGTGGGGGAGCGAGTGGCCGAGAGCCCGAAACCGAGAGCGAGAATCCGAAACTGAGAGTGAGAGCCCGAGACCGAGAGCGAGTGTCGAAGCTGGAGTCGATGCCGTGGGTTTCGCTTTCGTTCGCCGCGAGTCCACCGCGACCGCTACTTGTTTCCGACGAGAGACCTCGCCGTCGCCGTCGTCATCGTCATCGCCATCGTCTTCACCACCGCCGTCGTCGTCATGGGCTCCGTCGCGGACGGTGTCGACGGACTGCAGTTGGAGCATCTCGACATCCGACAGCGGGAAATCGTTATTCGGCTCGTCTGCGGTTGTCGTCGTCGTTGTCGCGGCCGTTGTTGCTGCTGCTCTGTACTCTGGTGTAATAGCTTGATTGTGCGGTAATTTGACCCCTCCCGCCGGCCCCCGCCCGCCGCACCGGCCGCCCTCGGGCTCGGTCCGGGTCTCTCCGATCCCGATCCCGATCCCTCCGAACGCTGCCTGCTACGCACGCTTCTTCGCCTCGCCGTCATCGTCGTCGTCGCGGCCGCCGGCTGCCGGCGCTGTTGGATGTTGTCGCCTTTGTTGTTGGCTCGTCTGCTGCTGCCTTTGGTCGGTGTTGCTGCTGCTGCTGCCGTTGCTCTGTTGTTACTCACCGCTGGTCTTCGTCTCCGTGTTGTTGTTGTCGTGGCCGTAGTCGGCACTCGTGTGAACCAGCGCCGAAACACGAACCAGCCGAGCCGGGCGAATCCGACGGCCGGCCGACGAAAGGCGAATTTCATGGATTTTCGTATAAATGGATGGGTCGGCGGCTAGAGATCGTCAGTCAACCACTCGATTTAGTCCAATACACAGCAACCTCCAGCTGCAACGGTCTTTCCATCCTTCCACAAACTCATCCCTGTCACAACCAACCAACCAACCAGCCAACCGTCCAACGGCCGACGACAGCTCAGACAAGGATTACGCCCGCTGTCTGTCCACGATCCGATCCAGTCGAGAAGTGTAGAAGAAGAACAAGAGGCAAAAGTGCCCGCTCCGTGCTCGGTCCCAGTTTCGCAGTTCCGGTCGCGCCCCCAACCATGAGAGCGTTCATCCTGATGTCTTGCCTGGCCCTGGCCACCGCCCGGCCCGAGGCCGGCTACGCCTACAACCGGCCCGGCGGCGGCGGCGGCTCCGGCGGTGGCGGCTTCGGCGGCGGCTCCGGCGGATTCGGAGGCGGCTCCGGAGGGTTCGGCGGCGGCAGCTCCGGAGGGTTCGGCGGCGGCAGCTCCGGAGGGTTCGGCGGCGGCAGCTCCGGTGGATTCGGCGGCGGCAGCTCCGGCGGTGGCGGCTTCGGCAGTGGCGGCTCCGGCGGCTTCGGAGGCGGCTCCGGAGGGTTCGGAGGCGGCTCCGGCGGATTCGGCGGCGGCTCCGGCGGTGGCGGCGGATTCGGAGGAGGTGTGTAAAAAGCCAGTGAAGCGAGCGGGACTCGCACCCTCTGCCCGGACATCTCTAATTCCCCCAATCCCCCCTGTCTCTCCCCCACTCGCAGGCTTCGGCGGCGGCAGCATCGGCGGCTTCGGAGGCGGCGGCGGCGGCGGCGGTGGCGGCGGCTCCACCCTCGTCCAGAAGCACATCTACGTGCACGTGCCCCCGCCAGAGCAGGAGGAGGTGCGCCCGCAGCCCAACATCCCGGTCGGCCAGGCCCAGAAGCACTACAAGATCATCTTCATCAAGGCCCCATCCCCGCCCTCGTACCAGGCGCCCGTCATCCCCGTCCAGCCCCAGAACGAGGAGAAGACCCTCGTCTACGTGTTGGTCAAGAAGCCCGAAGACCAGCAGGACATCGTCATCCCGACCCCGGCGCCCACCCAGCCCTCCAAGCCCGAGGTCTACTTCATCAAGTACAAGACCCAGAAGGACGGCGGTGGTGCTGGCGGCGCTGGCGGCTTCTCTGGCGGCGCTGGTGGTGGCGCTGGAGGCTCCGGTGGCTTCTCCTCGGGCGGCGGATCCGGTGGCTTCTCGTCGGGCGGCGGATCCGGTGGCTTCTCGTCGGGTGGCGGATCCGGCGGATTCTCCTCGGGCGGCGGCAGCGGCGGCTCCGGCGGCGACGCCCCCTCCTCGAACTACGGACCCCCCGGCAAGTCTGGACCGTACTAAGGGCCCCGCCACCCGGAGGCTCCCGAACTCGACGTACGCGATCTTTGCTAACGCTGGCTAGTCCTTTAACTCTGTCTTGCAACTCTGGACGCCGGGTCCGCCCGGCGCCCGCCACGACGACGACGACACGACTCGCCCGCTGTCTGACTCTGTCTGTCTACTCACCCACTCTCTCTCTATCTCTCTGTGACTCTCTCTGTCTCTCTTTGACTCTATCTGTCTGTCTTTGACTCGCCCTGAGTCCGCCTCTCGACTGTCATCTGTCTTTGCTGAACATCCTTGCCTGATCCGTCCTTGCATCGACTTTTGAACGCTTTTGTACATATCAAAACTTCCCCGACCACCCCCGACCCCGACCCAACCAAGACCAAGCCCCAGACCCTGGTCCTGGCCGCAGGATCTTTTTGTTTTGTATTTTGTTTTGTATTTTTGTTTTATGTTTTTTCTTGTAAATGAGAATCTCTAGGCTAAGCGCGGATGCCCCGGCAGCTACGGTCTGATACAACACACTCCCGGGCTTCCGCTTCTAACGATAATCAGTACTTGTACTAGTTTTAAGATTTTTTTCTTATGCGCAATAAAAACAACGGTGACAAAATTTAAATTCCACGACTTTTACTTTTCCCAACGTATCAGGAAAAGCAGTCATTCATCCAGTAAAGAGATCTTGCAGTGAAAAGGAGTGCTTCATACAGTGGAAAATCTGGGAAAGACATGAACATAAGGAGGGCGAAGCCATCAAGTGATCCACAAACAAAGGAAGCGCAGTCATTTAAGATCGTTTTGCC
Source organism: Coelopa pilipes (assembly GCA_947389925.1). NCBI lineage: Eukaryota > Metazoa > Arthropoda > Insecta > Diptera > Coelopidae > Coelopa > Coelopa pilipes. Next base: position 43,719,262 of record OX376697.1, on the reverse strand, counting down.
GAACTCTGAAAGGAAACCAAGGAAATCATGAAAGGAATTCCGAGAAAGAGAAGAATCAACTGAGCAATGGTTGTGCGAAATGTACAACTAGGCGTATACTCAACATGATCCTGAGCACTACAAAAGCAAGGACACTCATTTATTTAATTGGGTTCAAAAATCCCTCCCGATTTACAGAGATATGGACCAGCATTAGAAACTTCCATCTTCCCCTGAAACACTTGGAGGCAGACACAAGGATCTGCATTAATATGCATGCAACTCCGAAGAAAGCAACAATAGTTGACACAAGTGGATGGAGGCAGACTTCGACCGAGTGAAGAGACTTGCGGTGACATCTGCAATTTGGTAATGGAAGTCCAACCAACGTCTTCTTGGCTAGCTCTTAAAGAGCCAAAGAAGGGAGGAGGAACGCAGTCAAGTCGATGGAGAGGCGCCAACTTCCCCAGAATCCCAGTGATTGGCTCGGCTGTTGTTTGCAACACTCCGTCGAAAGGGATCCAATGCAATTTCTTGAATTCACGCTTCTTGAAGATAAGATCTGAGAATGAGTTTTGCTTTATTCGTCGCCTGCATTATTCCATCCAACCTCAGTAAACCCGCTTTCTTTTGGTCGTGTCAGAGCCAACGAACCTTCAATGCCTAGGAACAAGTTCTGTCAAAAACTTGCTGAAGAAAGGAGCATTTGTTCAAGTTTTTCCTTTCAAAGTAGTTCAATGCTCTTTTCTGTTAAAACGTTCACGCTCCACTATGTTCCTATCACGCCATCTCACTCCCTCTCTCTCTCTCTCTCTCCATTTTAGCTCCGGCTAAGAATGACCCTTAATTAGTCGTTCTTCATTTTCTTCCCTCGTTCGCTGGAAAATTGAAATTTTTTTCACAGGACGTACAATTTTCCAATTAAAAATCAGCTTCTTAATTTGCGATAATGGCAACGACGAAAACAAAAACAAAAAAGAAACAGACAGAAGAAAAAATTGCAAACCAACAACCAAGAAAAATAAACAACAGTCAACAGCGCCAACAATAACAACAACAACTATAACTCCAACAACACCAAGTTTTCACCGCCCGCCTGTCAAAGAGGACAATTAGTTGGCAACGCGCGAACGATGCAACTAAAAAGCGAAACAACAAGAACAAACAATGGTCGCCAAGGGCCGAAGGATGGTCAAAGGACAAAATTAACAAGAGAAAAAACTAAATAGATTATTTTCAGAGATACTGTGCTGTTTATTTTTCTTGCTATTGCTGTTGCCGCTCCTGCAGCACGTGCAGGAAGTTATCTACTCTGATGGTCTATTTGGCACGATTTTGAAAATCCTGTTCATGAGCAGTACGAAAAGTTATGCGAAAAGTGCCAGGAGCAAGTGCAAGTGGACGTGAAGGAGAGAATAGTGATAATGGAAAACATCGAGATGCAAGATAGTAGATACTTCGACGACTCTCAGAAAGTTAGAGCTAGGGCAACGGAGAGAGAAGCAAGGAAATGCGGAAGCGAACTAGTCAACTAGGTAAAGAGGAAGCGATGAATGGCGACTGAAGATGATGAGAGCTGTTTACTAATGAAATCCAAAATGGGCTAATGAAAGAACAAACTCATTCTTCAAGAGATTCTAGCCCGGGATCGAGGTGCTTGAGAAGACCGAACTTTCTTTCGCAGTCGAGGAAAGTTTTCGCACGATTGTCCTTCTTCTCCTCCGTTGGCTCCTTCTTCTTCCTCTCCTTCTTTTAATTTTCTCCTTCGTGTTCGTCCTGCCGTATCATTTGCAGAAAGTTTCGAGTCCTCGCTCGTGACGTCCTGCACTTGCACGTACTATCGGATTTGCTCATCGTCCTTCCATCCTACTCCTGCTTCCTTGGGCTTCTCCTTAAATTGTTTTGCTTTAATTTTCAACATTTTCAGACCTTGCAATGTGCACAAAATTATAAAGAAAATATTTGCTTCTGCCTCTGTCCGTCTGTCTGTCCGTACGCCCGGCTATGACTTTTGTCTGCTCGCCGACTTTTGCCACTTTCACTTTTTGCTGCAGCGGACTTCCCAACCAACAACATGACGAGGAAGAGGAAGAAGAAGAAGCGGCAGCAGCGGCTGAGTAGTCACAGCAGCAAAATCAAAATTAAAAGACAAAGTTCCCAGCAACGGCCATGCAGTCCATCCATCCGTCTGTCCGTCTCTCCGTCCGTCCAACGTCTTCCTCGGTCGCTTCCACCGCATGGGCTCCGCTGCAGTTGCCATTGTGTCGGTTGTTGTTGTTGCAGTTTCTGCCGCTCTTGCAACTTTTGTTGCTGCTTCTTTTGCAGTCGTTGTTTTTGTTGTCGTTGCTGTTGTTGATAGGCGGCTCTTGCCTTCTTTTATTGGCGCCTCTGCCACCAGCTGGCGTGCTCTTCATCTCTTTTCGCCGTCGTCTTCGCCAGTTCGAGCCATCTTCCGCCCTTCCTTTCCGCCTGGCTCGCTCCTCGCCTTCGCCTCCTCTGCGGCTTGGGGCTTCTCCTCCCGGACCCAACACTCCTTGTGCTCATTACTCATCGCCTGAGTTGGACGAGGAAGAAGAGCCAGGCACAACCGCAGCCTGTGATTGCCTTGTTTTTATTACCGGTGTTGTTGCCGTTGTTACAGCGATTTGTTGTATTTGTTGCTGCTGTAAGGTTTGGATTATTGTTGTTTTTATTGCTGCCCAACTTGTTGTTGTCGATAGTGTTTTTCGGAGCTCTTAATTGTCAGCGATGCACAGTGGGCTTGAAACCTCGGCCCAGCCAATTTCTCCCCATGGCTTTCAGGAGAAAACTCGAATTCTCTGGATTCAAGATTTTGAAATTGTTTTCTGCTTTGTCCCACTGTGCGGTTCCTCTGCACGACCCATTGCCGGCGTCCAAAGGAATTCCACGAAACCTCAACGAAGCATTTTGCATGCGACGTCGAGGTTGTTGTTTGGGTCGATGTTGTTTGTTGTGTTCGTTGCGATGTTGCTGTGAACAACGGCAACTGCTGCTGCTGCTGTTGCTCGCGGTGCTCTCGTTCCATCATCTCGCTAATGAGCCCCTCCGCAGCGAGGGGATGCGAGCCATGCATTGCCGACCGTGGTCGCTCCGACGTTCGCCGGGGACTCATTTCCAACTAGGCCTTTGCGAGGGAAGGCGATTCGGGACCAAGTTGTTGTCGGCGTCATTGTCATCGTCGCTCTTCCCCGATGATTTTCATATTCCATTGTAGGTAGTTGCTACCTAACCCCTGTGGGTTGTTGCGACAGATGTTGCTGGCGTCGTCGTTGCTACTTTCCTTTTATTGCCGCCATTGTCATTGCGACTGTTGTGGGGATTTTGGCAATCACTCGACGCCAGGCGCCCGACGTGGCAGCACATTTTGGCCCAAACATTTTCGCCTACGTCGGCAGCCCAGCCATGTTGTTGGCCCAGTGTTTGTCGCCCCGACCTCGTCGTCTGCTTTGCCCACACTCGTGTCCCCCCATGACCTTGTCGTCCTTAGGCGAAAATGTCCATCCAGCGTCGCTGCGCGCTTTTCATATTTCATTCCATCCACAATCAATTTCGATATCCGGCTCGCAATTTGTCATGCTTTAGTTTCCTCTCCTTCACGGCGCGTCTTTGAGTGCCGGCGGGCGGGAGGAGGTGCAGGAGGAAGTGGGACTATGCAAACAAAATCCTTGGGCCCTTGAAAGATGAGTGCGAAAATGTCAGTTCTATCAGAAATGGATCCCTTTCCCTTGGAGCCTCCTTGCTCGCTTCTTGCTTTGAAGGGGTTCCCGGACGAAAAGAGAGAGTACTTGAGTCACACAAGAGAGAGTGAGAGATCGGGAGAATGGCTTCCAGAGGGATATGATGAGAGGATGCATAAAATGTTTCGGTTATAATTTTTCATTTTAGTCGCTCGCAATGTGTATACATTTAATGTTTCCGATATATCGTGCTCTAGCCACTTGTGGGAAGTTTCTCAGAAGTTTCTCCTATCAATGGATTCTTTGGAGCCACTCCTTTCGGTCGAAAATAGTTTGGGTGCAACAGCGAAAGGCAAAGGTCCGGAATTGCAAATGAATGAAGGTCCGATTAAACAATATCCGGAACACGGCTCAAACGAATGGCCTCGGAGTGGTCGACCTGGAGTTGGGAGGGTCAAGGACTTGCTGAAGAGTGAAACAAAAAAGACGGGGGCGACTCGGGACGCACTGAGGTGTTCCTAATTCCATCGTCCCTCGTCCCCTTGCCGCGTTGTTGTTGTTTGCTTAGGATACCGCCAGCCGAGACAATTTGTTTGTTTTGAACTTGTGCGAATTCGATAACAAATCGGTTGATTGCGTCCATGGGAAAATTCACTCCGTCCACTCAACGGAATTATATATGTAAACTTTGAGATACTCTTGATAAAGTTTCCCAATTCTTCCTCTCGACTGGGTTCGGCCAGGACCGAACAGCAGGAGGGTCGACCCTCCGTGCTTGGCTTTCTCGATCCTCGAACAACAACAGCAGCAGCGGGGAACCACTAACAAGAAAGACAATAACACCGAAAATAGAAGGCAAACAGCGAACGACGCCATTCGGAGGAATTAAAATCAACAAAAAATAATTCATTTTACGACCCTTAATGGGTCGGCCGACCACACGAGCCAGCCCTGGGTTGGCCGCAAAGGCCAAGGTCCACCAAACTTCGATGTCCACCGAACGCCTTTCGATTGTCCGCGGAGCACGTGGTACGCCTGAAGACTGAGGGCCTGAAGCCCTGTCAAAGTCTGACAGCCAACGGCTGCGGACGTCTGACGGACGGGTGGCTCCGCCTCGGAAGGGGCGTGGCGGGCCATAAATTTCCCTTCGAACTGGTCGTCGTCGTCGCGGCCGCTCGGCCTGCCCAAGTGCCATCTTCGGTTTTCGCCCGGAAACCTGGCTGGCGCCCACTTAAAGACGACGGCTCCAACGGCCAAACGTCGGCGAGAGGACGAGGAGCCAACGTCACGAAGTGCCATAAAGTCTTGGGAACAATAAAGTTGGCTCGTAAATTAATAATGGAAAAATTACGAATCGGCGGCCCACCCACCGGCCGCGTGATTGAGGAACTCGTCTGACACCAGCCTCCTCCACCTCCGCCCCCAACTTCTCCTCCTTACTCCTCGCTTCTGCCATTTTCGTGCCCTCTTCGCCGTTTTCTCTTGACACAATCTTCGCAATCTAATCCCCATCGATCTATGGGAAAATTGAAGGAAAACAGGTGAAAAATGAGCCGTGCCAACAAACAACGACGTCAGAAAGCGAAATTATTTTATTTTTAGATTTACGTGGGAATTCGCGATGAGGCTGCCGCCGATATGTTGACGGAATGTCGCTGAAACAAAAGTCACGAGGGAAGGAGGTAATGAGAGTACTGGGGTAAGGATTGAGAAATTATTTTCCTATCCATTTTATCCACTAATAAATAGGAAATCCCTTTAAAAAAGTAATGACGAAAAGAGGAACAAATTTCACTTGCCAAATTTCACTTACACAAAAAACTTGAGGTAAATGGTGTAAGCACTGACAAATCTTAAAGCGGCCAATGTCTCTCTATTTCGTGGAAGTCCTTCACCAAGTCACCAAGAGAGATTCCTTCCACACATTCAAGAGCAGGAAACCGGATTCTTGGAAACTGGCAAAATCTGGTGCCCCAATCCCATCCACACTCAATTGCCTCAAGGACCATGCGGTCCACTTAACCCCGGGTCGAATCTTCGTCCTTGAGGTAGGACGTGGTGCGTCTCTCTAATTATTTCTGGTGTTTCCACAACTTAAAAAGAAACATAAATATTTGAAAGGATAGGATTATTCCAGATACAGAGCTAGGGTGTGAGGGGAGGGCGGTTTTGAGGATTCTGGGAACGCCGTAATTGTTATCAATTTCACAGCAATCAATCTAAAGTCGGTTTTCCATGGTTCACCTGGAGACCAGCGGTGACAACAACTCACATTTCACTTTCGGTAGGTAGGGAAAGAGAGTGAGAAGGGAGCGGAAAGAAGTCTTTCAAGAAGAAAGTGGAAAGAAACGAGAGATTAGCAGGACGAGTGGGCAAGCGAGGGAGAGAGCTTGATCGAGGGTGGGGTGTTGTGTGTGTTTGCTTAGAATGGGCGAAACGAAGGTTGAGGCGAGCCCCGAGGCCGGGAGATTTGGTCGGGAAGCTTAATTGTTTAAGAGGCTCTTGAATGGAGACTTCAAACGATGCCTTCGGGTAGGGTAGCCTACAACAACAAAAGCAACAACATCAGTGAATGTACCAGCAATAGAAACAGCAATAAAATCAGATAAAAAACAATAAAATCAAAACCCTGAAAATCGTCGTCGTTGTTAACATTGATTGCTGCTGCCGCTGTTGTTGGTGTTGACAACTTGTAGGGCCGGACAATAATTTTTTGGCATTTCACTCACTCACTCTCGCTCTCTTTTGGTCCCTGTCTCACTCCCTGTCTGTCCGTCCGTCCGTCCGTCTGTCTTTCTCCCTCGGCCATTTCCCCATTCGTCGAGGTGACGTCGGCGACGTCTTCACACAGTTCATTGATCGCCTTAATCTCCGGGATGAGGTTTGGAGCTGGTATTTTATTGTTGTTGCTGCTGCTGCTGCTGCTGGACGACGGCGACTTCGACCACGGCGATGCTGATGAAGATGATGGCGATGATGAGCTCCAGCTGGCTGTTGTTCATATTAGTGTTTAGTGACGGTGTGCAATGTTTGCATTGTTATTGTTTATGCTATAGTTATTGTTGTTACCGTGGATCTTTTTGCTGCTTTTACCATTGTTGTAGCTGTAGGTCTTTTTGTTACTTTGGATCTGTTTGTTGTCGTGAATATTTTTGTTACTATTGCCATTGTTGTTGTTATGGTTGATGCTTTGGTTGTTGCCTGTGTTTGTCGCTGTTGTTGATGCCATTGTGTTGAGTTGTCGTCGCCATGCCAGCCGAAGCATGCGGAAGAGCCGATCGGGCAGCGCCGCGACGATCGATTGGCTCGGAGGCGATGCGATTCGTGGCCACAGCGACGTCGCGCGCGCCTAACGTGGTCACAAAGAGGCGCCCGCTGATGTGCCGAAGCGTGTGATTGACCGGCCCCCGCCCCCACCGCCGGGGGCTTTCCCGCGCCCAAAACCATCGTCAAAAAGGCATCGGCCCCGGCGAAGGGGCGGCCGCTTTCGAAACTCCGCAGGAGTCGCCGTCGCTCCGCACTCGCGGGCCTCCGGCGCATTTGCCATGGAGCTTTGGTAATTGTCAATTTTTCGCTTTTCCCCTCCCGCCCCGTCGGCGGAAGAGGATTTTCAAATTTCCGAGCCGAGAGCAATTAAATAGTTTTTGTTCAACTCGTGTTTGTTCAATTGAGTTTGCGATTTTGCGATTTGGTGATGCTTGTGCTTATTCCATGGCTGTTACAAGCATTTACACGCCTTGCGTATTCGGAGCAATTAAAATCGAGTTTCCGGGTTTTAACTGAATTCGGCATTTTATGTAAATTTCACGTTTTCTGCCTTGCAGCGAATTCTTTTCATGCAATTGAAACAAGTTCAATAAAACAATTTCACCAACTAAAGATAAAAGCCATCCAATGAATTTGGAATCGCAGAGTTTCCAAAGAGCAGAGAAAACTTTAAACTGAAATTAAAGTGAAAACAAATAATGGAGGATGAGTTCTTTAAATTCTAAAAAAATGGTAATGATCAAATACAAGCTCCAATCCAGGTGTAAATTCCGGAAATACTTAATTTCTTCGAAACCTCAGTTGATTCTCCGCCGTCCCCCCGCGACGAGCGTCGCCTGTGATTTTCTTACCGTTCTTCCACAATTATTGACCTATCATTTCCAATTAGAAAGAGCTTAATAATAACACCAACACCAGCAATAGCAAATCCATCAGCAAGAGGTCCCGCGGCGCCGATGAGCGACGAGAAACTCCGGCGACCGCACCTCGCGCGTCCCGGGCCCCCGGGGCTCCCCATTAGAGCCATTAGGGCTCCACGTTGGGAAGGGAGGTGAAGGCAGGGGGCTCCGCTTAATTGAAAGCTCGATATAAATTAAATTAATTATTAATTCTGACGCTAATGTGCGTCGAAAACTCGTGTCAGCCGGTGGAAAGTTACACTAATGAGTGGAAATCACTCGGTTTCGAGTGCCAGCCCAGAGGCTTCTTCCCTTCCCATCGATCGGTTGGTCGTTGGTTCGACTCGCGGCCGAATTAAAGAGTTCGTTCGTTCTCCCGCGGATGACGCGAAGTCGCCCCGTGGACGCGATAATCCAATCCCACAGATTGTGGATGAAATTGTCACTTTGAGAATGCCCCGAGGGGTTTCGGCCTTCATTCGCTCCGACTTGGCGCCGTCGGCCACCACTCGCCGAGTCCACGACGATGGCTTTGCTTTCGCCGGACCTCTCGAATTCAGCGGCCGTCGGTCCGCGGGGGTTCCGCGTGTTCACAGGACCGAGTGGTGGGGCGGCAGATCAAGCAGGCAGAAGGAGAAAGCCCGAGAGTTGGAGAGGTCGGTGGGGGGCTGGCCGGGGAAGCGATCATTACGAAGAGGAGTCAATCGAGAATATGTCACCAGTCACGGAATGGGCATCGGCCACCGAACCGTCGGCTTTCGCCGGCTGTCCGCGAACGTCCTTCCGACCGGACCAGACACCTTCGACAGAGTTATCGCCGAATCCGGCCAAGTGGTCCAATCAAATGCGAAGGCTTACGATCGACCGACAGACAGACGGACAGTTAGACAGACCTGATGACTTTTCCACGGCCTCCCCCGGGCCGAGAGCGCGATTTGACAGACGGCGCCATTGGGCTGCCCGCGGTACAAGCGGCACTTAACCGACCTGCCACTCGACGTCGATGGCGATGTCATCTCGGGCCGATTGTTTATGGACGCCGGTGTCTTCGTACGTGCTGCCCACTCGCGGCCAGGCGGGGCCAGGTGGGGAGAGCCGGAGAGGGACAGATGGACAGACATAAACCGCCAGTCAGACAGATGTGCGGACGGTTAACGAGTGTTAGCGGTAATGCACGAGCCTCGCCGACGCCGCCGCCGGCCGCAGCTACGCCTGCCCCGCGAGCCAAGATTACGTGTGGTTGGGAGAGAGAAGCGGAGAGGGCCGGGGGGTGCGGGGAGGGTCGACGTGCAGGAAGTTGCAGTCGATAACACGGTGCGCAACCTGCGCTGACCTGACCGACGGCAACGGAGTCGACAACGGGTTTCGTTGCCACGCCACGCCACGCCGATGTTGTTGCTGTTGTTGTAGATTATTTTATTGCCGCCGTTCGTAATGCAATTGTCGTTTTTGCTGGTGTTATTGTTGTTGTTATTGCCAATATTGTTGCCGGCGATTCTCGCCCATTTCTATGGCGGGGAAAGGGAAAATCGTAAGTTGCATCATCACCCAGCGATCCTCGCGATCCTCTCGTAATTCTCCTGATCCGATTGCCGACCGACGTCTGTCGCCGCCGCTGCCTACAGCGACGCTGACGCAGGCGTCTGAGCCTCTGCCGGCGTCGCCGCCATCAGCTGTTCGGGAGTCTGGCTTTCGACCCGGCGGCGCCCAGAGCGCGTTACCAACAGCCCAATCGCCTTTGTTGTTGTGGATGGTCTCTTTGTTGTTGTACCATTTGTGGTTATTGTTGTTTTTTTTTACCGATTTTTGTTTTTGTATTCAAGAAGAAAGTGGAAAGAAACGAGAGATTAGCAGGACGAGTGGGCAAGCGAGGGAGAGAGCTTGATCGAGGGTGGGGTGTTGTGTGTGTTTGCTTAGAATGGGCGAAACGAAGGTTGAGGCGAGCCCCGAGGCCGGGAGATTTGGTCGGGAAGCTTAATTGTTTAAGAGGCTCTTGAATGGAGACTTCAAACGATGCCTTCGGGTAGGGTAGCCTACAACAACAAAAGCAACAACATCAGTGAATGTACCAGCAATAGAAACAGCAATAAAATCAGATAAAAAACAATAAAATCAAAACCCTGAAAATCGTCGTCGTTGTTAACATTGATTGCTGCTGCCGCTGTTGTTGGTGTTGACAACTTGTAGGGCCGGACAATAATTTTTTGGCATTTCACTCACTCACTCTCGCTCTCTTTTGGTCCCTGTCTCACTCCCTGTCTGTCCGTCCGTCCGTCCGTCTGTCTTTCTCCCTCGGCCATTTCCCCATTCGTCGAGGTGACGTCGGCGACGTCTTCACACAGTTCATTGATCGCCTTAATCTCCGGGATGAGGTTTGGAGCTGGTATTTTATTGTTGTTGCTGCTGCTGCTGCTGCTGGACGACGGCGACTTCGACCACGGCGATGCTGATGAAGATGATGGCGATGATGAGCTCCAGCTGGCTGTTGTTCATATTAGTGTTTAGTGACGGTGTGCAATGTTTGCATTGTTATTGTTTATGCTATAGTTATTGTTGTTACCGTGGATCTTTTTGCTGCTTTTACCATTGTTGTAGCTGTAGGTCTTTTTGTTACTTTGGATCTGTTTGTTGTCGTGAATATTTTTGTTACTATTGCCATTGTTGTTGTTATGGTTGATGCTTTGGTTGTTGCCTGTGTTTGTCGCTGTTGTTGATGCCATTGTGTTGAGTTGTCGTCGCCATGCCAGCCGAAGCATGCGGAAGAGCCGATCGGGCAGCGCCGCGACGATCGATTGGCTCGGAGGCGATGCGATTCGTGGCCACAGCGACGTCGCGCGCGCCTAACGTGGTCACAAAGAGGCGCCCGCTGATGTGCCGAAGCGTGTGATTGACCGGCCCCCGCCCCCACCGCCGGGGGCTTTCCCGCGCCCAAAACCATCGTCAAAAAGGCATCGGCCCCGGCGAAGGGGCGGCCGCTTTCGAAACTCCGCAGGAGTCGCCGTCGCTCCGCACTCGCGGGCCTCCGGCGCATTTGCCATGGAGCTTTGGTAATTGTCAATTTTTCGCTTTTCCCCTCCCGCCCCGTCGGCGGAAGAGGATTTTCAAATTTCCGAGCCGAGAGCAATTAAATAGTTTTTGTTCAACTCGTGTTTGTTCAATTGAGTTTGCGATTTTGCGATTTGGTGATGCTTGTGCTTATTCCATGGCTGTTACAAGCATTTACACGCCTTGCGTATTCGGAGCAATTAAAATCGAGTTTCCGGGTTTTAACTGAATTCGGCATTTTATGTAAATTTCACGTTTTCTGCCTTGCAGCGAATTCTTTTCATGCAATTGAAACAAGTTCAATAAAACAATTTCACCAACTAAAGATAAAAGCCATCCAATGAATTTGGAATCGCAGAGTTTCCAAAGAGCAGAGAAAACTTTAAACTGAAATTAAAGTGAAAACAAATAATGGAGGATGAGTTCTTTAAATTCTAAAAAAATGGTAATGATCAAATACAAGCTCCAATCCAGGTGTAAATTCCGGAAATACTTAATTTCTTCGAAACCTCAGTTGATTCTCCGCCGTCCCCCCGCGACGAGCGTCGCCTGTGATTTTCTTACCGTTCTTCCACAATTATTGACCTATCATTTCCAATTAGAAAGAGCTTAATAATAACACCAACACCAGCAATAGCAAATCCATCAGCAAGAGGTCCCGCGGCGCCGATGAGCGACGAGAAACTCCGGCGACCGCACCTCGCGCGTCCCGGGCCCCCGGGGCTCCCCATTAGAGCCATTAGGGCTCCACGTTGGGAAGGGAGGTGAAGGCAGGGGGCTCCGCTTAATTGAAAGCTCGATATAAATTAAATTAATTATTAATTCTGACGCTAATGTGCGTCGAAAACTCGTGTCAGCCGGTGGAAAGTTACACTAATGAGTGGAAATCACTCGGTTTCGAGTGCCAGCCCAGAGGCTTCTTCCCTTCCCATCGATCGGTTGGTCGTTGGTTCGACTCGCGGCCGAATTAAAGAGTTCGTTCGTTCTCCCGCGGATGACGCGAAGTCGCCCCGTGGACGCGATAATCCAATCCCACAGATTGTGGATGAAATTGTCACTTTGAGAATGCCCCGAGGGGTTTCGGCCTTCATTCGCTCCGACTTGGCGCCGTCGGCCACCACTCGCCGAGTCCACGACGATGGCTTTGCTTTCGCCGGACCTCTCGAATTCAGCGGCCGTCGGTCCGCGGGGGTTCCGCGTGTTCACAGGACCGAGTGGTGGGGCGGCAGATCAAGCAGGCAGAAGGAGAAAGCCCGAGAGTTGGAGAGGTCGGTGGGGGGCTGGCCGGGGAAGCGATCATTACGAAGAGGAGTCAATCGAGAATATGTCACCAGTCACGGAATGGGCATCGGCCACCGAACCGTCGGCTTTCGCCGGCTGTCCGCGAACGTCCTTCCGACCGGACCAGACACCTTCGACAGAGTTATCGCCGAATCCGGCCAAGTGGTCCAATCAAATGCGAAGGCTTACGATCGACCGACAGACAGACGGACAGTTAGACAGACCTGATGACTTTTCCACGGCCTCCCCCGGGCCGAGAGCGCGATTTGACAGACGGCGCCATTGGGCTGCCCGCGGTACAAGCGGCACTTAACCGACCTGCCACTCGACGTCGATGGCGATGTCATCTCGGGCCGATTGTTTATGGACGCCGGTGTCTTCGTACGTGCTGCCCACTCGCGGCCAGGCGGGGCCAGGTGGGGAGAGCCGGAGAGGGACAGATGGACAGACATAAACCGCCAGTCAGACAGATGTGCGGACGGTTAACGAGTGTTAGCGGTAATGCACGAGCCTCGCCGACGCCGCCGCCGGCCGCAGCTACGCCTGCCCCGCGAGCCAAGATTACGTGTGGTTGGGAGAGAGAAGCGGAGAGGGCCGGGGGGTGCGGGGAGGGTCGACGTGCAGGAAGTTGCAGTCGATAACACGGTGCGCAACCTGCGCTGACCTGACCGACGGCAACGGAGTCGACAACGGGTTTCGTTGCCACGCCACGCCACGCCGATGTTGTTGCTGTTGTTGTAGATTATTTTATTGCCGCCGTTCGTAATGCAATTGTCGTTTTTGCTGGTGTTATTGTTGTTGTTATTGCCAATATTGTTGCCGGCGATTCTCGCCCATTTCTATGGCGGGGAAAGGGAAAATCGTAAGTTGCATCATCACCCAGCGATCCTCGCGATCCTCTCGTAATTCTCCTGATCCGATTGCCGACCGACGTCTGTCGCCGCCGCTGCCTACAGCGACGCTGACGCAGGCGTCTGAGCCTCTGCCGGCGTCGCCGCCATCAGCTGTTCGGGAGTCTGGCTTTCGACCCGGCGGCGCCCAGAGCGCGTTACCAACAGCCCAATCGCCTTTGTTGTTGTGGATGGTCTCTTTGTTGTTGTACCATTTGTGGTTATTGTTGTTTTTTTTTACCGATTTTTGTTTTTGTATTGACGTGCGTCCGCAGCGAGCCAAAACAATGTAACGGCCGTTTGAAGCTGGCCGACCACAGGCGACCGACAGCGCATTAAACACGAATAAATCAATGGCAGCACTGTTTTCGTTGTTGTTGTTGTTGTTGTTGGTGTTATCGTCACTGGGGTTTTGTTATAATCATTGTTGATCATGTTGTTGTTGTTGTTGCTGTGCTAATGTTGTTGCTGGTATTGTTTTTGTTAAATGGCGTTAAATGACGCGAAACCGTTTTGGGGCGTAAAGACAAGAGCTAAAACAGCTGTTAAATGAGCTAAGGCAAGCTAAGCAGCAACAACAACAACATCAAAAACAACAACGACAACAACACCGCTTTAATCGCTCGGGTCGGCCGACACCTCGTTTCCAACGGCGCTGCTGGCGTCGCTGCCGGCGCGTTGTGGCGTCGCTGAGGACCGAAATTGTCGTTTGACAACAATAAGAAGAACAACAACAATGGCAACAACAATGAACGACAATAAACAACAATAACAATAACAACAACAACAACAACTACGACAACGACATGAACGATGCGAGGGACATTTTAATCCGGTGGGATTTTCCCTCGACTTGCGGGCTTTTTCGCTCCTTTTGTCGTGTTTATTTTATTTCATTTAATTTCATTTTATCTTATTGCTCTCGTTCTCCTTTCCGCTGGCGATGGGAGTTTTGAATTTTTTATCTCTCTGCGTGTTTACTTCGCTCCTCTTTACGACGTCTTCAATCGACATTTGATTGTGATCCGTTTTGACACCGTCGTTTTATTGTGCTTTTATTGTTTGCTTCCTTCCCCTCGATTTCACTGCAATTTGTCCTTTCGCTTTGGCGCACCCCCGCCCGCCTCCTCCTGCCACTTTCGCTCCATTGATCCGCGTTGATCCCCCATCTCGCTCCTCGCCCAATTTGTCGTCCATTTAAATCAATCGGATTCAATGCGGTTTTCTGGCTTTTTCGTTGTTTTCTGTTGTCCACTCTGCTCCTTCCGCCTCTTCTCGTCCCCGCGATTGTTTGTTTTCCTTCAATCCAATAGGGCGCAAAGTCGATGGCCTCTTGTGACCCCATTGTGACCACTCTTTGTTATCGTCGCCCTGCTGCTAATCAAACCCCTTCATGGGTTCGCTGACTCCTCGCAGCCTAGCTCTATTTGATCCTTTGTAATCCCACCTCCATTCAGTGCCTCCCTCACCGCATCCCTTGTCTCATCCTCCATGTCTTCCCTCATGCCCTCCCTATGCCCTCAACTCCTTCTTTACCTCATTCCTTGCCACATTCCTCACCTTTTTCCTTACCTCAATCCTCATTCCTCACCTCCTTCCCCGCCTCCTTCCTCCCCTCATCCCCATCCGCATTCATTGCCTCTGGTCGCTCTAATGCCCTGCTCTCCAGCGCCTCCATCTGTTTCCTTATTTTTATCTTTGGTCTCTTTTGGCCTCCCGGCTCCCTACCACGCCTCCCCACAACGTGCCGATTTCTTCCGCGTTGTGTTTCCACCACATCCTCATCGCCCCTCTTTCCCTCTCGTGCCTCAAATGCCCAAATGCTAATTGGGCGGAATGCAAACCACATCGAGCTCCGATCGCCCTTGGTGGGGCAGCCGAAGAGCGCGAGCGATCGATTGATCGGGTCAGCTCGAGAGGCCGCCGCGCTCCGAAGTCTCCTCCCCCGCCCCAAGTGCTCTCTCAATCGTGGCATGGAGTTGTTTACATGATTCGTGCAGCAATAGAAGCCATCGCCATACACGTCTCCCATTGTTTGTACTTGGCTCCGTTGTTATTGCAGTAATTGTTGTTATTTTCGATGCCGTGTTTTCGTTGCTGTTTTTCCGATGCTGTTGCTTCGACTCAGCTGTTTTCGACGATGCTTTTGTGAGCCATTGTTGTTTCCTTGTTAGGCCTTTCCTTCCAGTCGCCGCAGAAAGCGAAAACAAAGGCGACTTCTTGGAATCCGCATCCGACGCCATTGTCATTAGGTTCGATTGAGCCAGTGCGGAATTCGATGCCACGCATGGCCTCGCACGTGGTTCGTGCCTCGTGGCTGCCGATGTGCAATTCAGTCTGGAGCAAGAATCAGCTCCTTCGAAGCCAATGGTTCTCAAGGGGACGGAAATCAATGGCTTCCTTAAAAACCCCTTAAGGCGCTGTGTCAACAAGTTCGACCTGCTCTCGTCGGTTGAGGAGTCGAAATCGCTCGCTTTCGATCGTTCGATGACGCAACGATTCGAATGGATGTCGTGCACAAATCCGCCCCCTCGCCCTTCTCTCTTGCTCACTGCCATCTCTTTTCATGCTTTGCGGCGCGACACCAACAACAGCAGTAGCTTTCAGTTGTCTTCGTGACCTGCAGGTGTCATAAAAAATCATTTAAATCGACGTCGTAAAAACGTGTAGATGACTTCTTCTTCATCTTATTCTTCTTCGGCGACTAAGGCAGGCCGAAGCGCGAGACCAAAACATCGGCACAACTCGAAGCATTCGGTGCTTCGAATTCGCGTCGGCACATTTTCGAAGATATGTGGATTTGCTTGGCGGTGATGTTGTTGTTGTTGTTGTTGTTGTTGCAGAAGAGTTTCATTACGCATGAAATCCATCGCAAAACAAAGCAAACCGGGCTAAAACTTTCTGAGCCAGGTCTCGCACGACGACGACGCAGTTCTGCGACGGAGTTGCCTACTTTTTGGCTTGGCGCCAAAAGCCAATGAGGCCGCGAACGTGAGCGCCATGCAGAGCCAACTGCGCCGACGGCGAAGTCGTGCCGTCTCATTTAGGAGTTTCTTTTCTTTTTATCGCGGCCGCGTTTTGTTTTATTAGGTTTTACTTCCAAGCGTATCCTCGTGCGTCGCGCCTGAAAGTATGACGCGGTAACGAGAGCATCGTGATTTCGACAGCTCTGCACACTCGTGCATGAAGCTCGTTCTCGGACCTCTCCCTCTCTCTTCCTCTCCGCCACACTTTCTTCCAAACTCTCTCTCTTCCTTCCTGAACGTCTCTCGTCCTCTCTCTTCAGCCCATTGTTCCTTATTGTTATGATCCTGGCGTCCTTCCATCCGGGCTTTTTGTTCCTCCTCGTAATTAGTTTGATGTTTTCATCTCCGTCTCACACCCGTCCGCATATATCATTCACTCGCATTCACTCACCCCCCATCAATCATTTTTGCTCCCCCCTCTCTCTCTCTCTTCCGCTCTCTCGCTACTCTTACTCTAGTCTTCCGTTCGCACATTGAAGCCGTCGCCCGGGCGTGAAGTCCTTGATAGGCTCACGAGTGTCCTCGTGCTAATGTGTGAGGGAGAGAGAGACAAGTGGGTGGGGCATAACGAGAGTGAGCGAGCGCGAAAACGCGTGTGTAGGTGTGTACGTTGTGTATTGGCACGCTCGTGTGTGCGGGTGTATGTGTGTGCGCCGTGTATCTGTGCCGAGTTTCGTGCGTCAAATAAAATATTCTCATTTGGTTTTCGGCCTGCGAATCTGTTCTCGACGCCGCTCTCGCTTCTGCTCCCGCTCCCCGTCTTGCTCTCCACTCGACCGCGACCACACGGAAATTAATTCCCGGGAGCGTTTGGAGCCTGCCGCGGGCCTGTCGATTCACGGCTCGATTCACGTGAGTTTCCCCATTTCCGAATTCCGGTCGCCGGCGACGGCTGCGTCTGCCGCTGACGCCAGGAGGACGTCGCCACTAATATTGAGGAGGGACATGGGCAAAAGTACAATAAAACAATTGCGTCAATTGGGCCGACTGCAAAACCACAGAAATTCGTCCTCTCTTCTGCCGCGGGCTCCAATGAAACACTTAATTGCATATCGAAATTTCGCACGGAAACGAGATTAAAAAATATTTTCAATTCAATTTCGCAATTCATGACACTCTCCTCTCCCCCTCTCCTACTCACACTCACTGATTGAGACCTTCTCACTTCGATTTCCGATGCAGACCCCGGCTCTCCGTGCCCAAATCCGAGCTCTGGATGCCCTCGTATTTGCCTCCCTCCCACCGAAATATCAAACAGAACTTCCGAGCCTGAGTGTGTGCGTGTGTTAATATGGGTGTTGGCGTCAATCAGTCATTCAGACGCCTCCTCTCACTCTCTGAGCACGATTTACTGATTGCATGAAAGGCAGAAGGAAGGAATGAAAGAAATAGGAAAATAACCTAATCTCGTCCATTGTGTTTCCGTCTCATTGCAGATGATCAAGATGATGGTGATGGTTGTGATTGTCTTCACCATGTGCTGGCTGCCGTTCAACATACTCGTGGTAAGTCGCCAAACCAACCCCACCACCCCCTCCCGACGAGTGCCCGCAACCACGGAAGCGACTCGCAGAACGACCGAAGCCGCTGCTCTCAACCACATCCACGTCGCTTCGTCCTTTGATTCGGTCTTCCTTAATCTCTCTCCCATCTGTCTGTCTCGTGTCTCGTTGCAGCTGCTCCTGAACGACGAGGAGTTCGGGATGTGGCCGCCGCTGCCGTACTTCTGGTTCGCATTCCACTGGCTGGCCATGTCGCACAGCTGCTACAACCCGATCATCTACTGCTACATGAACGCCCGCTTCCGGGGCGGCTTCCTCCAGATCATGTACCGCGTGCCGGGCCTGCGGCGTTGTTGCTGCCTCCGCCGCTGCCTGCGCACGCGCGACCGAAGCTACGAACCAACCGGTGAGATGACCTTCAAATTGAATGGTGGTGGTGGTGGTGGTCTTTTAAGGAAACCTAAAATACGAATTAGGTGCCTCCAACTTTTTCCCTTTATTGCTCCCTCCTCGTGTTTTGTGTCCTCTCTCTGTGTCCTCTACTTCTTGTGTTTCCCACTCTCTCTCTCTCTCTCTCTCTCTCTCTCTCTCTGACTCCTTCTCTCTTTGTGTCACCCTCACTACTCGTTTCACCCTCCTCTGTGTCTTCTCCTTCCTCTCTGTCCATCATACTCGATTATGTGTTCACCTCTGGTTGTGTTTTTTGTTTCGTTTCTCTTGTGTTCTCGCACTCTCTACCCTTGATGACGTCCTTTGCCAGGCTTCCCATCGACGCAGCCCCCTGAGCCGCAGCCCTGAGGGCGCCTGCGCGCAGGATCCGAGCAGGCCGCAAGTTTGTGCCGGTTGAAGTGCATGCACTGCCTTATTCCACTCGATCCTAAAAGCATGCTACAGTTTCTCATGGAACGTTAATCGTCCCAAGTTCAAATTATAGGTAAATCATCAAACTAAATTTTGGGGTCGTATGGACGACGCCTGCGCAGGGGCTTCAGCAATTGGCCTTCATCGAAACAGTCCTGTCCGTTCGTGGCCATGTGAAGGTGGCCAAGGGAACAATCACGGCTAGGAAGTGATTCTCCTCCAGCACCAACTACATCCGGTCTCGCTCCATCCTCCATTGCATGTTACTAAGTGCCTGTCATTAGGTTAAGCGTTTCTGTTCCCTCCCATTTATCCGTTCGCATTAATACCAATTTCCCTCATCCGTTCCGCAATCGCCTGTGTTTATTTTCGTGTTCGTTCTCCGTAAGGTGCATGCGTTCTATATTATTGAAAGTCTTCTTAAATTCGTCTCCTCTGTTCGGGATGTTTATCTTTTGTCCTGAGGAATGTTTTATTTTTTTCTTTTTTTCATTCAAATACATTTCTTCTTATCTCTCGACCTCTGCCGGTTTGAGAAGTTTCCGCAAACTTGATGTAAATGTGCTTTTACTCTTGAGAACTTTGACCTCGCACACGAAAGCAAAACTGGCCCTTCAACTTTTGCCATATTTGCACACACTAGACCCACACACTCTCATACGCATACACCCACACACACACAAACGTTCTTACACACATTTATTGTGGAGCATGGAAACCACATGACGTTTATAACTTTTCGTATTCCTTCCTTTCTTTGTTGTTTCTGCCCGTTTGTCGACGATGCGTGGGATGAGTTGACCTTAACACAGTTTGTTTTTCCTCCGCTCGTTGACAGGAACCGACGATGCATTCCACCTACAGAGAGTAAACACCTGCACCACATACATCAGCACGCGTCGAAAGCTACGAGCGAATTCTATGCAAGTGGTAAGAACAAATCTCCGAAGTACTGCCATCCCTCAATCCCCAGCTCCTTCTCGCCTCGCCCACTAATCGCCATCTGCCGCCCAGCAGGCACTAACACCAATCATCCAGCAGTAGATCACGCGATCAGCGTGAACAGATCGCTTCAGCACATTTTCCTTTAATGAACATTTCCGGCCTACTGTCGCTTAGTGATCGCCACGTCTGTCGGCACCACAAAACGCCTCTGTCTGTCCGTTTTAAAATGTTTGAATTATTTTTATTTCTCCCCAACAGACCTGTAAATCAGTAGCTCTCTACGATTGAATGATATTCCAACTGTTCCAAGAGTTCCAATATTAAATTAGTTAAAAGTAGTTGTGTAAAATTAAATTCTGATTCGATTCAACATGAAATTTAATTGCTATTCCATTGAAAATCCGAAATTAAATACATAACAATTAACAAATACACACACTTTTCCGCATGGGGTGGCGGCGAGAATGGACGAGCCTGAAAGTATGCAACTAATTTAGCACAAGCCTTCAACGAACGAACTGCTCGCAGTCATACGTGAACCAACTCCCAGCACTTCATTACCAAGCACTCAATGGAACCCACTCTCATTTAATCATTGCCACTCGCTCGCTCTCTCTCTCTCTCTCATTTTCTCATTTTCGCATTTTCTTACTTTTCCCCCGCACCGCACTCGCCACTCCGGCGCAGAGTCAATTTTCATGTGCGGAAACCACGGTGCTGAGGTAGTGCCAGCCGCACCGACGCAAGCCCAGCGACTCAACCAATTTTATGTGAACTAAGGGGCCAAGCGGGAGCAGGAGCAGGACGACGGTCGTCGGCAGCAAGGACACTCGAACTCCCCCCACTCCTCCACCGAGCAAGCGAGCACTGAACCAACGATTGTGTGCACCACAGGAGCATCCAAATATTTCCCACTCCCGATGATGGACCATTTGTCGTCATCCGTACTATGGAGATTCCTCCCCACAGTAAATGCAGACAGAACAACCAGATCCATATTAAATGCACAGCACAAACACAAAGTATCAGTTCTCTCTCTGTGTGTGTGCACATCAATGAGAACAATAGGAGAACAATTTGTGAAAATATAAAAATAGAGAAAATAATATTGCTGATGTTCTATGATATTCTATGTGCAAATAAACATATATGTAGAAAGTATAGATATTTTTTGAGATTCCACACAAGCTTGATTGATTACTGGGAAAGTTTTGTAAATAATTTTCACGAACTTCCAAGTGGGAGAAAAATCAATGTAAACATAAAACCAAACCAAATTGTAGTTATTTTGCAATGATTTTTTTTAAGGAATTCCATATGTGAAATAAACTCTCTGTAAAGCAAGATGGAGCATTTTGAGTTCAACGGGTTTAAAGTGGGTTTCAGGTTGAGGGATTTCAAAGGAATGGAACACAATCCGCCTGGTTTTATTGGGCATCCTCCATAAATACGTCCTTTACGACCGCCCTTCCCAGGAAGGACGCCACCGTTTAATGCCTCAATTGTTCGGGTGCGACATGTCACAGCCGCAGATTGAACCTCAGACATCGACGATGACACAACATCGGCATTCCTTCCTCGTCCCTCCCAATGACTCTCTCCATCTCCACCCACAGCAAACTCCCGACCCCTGCCACTCGCCACCCGCGCAGCATCCGTCAACTTCACACTATCTTCCCCTCGTCACCGTCGCCGACCGGCTCCTCGACCCTCCCACTACGGGCAGTGACGGCATCTGGGCAAATATTTGTCGCACGATTGAAATTTCTCGGCAAACACTTGGATGCCGTAGCCCGATCCCGACCTCGTGCCCACGCCGTGACCTCCGCCGTTGTCCCTCCCACTGACTACACGCCCCGCCCCCGAATCGAGTCGTCTCGAATGGCGAATCCAATAAATTGTCCACGACTAATGATGTCCCGGCAGCCACATGTTAATTGCGAGCCTCGCATCCTGGCCGAGATTGCGATGTGCAAATGGAGAGACCGTGGCCTTGTTGGCCCTGTTAGCACTGTCGACGGAGGTCCTGCGAGCGATGGCGGGCGTGGCCAGGCGTCCAAAGGAGAGGCTGTGTGTGTGTGTGTGAATGTTGTATTAATGGAACATGAGAGGGCGACCGGAGGGGCAGGGCAGGGACCGTTCCAGGGATGCGCTGTCGAAGCCTCCCGTTCCGACCCGGTTAACACTTCATTTATCACCACCAGCCTCGGGCGGAGAACTCGATGCTCGGCGGCCCAAAAGGGTGGCGCCCAAGTGTTGTCGGCTCCGACTCTGCGCAGGGTCGTTCGTGTCACGAGGGATCCATCATCGGCACTTGTCCGGTCTTTCGGGGAGAGGTGGGGAGGGACGGCGATGGTGGCGGGAAGGTGCCTTTCAAGGGCTCTTCCAATGAAGGGCAACACCAACAACTGAGGCTTTCAACTGTCTTTGAAACCGATGCCGACGTCGGCGGCATCGACAGTTCCCCGGATAGGAGATACTTTTAATTGTTGTGCGAGCACGACTTCGCCAACGTCGAGATTTCCTTTGAACCCCAGCCCATCCCTCCCCGGCTCCTCAATCGGGATGGAAGGGCGGCCCTTGGGAGCGGCGAAAAATTCTGCGACTCGGGAATCAAAGACGCTTCCACTTCGGAATAATTGCTGAAAAATAATACACAAGGATCTGGTGGTGCCCCGTACTGAGGTCGCTGGCTCCCCTACTGATTGCTGCAAGAGATCTCACCGAGTTGCTGCTTAAATTCACACAACATGGCCGACGAGTTGTTGAAAAATGTATTTAACAAAATGCTTAATCTAGAATAGAATATTTACAATGTCAAATGCTGTTCGTATGAATCCCACACACCGTGGGAAGTACCACAATACACATATCTGTATCTGTATTTATAAAGCGTATATGAAACATAGTAAGATTTAGATTGGTTTGCTGTTTGCATGTATACAAGGTAAAAAATTCGATATCGCTATACAAATACGAGTGTAATTTCCTGCATAGAAGGTCCACAAGCGACAACAAGTGGGTTGTGCTTGGGTTCGGTGCGACAACTACGGCGACCTGGGGTCCTTAACAATTGACCTACGGTAGAAACCTTAAAAAATAACATCACCATTTCGAAATCACTTTAGGCTGGATAGGGAACATCGGCATTCTTCCATCCACATTTCGATCGTCCCGCCAGCATCGAGATCGAGTCCTCGATCAGTACAGCCCAGCTAGCACCAGGTCTCAGCCCACCTGGGCCCCACTACCATATCCGGCACTTCTTGCCCTCGGGGTTCATGCCCGAGCCGGGGCGACAGCGGAAGGTCTCGGCGAACTCGGGCGAGTTCGAGAGGACGCCTTTCAGCCGTATCTTGCCGGGACAGTGCGAGTCCTCAAGGGCGTAGCGGGAGGCGGCCGGCGTGTACGTCTCGCACCAGAGGTTGCCGAACGAGATGAAGAACAGCTGCTCGTGGCTGTAGTCCTCCAGGCCGGGCAGGCGGAGCTGCTCCGGGCCGAACTGCCGGACGAAGAGGCGGTAGGCGAGGAAGGCCTCCCGCATGCCGCCGTTGTCCGCGATGTTCTCGCCCAGCGTCAGCTCGCCGTCGATCTGGAAAATCGAATTGAATCATTGGAGCTGATTCCCATTTCCACCGGGGTCGATGCCCACCGGGCGACAATTTCGTTCGTCCGTCCGTCCTTCTGTCTGCCCGTATGTATTTTTGCGCTGATGACTCACATATTCACCGATGTCCGGGAGGTAGTAGTGGTTGTACTGGTCGACGAAGCACTCGGTGCGGTTCACGTACTCGCTGATGGTCTCGTTCGACCACCACTGGACCATGTTGCCGTTCTTGTCGAACATCCGGCCGCTGTCGTCGAAGCCGTGCGTCAGCTCGTGCCCCAGGATGGTGCCAATCGAGCCGTAATTGAGGGCCCTGCCAAATGGGTCCCGTTCGGTTTCGGGAACAAGGGGGAATGGAATGTGCGAAAATCGCTTGTTAGATCGCAAATTGAATCAGAATTGATTTGTGCATTCGGTCGTTCATTCAGTGGGTGGATCGATCCTCGGGCGCAGGGGACGGTGAAGGGGATGGGGTCAAGCACCAAGGATCGGCTGTTGCCAGCTCGCAAATCGTATGCAGATGGTGCGCAGTGAGTGGTGCGGTGCGGTACGGTGCAGGGAGCCGAGGGACTTTGGTGCTCGGTGCGGTGCTGAACGGTGCTAATGAAGGGCCTCTAGGGCTGGCTCAAAGCGAGCTACAGGCGGTTGTGCGCAGGGGGTGCCGGGCGCCACTCGAGACTCTTTGCGTCGAAATTGCTTCCTAAGTGACTCCTGACCTCCTCGAGGACGAGGCTGGGCGGGATGGAGAACGGGCGAGTGCGGGTCGTGCTGGGGATCACAAAAGGCAACTCACTCGAGGCCCAGGTCGTAGAAGGGATACTGCAGAATGGCAATGGGGATGGCTGAAAGAGACGAGGCAGAGTCAGTGAGGGCAATTAGGGGAGTCGGGGCCCTGGACCGGGGCTCGGGCACTCACTTATGGCGTTCGACTGGAACGTGTGGAAGGCGTTCACGTTCGACGGCGAGGTGGCCCAGCCGAAGGGCTCCGGCCGGTGGAAGTTGTCCAGCTTCGACTGCATCTGCCAGCGCAGCACCCCGACCATGTTCTCCAGGTGCGTGCTCTCGTTCACCCGCACGCCCGCGTAGTGCCCGTCCAGCTCCGAGGCGTTGCGGATCCACTCCGGGTACCCGATGAAGCTCTTCATCTCGGCTGACTTCTGCAGCGTCTCGTGCTTCGTGCGCGCGTCCATCCACGACGTCGCCCGCACCAGGCGATCGAACGAGCCCCGGATGTGCTCCAGCATGCGGCGCACCCGGGGCAGCTTCTGCCGCTCGAACGCCTCGTCCGCCAGCGAGTAGCTGACGGCCATCCCCATCAGGCTGTTGACGCCGTGCGCACAGTAGAGCGAGCGCGGGGTCCCGCCCTCGGTACCGATCACCAGCCGCATGTACTCGGCGTGCAGCAGCCGCATCTCGCTCGTGGTGTGCAGCACCAGCTCCTCGACGGCGCTCAGCCACACGTAGGACTCGATGTACTCCGGCGGCACCTCGACCATGAACTCGACCAGCGCCTGCAGGTAGCTCACGTCCGCCGCACTGGTGATGATCCGCAGGTCGGCCGGCGTGAACGACGTCTTCTTGTCGCCGGCGGCCTCGCCCTCGTTGGCCAGCATCAGGTTCAGGTACTCCTGCCAGATGGGCAGCGTCCTAGGGGCGATCGCCCGGTCGGTCTGGTTCTGCAGCTCCGTGACCGACACGTACACGATGTCGTCGATGGGGTTCTTCGAGGGCTTCGTCGCGTTCTCCGCGTCGTCCTTGAGCTGTCACATACGAAGGACGGACGGGTGGAGGAGGATCGTTTGGGGCGATTGTATGTTGCAGCCACCTACCTTGTAAATCTTGCGGGCCACCTTGATCGCGTGCTCGGCCAGCTGGCCGGCGTTGGCCTCGACCTCGTCCTCGTCGGCCTCGGGGTCCAGGTAGGCCACGTAGAGGGCGACGACCTTGCGCACGTACTGCACGTAGGCGTTCAGGCCGGGCGAGCTCTTCTTGGCCGATTCCTCTTCCTCCTCCTCCTCCTCGGCCTCGCGGCCCTCGACGTCGATGTCGTCGCTGTCCTCGGCGTGCTTGAAGATCTGCTTCCGACGGATCTTGCGCAGCAGCCGGTGCGGGTCGTCGTTGTTGCTGTGGACGAGGGCAGAAGGCGTGAGACAGGTGCAGGGAGGGGACCGACGATCACTTACAACGGCAGCGAAGACTCGGTCTCGGGGGTGCCCAGGGCGAAGCGGTTGATGGTGCGGTTGAAGGGGTCCGGGAAGATGTCGAAGCCGATGATGAGGTCCATGCCCAGGTGCTTCTTGATCAGCACCAGCGAGTGCAGCCAGTTGAACTCGGTCTCCGAGGCCGAGGACGGGCCGCCGAGCTCCGCGGCCGCCTTCTCGGAGAGCGTCACGTTCAGGGCGCTGGGCAGCAGGGGCAGCCGGAACTCGCGCAGCAGGTGGACCAGCGGGTCGACCTGGCGCTCGTCCAGCAGCTCGGTGTCCATGCAGGAGCGGTACATGCGTTTCGCCTTGGCCACGGCCTCCGGCTCAGCCGCGGTGACGTTCGCCTGCAGGAACTTCCGCACATGGCGCATGATCTTCGACTGGCGCTCGCGGAACCAGTCGTTCGAGGTGACCGAGTCGGGGCGCGGGTGCTCGTTGGACCACCGGCCGCAGGTGAACTGGTAGAAGTCCTCGCAGGGATCAGTCTGATCGTCCATCGAGTAGACGAGGCTCGCCGCGGTGCGCAGGCACTCCTTGGTGCGACAAGTCTTATGTGAGGTCCTCCTGTTCACTGCAAGGATGTGGGAGGTGTTATTTGGAACGACATCCCGACGGAGTGGGCGACACCGGGGCCAGACGTCGGCCGGTGTCTTGCATCGTATTTTTAGTACTCCAAATTGAGTTTACAGAAATCGAGAAATTAAAATTGAGCAAAAATATAGCTAAATGATATTCATAGGGAATCAAACATCTCATTTAAAATATAAGTAATAATTGAAAATTATATCAAGTCATCGACGCAGAAGGGTTCAGGAGCAAAGCAAAACATAGTAAACAAAAGGACAAAAATACGATAAATTTCCGGATAATTCGACCAGTTATGGCCACCGACGTCTGGCAGCACGGCAATCACTGCGCCCCTAATGGCCACACTCACACTTAACACTTATGACTATAATTACAATCAGCAAAATGATTATCAACAGAATCAGGAGAGCGAGCAGCAATTTGTGATAATATTTCCGGCGAAATCTGTAATTCAGAAAAGACAAAAACGAATTTCGGGAATTAATAAATCAATTAAAAGGCAATCAGAGCGAGTCCTCCCGCCTCCTTCTCCTCCTTGTACTCCTCGCACATTCAACAGTCGGCAGTCGGACGGTCGGAGAGTCGAGGGTCGGACACGCCCCTCTCATTCGGGCTCCTACCTCGATTGGACGCCGATGAAGTTCGGGCTGAGCGTGCGATGTGTGCGCTTGACGCCGTTTCCGCCGGCGACCATCGTTGCCGCCGTCGGCCCGGCGGTGGCGGAAGCGGAAGCGGCGGACTGAAGACTGCCGTTGCCTGAAACGGGAAATGCCGATGTCTTGTGAGTGTTCTTTACATATCTATTCGATGAACCGAGAGTCGTAGAGAGAGAAACAGATACATAAATCAAATCAGAGTCGTAATTACGAGTTCATTAACGGTCGCGCAATGTTCGTGCCGTCGGCGGGGCGGGACGGGCGCCATTAGCCGGACATGCGACCCACACGCGTGCATGTCCAAAGGGATGTCCCTTTTCCTCCCTCCCTCCCTCTCTCTCTCTCTCTCTGCCTCCCTCGTTGTCTGCCTGTCCGTCTGTCATTTTTTTATATGTTTAAATGAGATCCTGATAAGCCTGAATGCACTGTCATTAAAGTGTCCACTTTTTCTCTCGCCCCGGATGCGGACGTGGGAGGAGGCCCGGGCTTTCGATGGTGGAGTTTCGTCTTTTTTCTGTCTATTTGTTGCCATTATTGTTGTTGTTGTCGTCGTTGTTGCTGTTCGTGTTCCTTGCGTTGACGTCGATGTTGTTGTTTGTGTTGATGTTTCCGTTGACGTTATTGTCGTTGCTGTCATAGTCTGTCCCCGGTGATTATCGGCATTTTTTGATTCGTGTCCTGCTGGTGTGTGCATGTGTGTTGTTGTTGTTGTTGTTGCTGTTTGCATTGCTGTCGCTCATTGTTGCTGTTGTAGCTGAGGTTTTTCTTTTTTCGCTTTTTTTTTGGAATAATGACAGTAATGAGAACCGAACAGCGGCAGACATTTCCCGAGTGTGGCGTCCATCCGTCGGAAGGGCGGACGGTTCATTGGACTGCGAATCGCGTCGCATGACCACGTGAACAGGCGGCATACACACGCACATTCCCAGTCGAACATGCACAAGTGCACTCTGTCGAAATGCATGTGTGTTTGCAGCCTTATGGATGTGTCTATTTTTATCCCTTCTAATTGACATGGGACAAATTGTCGGACATTGAAACTAACTTGGTTGGATGTTGATTACATCGATAGGCAGAGGATCCTAATGACAGAGGATCTTAATGACAGAGGATCCTAATGCAGAGAGTCCTCGGACGGCGGGGCCCCGGGTGTGTAAAATTCCTTGTGTAAAATTCCATGTTTTTAAAAATTCATTGTTTTTGATGTGGAAGTGGAAGTCGGATATATTTTGTACTTGTTTAAAAGAGTTTCACTTGGAAGATTTAAAAATATTATAATTTGTATCAGCAGTAATTTTAGAGATTCATTTGGATCACATTGAAAACTAATCAAATATTTTCACATGCAACAGAATATCAAAAATTTTTTTTTTTTAATATTTTTTTTTTTTAATACTAATAGATATATTGTCAACAATATAAGTAAGGCAAAAAAATGTATTTGTTAAAACTCCTAAGTTTTGGATTAATGGGAATTAAAGAGAGATGATGTATGGTTTCTAGTAATGAAAGTCATTCAATTAGACTATCAAGTTTAAGGAAAAATTTTTTTTGCCTCCATCTGAAACTTTTCTTTTACTGTATAGGAAACAAATTTTGTTATTCCTTTAATAAGGGTGGAAAATTATGGAAAATCGAAATAAATTTCTTTATATTTTTGAAATCTCCACTTTAATTTCCCGCTTACCACGCGTTCCTCATTTACTCCGATTCTCCGAATTCTGGTCTCAACTTTATACAGCCGGACAGAGAGTGAAACGAAGAGGACGAGGAAAGCGACAGAAGAAGGTGAAGGATTTCCATTACTCAATCGTTAATTTGGTATCTCGTCACTTAACGAAGCGGATGAAAGACAAATTAAGTCCCATGGAACACAGTCTCCGCTTGCGTTCCGATCTCCACTGACACCGGCTGACGTCACAAGGCGTAGCATAACAGAATTCCGAATAAGTGAATCGAGCCGGAAAGAGCACGAAGGAGGATGTAACAGTATTGGAAACTCATCTGCGTCCTGCAGGACGAGTGAAGGACTTACAACGAAATAAATAATCCTCTTAATTGGTCAACGCATTTAAATCTTTCTCTCTCCCTCTCTGTGTGCTCCGTAATTAGTGCACAGAGTGCGTCTCTTAAGGGCGAGTGCGTCCTGCTCCGTCTCCTTGCCTTGGCATCCTCACCTCTCGGCCGAAGTCCGAGCAACGGTCTGTCGATCTCCCCCCTCCCTGTTCCTCACGTAATCTGTCCGTCGGTCCTTGGGCCTGTCTGGGTGCGGGACTTACCGGCCGTCGTGGGGCGCTGATGGTCCACAAGGAAGCCATTGTTTGTGGTCCAGACGTGGCTCCTCGGGTACGTGTTGTCCATGACCGGACCGGGCTCCACCTCGGAGGCGCGCGTTCAACGTCAACGACTGGTCCAGCAGCAGCAACACCAACGACAGCAGCACAAACGACGCGGTCGAGGACGAGAGCGGGTGGACGAGGAGTCGAAGGCACTTAGAGCGGATCCTTTGACATTGGAGCCAGCGTCACATGGCCTGCCGAAGACGATCGGCTGACGGAGGACGTTCCACGAACGGCGCGAAAGTCTGTGGGCGTGAGAGAGGGAGATAGCGTGGTCTCACATCGCCAGACAGCCGTGGCTGGCGGCTGACGTCGTCGGCACTCGACGCGCGGACGATTCAAATGTTTGATAACAAAAACAAAATGTTACGAAATGTCTAGGCTTTCCAAGACTTTTCACTCCTTCGACCTAGGCTTCCGTCCTAGTCTCGCATATTCCCTGTCTGGCTCGCGGTATTTCTCTCTCTCTCTCTCTCTTTCTCTTTCGTTCTTCGTTGCGAATTCTCCCATGAAAGGGACTACGTAAAGTGGCGAAAACGAGTCACGAAAATAGGCGACGAAGACGCGGCGCGGACGGCGATGACTGCGTTCGAAGGACTCGGGCGCTCTCACGTGGCGCTCGTCCTTTGAATGCCGGCGAAATAAGCGCTTGGCATGCGATTGCGGCGCTTTTTATAAACTTCGCCGAGCTGCATTTGTTCACCCACTCACTCACTCACTCATTCAGTCTGTACTCCATTCAGTCGCCCCGACGTTCGACAACCAACACTGGCAACAACAGTGAACGAAACAACAAATCAACACCACAGCAAGAACAACAGTTGCCGCCGTGGCCAACAGCCATTAGCGCACTACCAACGGGCCAAAGCCGTCGACAACGGCGAGCGAGTCCCGGCCACCCCTCCCGCTCACTCCACCTCCCACCCCACCATCGGCCCCATCAATCCCTTCCAATGCAAAGTAATTGCTTCGACCCGTTGTCTCTCATACTCACACTCGCTCTCACTCGCACTCACTCTCTACGCTGCTACCAATGTTGGTAGCAACTCCTGGCGGTCGTCCTTGTCCTCGCGGTTGCTGTTGTACTCGCTGTTGGTGTTGTTTTTGGTGTCTCCTCGTTGCCGGAACGACGCGTTTTCGGCTCTCTTCGACTGTTTCAAGGAATTTCCTCGCTAGTCGCCCGTTGTTTCTTCAAGACGTAGACGTGAATCGATTCCCGGTCCGGCTGACAATCGGATAACGTGGATTATTTGCAGACTAAGCCGAGTCATTGGAACGGCCTTCGCGTCGAGTTGAATCAACAGCGAGCCAGCAAGAACAACAACGTGGCCGAAATGCCCATTTGACGACTATATAAATACAAATATTCGCCTATCGAAGCCGGCCATCGGTACGGAACGGAAGGACTTCATTTGGCGTCAATAGCCGTTATTAAATCCGTCTCGGCCGGACAATTACAATATCCTTATTTTGCTGTTGGTGTCTGTCCAATTGTCGTCATCATCGTCGTCGTCGTCGTCGTCGCCTCCATTGTTGCTTGTCGTTGCTCCTGTAGTTGTTGTAATGATTGTTATTGTTTATATTATTGTGCTGTTCTAATAGTTCTTGCTCGTGTTGTTGTTGTTCGTGTAATTGTCGTCGCTGTCGTCGTGATTGTTGATTTGCCCTCACGCGTCTTCGCGCCCGCCGTTCGATGGACGGACGACGGAGACTCGGGGGTAACCACAACAACAACAACAATTAATATACCGACACCACTAAAGTAGCTCCAACAACATTAATGACCACAGCTCCAACAACACGTTCACGGGCAAGAAAGAGATGGAAATACTGTAGTTCCGTGGGCGAAGGATAAACAATGCAGCAGGAAGTTTTCATAGAGCGAGCAGGGGGCCGAAGGATGGGCGATTGTGAGAGCGAGCAAATTGCGAGACCCTGCACAGTGCGAGAGAGAGAGAGAGAGAGAGAGGGGGAGAGTGAGAGCAGTATAAAGCGAACAGGAGGCGAGAGATCGATTTGTTTTATTGATTTTCATTTCAACAGCACGTGGCAGACAACAGAAAGACAGACAGACAGGCGCACAGACAGGCGGATGGACGGACAAAATGCAACGCGGTCGAGTGAATCCTTGCTGTCAACAGCAATTACTAAAACAACGGCAGCACCAACAACAACAAGAACAAACCATGGAACGCGATGCTTAAACAAGAAAACAATATTGAAAGAGCGGAAATCACACGGCACTGAATATTGAATGGGAACGGATTGGAAAACGGAATCGGATGCGCGGCACTGCGGCGGAACAGTGCGGAATGGAACGGGGTGAACGACGGGGGGACGACGAAGTGGGCGAGGAGGAGGAGGAGGACATCCGGCAATTTCGTTTCCTTTTCAATGTCAGGTCCTGGCCTACTCAGCCGAGCCCGAATGTGTGTCGTGGAACAGCCGACGTCGCCTCCGTCAGGTCAGGGCAGGCGCTGGGGGTGGTGGAGGTGCCGAACGGCGCGAGGGAGTTTGGGGAATTTTCGCAGGTCTCGGTTGGCAACGATGAACCGACTCTCCTTGGGATTCTCGAATTCAATTCCAGCCTTCCACTTCCAGCCCTTCCGAGCCTCCTCCTTAGGAAGCCCTTGACTCGAATCAAGCCCTCATTAAAATCAATTTTCGACCAAGGAGAATATCGTCGATGAATCTGGTCGGGTCGCGGTTCGGTTCCCCAGCAGGAGGCCGCCTCCCCGCCTCCGGAGGGACGGCGATGGCCGCGACTTCGAACTGATAACGGCTGCTCACAAATGCCGCCGGCCGCTAATGGTCAGTAATGCGTGCTGACCCGGCCGATCGGGGCCATGTCGGGTCCTGCTGGCATTAGGAGTTTGTCCGATTTCCCGTCGATTTCGTCAGTCGGAAAAATTCCCCAATACAAATCATGACAAAGGCCATTAGGTCGCCCACTGGCCACGGACTTCGGCGGCTTCGTGAAAGTCACGGCAAGTGGAAACCTTGATGTGTCACATTTTGGCCGCAGGTGTTGGGGGTGGTGGGAGTGTGTGAAAAAGTGCGTGGCTGCGTGTGCGAGTGCGGCGACAATCGATCGAATTGTGAATCCCTAATTTATCATTTCAATGTATCCAGTTAGCAACAGTCGTCCGCGGTGGGCGGGTCCCCACTTGTGTGATGTTTGGGTTTTGGTTTTTGTTTTCGTTTTGTTTTGGTAAATAAAAGAAACTCAAGGGCCCTCGGTCGTGGTTCAAGCTCGTCTTAAGTCCATTAATTGGGTGGCGCCAGTCCCCGGGAGACAGCAAGTGGTTCGAGCCAGAGGAAAGAGAAAGGAGGCAGAAGGAAAGGACACCTTTCTTGTGATGTTAGAAGTGAGGGAAGACAAAGCGCTGACAGTCCTCGTTGGAGCACAACGGCGAACATGGCAAGACATCTGGATTAGCATGCGACACTGTAAGAAAAACAACAACAAACAGCTGAAGTACGTGGAAAAGAAAACTTCCTCGGAAAGGAAGCGGGAGTCCCCAGGGGCGGCGAAGGACAGTCGAGTTCATTGCCTTCGAAAATCCATTAATCAGCGCTGTCACATGTGTCGGAGAAGGGGTTGGCGTTCCGGGAACCGAAGGCGGTTCCTTGATTAAAATAGATTTCCTCCACGACTTAATGATGGAGGCGATTTCAATGATCCAGGATTGGAGTACGAAAACACGTATTTATGGCATACATACATACACATATTGTATATGGTGTAAAGTAAAATGTTTTCTTAAAATATATTTTTATTGTTTTATCATTATCGTTACATCTATGCACAAAACAAAATTCGTCTGTTCACAATTTAGTAGACTACTAAGAAGGCACAACAAACAATTAATATTTAATTAATCGAAATATACAAATACAAAAGTAATAAAAGTAATACATTTAATTAGTCGAAAAGGTTTTTACAATTTCCAAGTCAAAAATTACAGAGGGGCGCCATGAAGGCGTAGAGGGCGAGTGGGAGGAAATCACTAACCTAAGCAGGAGCAGGAACAGGGGCTGATTTGAGGATATTGCGACAGTTTGGCCGGCCATCCTGTTGTGGGTCCTCTGGAGCGACCGGGTCAAGGGGCTACAAATCAAGTGAAGAGATTCTAAAACCATACATTGATTAGAACAGAGAGAGAGAGAGAGAGAGGGGGAGAAAGAGAGCACTCTTAGAGCAGTTCTTGGCACTTACACACTTGCTTCAGCACGCACTTGCAACAGGACGGCATCTTGAAGTGGTCCTTGGTGATCGTGCCGTTGGCCGTAATGGCCACCAGGGAGCGGTAGATGTAGCTCTGCTTGCAGGTGGCCTGGTAGCCGTTCGGCAGGTGTTCCGACAGCTTGCACATCCGGCCCTCGCCTCTGTAAACAGAAGGCAAACGAACATGTCAATGCCACAGATTCTCTCACGGCCCAGCCAGCCCCAGCCCCAGCCCCAGCCCCAGCCCCAACCTTTGCTTCCACCCGATTTCCTGCCCTTTGTTGAGTGCAAACTACAAAAATCTCCGATAGCCAAATGTTCACGATTCCACTTGCATTGTTTAGAAGTTCTGTCGCCGTCAGTCTATTGCTCGAAGCGAGGCGAATGTTTGGAATGAAATGGAATTTCAAATGACGTGAAACTGGTCGTATTTGCAAAGGTGTTTTTGTGAAATTTCTACCGGCAAACTAGGCGTGCACAGCCCGAGGTGGGTTGTGGAATGAGTTCCGAACAAACAATGTCACGAGGGCCCCAAAAACCGAATACGTCAGAAATGCTTCGGCCAACGAGAATTGGCCCATTACAACAACCACGGGGCACTACTTACGAACACTGCTCGATGCGGACGCCCTGCTTGTAGACGTCGTGGTTGTTGACGATCAGCAGCCAGTTGGAGTCCTTCGTGATGCCGGCCTCCGGGTAGATGATCTTCTCGGAGCTGTCGCAGAAGAACTCGTCCTTGGGCGTGTTGTCCATGCGGACGTCGATATTGAGCGGGTTGTCCATGCGGACGTCGAAGTTGGGCGGGTCGACGTCGTCGCCGAAGAAGACCGCGAACTTGGAGAACTCGCTGCTGAGTATGTTCTTCAGATGCGAGAGCTCCGGGTAGTTGCGGACCTTCGTGCAGAAGGTTTTGCCCTCGTGCGCGCTGTCCTCGCAGTTGACCTTCCGCAGCGCTTCCAGCTGGTCGGGGAAGATCATGGCTGCGATCGTCAAAATCGTCGAGATCGTCGATCGGGGACACAGCATACAGCAGGGCATGGTGGGGGAGAGGGAGAAGTCGGTGGTGAGATCAGAATGGCAAGAAGCGAGGGTGGTTATTACCTTTACCTGAGGATCGGGGCGGCGGCCGGGCCGGGGCTGCGGAGGGCTGGAAAAATAGGAAATCGTTAAAAACTAGATTCAATTTGCCGTCGGGGCTTCGCTGCACTTTGAAGGCCTGCTGGTCGGTCGGCGACGATGGCGATTGCGATTGCGATAACAATGACCTGCTGATGGATGAGTCGTCGGCTTGCATTTGCTCGACGAGCGAGGGCGACGTGAAGTTCGATGTGTCGAATGTGTTCTACAAATGGGCGTGTTGGGGGTGGGTTTAGATGGGGATTCAAATGTGTCGATTGGCATGCTTGATGGTGGCCACGCGGAACTTACATTGAACAATTGCACGCCCTTCTCGGGGCCCAGTTGGAAGGTCCTGCGTATGCGGTCGTCCAAGTCCGCTATCGTCACCGACGATCCGTTCGCCCTGGGCTAAAAACGAGGGACATTTAAGCTACAGTGGTGGACATTGTTGCGGTGTTGGGTGTTTGCGATCGACGGATCTAACCTTATTATAGTTGTTGTAAGGGTGCCGGAGCTGGTGCGGTGGTCGTAGTAGTGGCGGCGTGAGCAACGGTGTCGGGGTCGTCGTAGGGGTCGGGGGCGTCTCTGTCGCGGTCGTGGTCGGGGGGGCTTGAGACGGTCTTCTCGATCGATTGTCGTTGATCGACTGCTTCTGATCCAGCAAATTGTTCAGATTATCGGAGATCAGCTGGGATGTATCGATGTACGAGGAGCGATCGCGTCTGGCCGAGAACATGTCGCCATTGGGGCAGACTATCTGGAAGAGTCGAGGCGGTTTAAAAGCTCAGGCACCAGCGAACGAACGAACGAACGAACGAACGACGGCCTCCGCGAGGCACGTGCATGTCCCGACACATACAATATTCGCAAATAGCAATTAAATGTCAATAAAGTGACAACAAACACAAAATCAACATCAACATCACCATCACCATCACCATCGCCACCAGCACCACCACCACCACTAACAACGACAACAAGAACAACATCAATAATAAAAACTACAATCAAACTACGACTAGACTACAACAACAGGTGTTCAGAGAGAGAGAGAGAGAGAGAGAGAGAGAGAGAGACGAGTGATATACAAAACTGAAGTGAAATGAAATGAAATGAAATGCAATAAAGAGAACCGGGAACAAAGGCGAAAAGTGCGGGGAGCAAAAACTCAT
The DNA here is from genome assembly GCA_947389925.1 of Coelopa pilipes. NCBI lineage: Eukaryota > Metazoa > Arthropoda > Insecta > Diptera > Coelopidae > Coelopa > Coelopa pilipes. The sequence goes on along the minus strand of OX376697.1, from coordinate 43,683,953 downwards.
AATTGCCGGCCGACATGCCCGCGATGAGCCCGCCAAGCGCCAACAACGGCCAAACGGGTTTCGACACCACGGCCGTGGCTGGCGTCGTCGCCACTTTGCGAAACTGACCCGAGTGACGGATGCGGCGCTGGAGCTGCCGATGATGGCGATGTCGTTGGCTGTGACGACGGTGACGGCGACGGCGGTGGCAACGTGGGGCACGATTTGTTTACATTTTCGGGGCGCTGGAGCTTCGCATGTGTGCGTGCGCCTGTGGCGGGCATGTGCGAAGAACTGGCAACAGCTGTCGATTATGAAATGGAATATATAAACAAACGCAAACCAGTCGTTCGTCGTTCGTCGTTCGCTTTCATTCTCAGTCCGTTTTCAGCGTAGTTTTCTCGCCGATCTTTGGCCGGTCGCGGGGTTGAGCCGGCTAGTCGGAGTATTTTTGGCCACATTCGATGACTCACGCCTCCGCGCGCATCCATTTGAATGGAGACCAGGCCAGACCAACGAATAAATGCCGTCGAAAACGCTCCCATGGGCGTTCGTTTGGCATTCAGGCCACGTCTGGTGCTGCGGTGACAGCAGCCGGCAACGAAAAGACAAACAGGCGAAAAGACCAAAAATGAAGCCAAAAGCCAACAACCAGCAGCCCAGTCCGGCGGCTGCGATGACGCAGACCGAGGCATTTCCGCCGCCGCAAGGACACAGGTGGTCGAGAGGTTTCAGAAGGGCCAACCCGTGGCTCAGGATCGTTCTCGTGCTCCCTCGATCGAGGGCGATTCGAACGTGTTTTTATTTCCCCAGGTGGAGCGACGATAAATATTTTATTAATAGAAAAATGCCGCATCTCCGCTGCGAAGTTCCCCTTGATTCCGCTCGATTCCCACGTCAACTGTCTGGACCTGACCGAACTGATGTGGCGAGCGCTGATTGAGACAGATACCGCGAGTTCTCGCCATGCCTCGTGCTTCGTGACTCTTAATTAGTCGTGCTGGGAGCTGAAACTTGATGGGAGGTTTCTCGACGACGTGCACGTCACTGTGACTCACCACCGAGGGTGAACTGCCTTCTTCTTCGAAGCGGCTCGACTGGACCCTTATTGACCGATTCCACTACGGGTGGCCCAAGAAAATCTTGTTGGCCAAGGGAAAGAGACGTCGTATGAGGTCAGCTAACGAGACTCAGCGAGAAAATCGAACATGGTAATGACTGGACTAATGACATGCAAGAAAGTTGTTTAAACTTAGACAAACCGCGACTCCGACGACCAGTCGACGTCGTTTGTTTCCCCCATCCCAGCCCCGCCCAGCGACTGACCCAACCAGATTTCCAACGGACCCGGGTTCCGTTTCGAGCAAACTGCCATATTTCAAAACAATGTTCGAAAATCACACACAAATCGTTATCAAGCGCCGGACGGATGCGGACGAGCCGCATGCAGAGACGATGGGAGTTCGTGTGGAGTGGATGTGGGGAGCGAGTGCGGGGCAGTGGGAAATGGAGCCGGGTGAGGGCGAGGGAGGAGGGTGCTTTGTTGGGGGTTGCATGTCAGCGGCAAAAGCGACGAGCGACGCGACAAAAGCGACTGTGGTCAATGAAAGCGAACAGAAGAATTGCGAATTAATTAACATGCGATTGATCTGGCACCACAAGAGCAATCGAAAAAGAATTAAATTACTAAAGACAAAGCAAAACGAAAAACCAAAATCAAGAGAATACCATAGACCAAAATAAACAAAAAAACGAATGTTTTAATAACAACTTGCACAAAAGGAGACATCGATCGGTTGAAAAAATGAATTGAAAGAGCAATAATGACATCGTTAAGACGACGATAATTAACGACTGTGTCAAGCGAATCCGAACGAGGGAGGAGTAACAACAAATGAGGCGAACTACAACAACAACAACAACAACAAATTACAATGAGAACGACGACAGCAACAGAGGAGAGGAAGGGTGAAAATCTTACCGGCTGGAAAAGGGCGACCAGCAGCGACGCCTGGAGCAGGAGCCAGGGCAGGGATTTGGTCATGATGCGGCGCCGGCGATGCCTCCGAATGTGGGGCGATGGCGATGGCGATGGCGATGACAGCTTCTTCTGTTGTTGGTGTTGTCCTGGTTGTTGTTGCTGCTAAGCCGGCGGACAGCGGCTGACCAGCGTCGTCGGCGTAGTTTTCTGGGCGTTGACGTCGACGTTGGCGTCTCGGCGCGGTTCCCCTCGCGCTCGGAGGGCGACTCGCAGCGAATGCAAAGCGGGTCCGAAGTAACGAATTTTAGAGCGAATGGTTAATTGTTTCGCTTAATGTACGAGCTGTAGTCGTTGTTTTCGCTCCAACCGCGGCCCAGCAGGGAAGTCACGGCGCGTCTTGACATTCAAATGACAGCTGCTCGACGCTGAGCGCACGCGCCGGACACTCGTCGTCGTCGTTTGGGCTTCTCACGGACTCGATCGCAGACTCGCCGTCAGTCAATAAGTCATTTATTATCTATGTACACGAATTGTTCAATGATTTGGGTTTTCGCGTTTTCCTTGGGTTTTCTAGAACGACTTTTCACTTTTTCACGAGCAATCCAGAAAGCTCTACTATGTTCGATTTTCTGTGTTTTGGCTCGCGCTGTTCTCGGCTTTCTCACGTGGGCCTCTTGCAACGGCAATGGGCGATTGATTCCGGCGGTTCGATTCGGTTCGGCAGCGCTCGCGGACCTCTTCGAATTCAACTGACACGGCGCGGACCCCGACTGATAATGAATTCCGCTGATCGGGCCTTCGTCGACGCGGGAGGAGCCGTCGAAGTCGTCGTCGTCGACGTCGCCGTCTCCGCTCGCTCTCGCCGACTCTCACAGGCCCACTCTGCTCCTCTCTCTCCCGCTCTCCGCTCCAACTGCACGCGTTTCTCGCGAGTCGCGAGTCGCGAAGCTCGAGCTCAGCTTTTACTCCGCTTGACGACGACGACTTCGGCGCCCTGGTTATTGTTGTCGTCGTTGGAACAGCTGCTCAGCTGGTTGCCCCTGTTATCGATGGTGGCGATGGTGAGGGTGCTGTTTGTTGTTGTTGTAGTCGGTGCACTTCGCTGCAATCACGCACACGTCCGCTTATGGAGCGATCGATGAAAGTCGCGTCCACCGAACTGGGCCCACTGTGCACACGCTCTCCGCCTCGTTCGGAAGGACTTCTGCGCTTATTTTATTCCATCGCCGATTCACGTTCACCATTTACTGGTTCCCAATTCGAAAATGCTTCGGAACGTGCGTCTTGTGGCCGTCGATTTCGCTTCTCGATTGACCGAGTGTTTCAATGGAACTGTTTGCTCTATGGCGCGGCGTCATCGGGTTGGGAGCAACCAAAGCTCGTCTTCGGCGAGAGCCGGGCGACGAGCGAGCCGAAAGCTGCCAGTGAAAACTTGATGGATCTCGGAACAACGTTTCGTATTGACCCAACGACGGCGTTACCAGATCACGTAAAGCATTACCGCTTCTGCTTAATGGGATAGCACGATAGCAAGGCGTTATAATTGACAATATAAATATATTAATATATTGATATATATCTTCAATTTAATATAATAGTAAAACTAAATTATAATTTTAAGTAATTTCAATAAAATAAAAAAAGGTGTAAAAAAAGAAATGATTATAAACTAGCCATCATGACAAACAAGTATTATATAAGAAATTTATAGTAACATAAGTGAAAAATTGAGTGCAGTTGTTTCCACAGGGTGTAAACGAACCGCAGAAAACCAAAGCTTTTGATCCTCCTCTACAGTCAGAAACCGCTGCCTACTTATAGGCTTACCCTCATCTGGAATGTAGTTGCGCAAATGGTCGTTTGTTGCTGATCCACACGATCGAATGGAATTCATTTTTGTTCAAAATATGTGAAAAAAGTAATCAAGATTTGAAAAGTAATCAAGAGTTTTTAAAGAACTTGAGCAAAAATGTATATTGAGGAAACGTCCAAATTGTTGAATTCTGTACTCTAGAAGAAGTCATATTTAAAAGCAGAACAACTTTTGCCATTTAGAACTCAAGGTAAATAGTATTTTATTTCCGATAGACCTTATTTTATGGAATCAATTGCTCTTAGAACATAGTTTTGGTTGAGTTAATACAACTAAACTGTTCCTCCCTCGAATATCACGAATTTTGATTGGGCTCGAGTGCTTCAAAAGCCTTTGAGCGCGAGATCAGTTGGGTCTGTACCTTTCACCCCTCGGTTCTAGCGACATCATAATTGGGCAATTGGCGCCGAAACTGAGACGAATCAGCAGCCGATATTGCAGCATCGACAACAACAGCAATAGCAACATCAGCAACATTAATGGTGGCGAGTGTGTGGAGAGCACTTGGGAAATGGTGGGCAAATGACTTAATCGGCCAAAAGCCGCGGCCAAAACAAAAGCAATGAACTACGACTGGCGGCTCGGAAACATTTTGTCAAGTTAATGACATCAGCTAAATGAAAAGATAAATAAAATAAGAGTTCAAAGCTAATTATTGCGGGCAAAAAAGAATAAGTAAAAAGCATTCACGAAAACCACAAGCCACCAACCACAGAGAGAGGGAGAGACAGACAGATGGGCGCTGGAGCTCGTCGGGAGCCCAGGCGAGGCGAGACTCCGTCGCCCGGCGGTCGATCGAGCCGAGCCGATGGTGCTGGGGACGGCAGCGCCACGGCTACCAGCGGAAACGAGACGAACTAGGCGACGAAATTTCATGAAAAGCAGAAAATAAATTTTAATTTTCCTCCTCCTTCCCACGAAAGCGGGAAACCGCAGCGACGAACGAGGTCCAGGACACCGTGAGCCGATCTGGATCGGCCGATGGTCCGGCTCGTGGTCCGAGATGATGGTCTGCGGTTGCGTAATGAAGCCACGGGATTTATGTTGTTGCCCGCTCGGTGGTTGCTGTGTTGTCGTTGTTGTTACGCGATTTCTTTCTCCTGCGAAAATTTGTAGAAAGGAGCTTTTCTTGTATTTGCTGCCTTTACTTATTATTCATCCACATTTATTCATTTCGGATCTCGTTTAATGGGGACTGGTTTACTTAGTGGTTGCTGTTTTTGTTGTTGTTGATGGTGATGTTGCTGTTGTTGATGGTGCTCCTGCAGTTGTTGTAGTTTGTGTTTACCGTGCATGTCTGAAGGTTTTACCATTTGTTGTCGTTTTCTGGCAAACAGTCGGCGAGATGCGAAGGGCGTGTCCAAGTCTAGCAAATAAATTGGAATCCAATCGACAGAGATAAACTAAGAATGGTAGTCAGAAAGGCGGGAAAAGCAGTCGAGAAGTTCGAGGGAAAGTAGTGGAGAAAACAATGGGACTCGGGGAAAAAATTCTTGCCAGGACAAAGCCATGGAATGGAGCGATTTCCAGCCTCCAGTTAGAGAAAGAAATCGGCTCAGGTAATTTTAAAGAGCCCAAGAGCTGTGGCAGTCTCCAATCACTGCACTGTGACCACCTCGTCCCACTGTGCGTGCAGAATGCGCCCACCGTGTAGACGCCAGCTTTCACTTTCTGCGCTATGCTCCCTGCTCTGGCCGCGACGGATCCTACAAATGATCCTGACCAGTGTCGCTTGAACCACCGCCTCCCCCTCTGCTCCCGGCCCCTTTCCAAGCCGACCCGACCCGTCCATCCCCGGTGCGAGAAACCTGAAAACGCGCGACTTCCGGCACCGGAGCAGCTCGCTTCCGATCCTAGGCAGGAGCACGAATAACAGGAGCGAGTCAAGAGGTTTCCGTTACAGAGCAGTCGCCGCACAGGCGCCGCGGGAGGCGACGGGGTGGCGACGGCAACCGGTCGGCCGTCGACGTCGGCGGAGTCGTCGCGCGGCAGGGGCGGGAAAATTCGGAAACGCCGTCCAGCCGAAGTTCAAGTGGAAATCAATTTACGTAACCGACCAGCTGCGGACGAGGACGCGACGTGAGCGACATTGGCGGCGTAGTTGATGATGAAGTCGTTCCAGTTGTTGCAGTTGGAATTGTGGTCCGCAGGAAGTTCAAAATCAAGGAAATTCAGTGGAAATTTCGCCTCCGATGTGATCGAAGATTACATATCGAGATGATATGCATATGTATTTCATACATTTTCTCTTTTTCTCGAATTCGAATTATTGCATTCGACTTTGACTGGTTGTTGCCTCCTGCATGTTGGTGGATATTGAGTATTATTTTCGGTCACACTCCAAAAACTCCCATTTGAACCGATTTTGAAAACCGCCGGCGCCCCACCCCCTCCTCCCTCCCCACCTCCGTCACCCACCCCATCGCCCGGTCCGACGCGAATGAAAAGTTAATGAAACGTTTACATCTTGTGTGCTGCAGCAGACTCGCTTGAATGTTGCGTTTTTCATTGCCACAGCCGTAAAGATGGCAGCAGAGGCAACGGCAGCAACAACAACAGCAATAAAACTATGACGGTAATAAAAACAAAACACAAAACAAAAAAAAACAGATGCGAGGAAGAAAAAGCGGCAATTGTTACAAAACAATTAATTAAAATTATAGATGATCGCGTTTATTCCCTCTCCTCTCCCCCGAAATGACGTCTTTATTTGGTCTGGTTTTTCTTTCACTTTTGGTTTTTCACACAGGGTTTCGAGTGGGTTTCGTATGTTGCAACAACAACATCAACGGTGATCACGGACCCATCTCCCTGAGCAGAGGAGCCGCCACAAGGACTCCGGCGACTGCAGCCATTCGCGCTTCCTTCCTGTTCGCATTAGCGGTCGTTTGTTCCACGTCCGTCTGTCCCGCAGCCAGGTTTCGCATTCGCCTGATGCTGTTGCTGGCGCGAATGTTGCGGCGGCTGCGTTTGCGACTGCGATTTTATTGTATGCAATTTTTCATTGGCGCGATTTAATTTCTCGGCTAACGAGTGGTTCGGGCCGTCACGGGGGATGTCATGGCGGTGTCGTGGCGCGGTTCGGGAAGGGCCGGGGGTGCGATTCGGCTGCGTGTGCCTTCGCCGTAATGCAATGGGTTGTGCAAGTGTTTTTTCCACCAGGCCGCCAAGTTTTATTGCCAGATTTTGAAACTAGAAAGCACTTGGTTCGAGTCGGCTTCACGCGCCGAGTTCGTTCCCGAGTCTTTCGTTTTGCAACCCTCCACCTCTACGGGATGCCTCTGAGAATCTCAGCTGAACCTCATCCTAAGGGCTCTTTGGAATTGTCATATTCGCAATTTGCTGCCTTCGGTTCGCCCATTGCTGCCGATCGTTCTGGAGTTGGCGAAATGTTTGCCTCGTCCGGGCCGGCGAGGCGTCAAAACCCCAGGTGACGTCGCTCGCCACCCGATGATTCGTCATCGGCTCCCATTAGCGATGGCGTGCTGTGGTTGCTGCGGCTTTGCGTAAAGCGCCGCACAACGATTTTGGCCCAGTTAACAGCGTCCGTCACAACTGACCCGTGCCCCCTGGACCCAGCTGCGCATCATCTCGAGCCGATGGCGCAACCGCGCCTCGGGTGGGTTGCAGTTCAAAGACACGACCACGGCCCGGGGCGGGCGGGGTCCGGCCCTTCCTGGGTTCATTGCCACTGGGTCAGCAGCCAGCGTCGAGGAACCGACCGCGTCTGTCGGCGCGCATGTGCAGCGCGATGAAGAGAAGGGATGAGGGGCGATGGGGAAGGGGAGGGGCGCCGATGCGAGTGAGACGGCTGCACACTCCGAATGAAGTTGCTTCGATTATCTAACAACGTCAACGTTAACAATAACCACAACAACAACGATAGCAACAACTGCGAAGCCGTCGTACGACAAACGAGCCACGACTCAGCAAAAGCCGCAAAAATCGCAAAAATGCATTTCATGCCACTCATGCCACAATCAATGTAATCAAAATACATTTTGACATGTTGCGAGCTGCGTCCTCGGTCTGGCCGGGTCTGGCAACGCCAAACATTCGTCGCCGTCTCGCCGAATCGCCGTCTCTGTCCCTCACTCTCTTTTCAGCGAATCCATGGAGTCGCCTCATTAATTGCGAGGAATTGTGTGCCCAGAATTGGCCTCGTGAGTTTTCGCCATGACCACTTGGCCAGCAGGACCTCGTCGAGGGGCTGCCCTTTGAGCCATTGCCGGACATTTTTCAAGCAATTAGGATTACGTGAACAATTTAGGATAAGCCAAATAAAAATAAACCTTATCTGCAATCGATTTTTCTTGACTTTCGCAGCTACTTCAGGCGACTGAAATTAATGACTTTGATTGGAAATCGTCCATTTGGCGAACGATAAATTAAAAATATTTCCAAAAAATATGTCCGAAAGATAATTCAAAAATTGTTCGCAAATATTTACTTATCACAAAAATATTTCAAATACAAACATTTTCCAAAAAATCTAAAAATATCATAATTACTGCTCATATTCTAAATCGAAAGGAAATAAAGTTTTGGACTCTTTTCAGAAAAGGTCTCACATTTTATAGAAGATTTACACTATTCTATCCGAATGTTTAAAAATAAACTTACTATTTATAAACTAGCTAGCTTCTAAACCCCCGTGCGAGTTAGTCACTAGTTTCATGCCCCTTAACATAATTCAACAATCACAGTAAAATATGACTGGATCTGTAAAAAGAAGTTCGGTTCAAGAACCCCTAAGTGGGAGTTGTTTGCGGTTCACTCACTGCAAGAAACCGAGTCAACGAGGCGCCGAACCGTGGCCAAGATTGGGGAAGAGGCACCGAGTCAGACGAGAACCACAACTACAGCAAGTGCAAGGGAGAAACTACAGTTGAAGAAAATTGCCGACGAACATGACGAACCAACATGTAATGTAAAAATGTCAACCTTACCTGCTTCGATTCTGAGGGAAAAGAAAAACATGAGCAGAAAATCGCAATTGAAGACGGCGAGAAACGAATTTAGTAGTAATAACAATAAGTAATAAAACAATTTAAATAATTGCGCGAATTCAATTTGCATTAAATTGCGATGAAGGTCGTCGCCGAAGAACTCCACAAATTTGCGAAATTGGAAGCGTTGCTTTCTGCAGAGGATGGCTTAATTAGTGGGTGAGGGAGAGGCAAAGAGTAGCAGAAGAGGAGACAGAGGGGAGAAATTGTAAAAGGGAGAGTGAAGACGAGAGGCAGACGAAAAGACATTGAGGGTAAAATTTCGAACTGAAGATGTTTCCAGTCAAACTTAAACCAACTCCTTCGTTCCGCCACCTACAACGAATTCTTCGACAGCTTTAGACAAAAAGACTGACGACAGACTAACGACAAACTGACGACAGAAAGATGGACGCCAAACTGACGGCAGATAGATGGTCAGACAGACATGGTCCACCCAAGCTCGGACACAGAAAGCGAGAGAGTTCTGCGGATGAATTCTGCGGATGGCAGGCACGAGGACCAATTGTGGCTCAAGTTGTGAGCCAGCGATAAACTCAGATACTCGAGGAGATAACCGTATCTTGATGAAGACAGTGAGACGGACACACAGACAGATAGATGAACAGACAAACCGATGAACGAAAGACAGACAGACCGACGGAAGAACGGACGGACGGAAAGCATTGAAGCGACTTTGAACGATGGCACCGAGCCAGAGGGCGACGACAACGTTTGCAACACCGACGACGCCGGGCCGGTGCATGCAGCGGATTCTGCAGCGAGGACGACAACAACAACAACAAAAACAATAGTAACCACCACGAACGCAATACGAGCAATATGAGGAGCAGTAACAACGACGGCATGAGCGAGCAAAAATCACAACAATAATGCGAGTCATAAACCCAACAACGAGATTCAATTCGCGAGATTCGGAGAGCAGCAGCAGCAGCAACGACCAACAACAAGGGAGCAGCAGCAACAACCATCTGAGCAACAACAACGATCTGAACCAACAGGCAGTAAAACGATGAGCAACAACAACGAGACCGACGGGGAGACGAATTTCTTTAAAATCGTCGACGCGCCGGCAGCCAGCGACAGATTCATTGCAGACGGCGGCGAAGCAACAGCGACAGCAATAGCACGAGGCAGCGAAGACGACGTCGCAATCCGAGCCAAGTTAACACGTTACGAGCAGATCGGGACGAGTCGCGAATCGAATCGAGTGGAGTTTTGAGTGAAATCCGAAGTGCGTTTGAGTGCGAAGAAAGCGAGAACGAAACAAATCGAAACGGGCGATCGGTCGGCCGAGCAAAGCGATAGAGAAAGAAAGAGATAAGTGAGACAGCGAGGAAAGAAAGTCGAAAGGCAGAGCGACAACGAGCGGTCCGTCCAGCGTCGGTAAAAGTGAATCCGTCGAACGCACGCCTCAGTCACGACTCGCAGCTGCTACCCGTTGGATACGTACGGCCCGACGAAATTCAGGCGACGAGAGAAGACGTCGAAACGCAAACTCCCCAATCCCACACTGTCCGATCAAGAAACTCGGCTCAGTTCGTGAATCGCGGCTGCAGAAGGAACTGATCGAAGAGCCGAAGGCATCCTCCGGCCACTGCGGCATCCACCAGACACGATGAAGGTAAGTCTGGGTCCGGACTTGCTTTCAGCTCGTCTGGTTCGTCCTCTTCCCCTTCCCCTCTCCTTCCACGCCTTGTCCTGGCAACGCTTCAAACGTGGCAACGGTTGCAACTCGCAACCTGCGTCTTGCGACTTGCAACCAGCCACAGTGAACAAGTGAACGACTGGCAAGAGCAACAACAATCGGATCACCGCTTGCAATTCGCCTCTGCCCATCGCTCTCGGCTTCGAGGCGACGCGATGACTCGTCACTGAGGCGCCCGGTCACTGCGTCGGAGAAAGTGTGGCCAAAAGATGTGAAAAACAAACACAGCGACAAACCGTGGCTTTTCGTACGAAAACAATCAACACCAACAGAAACAAACAGAAACAGAAATAGAAACAAAAACAAACACAAAACAGAAATAGAAACAGAAACAGAAACAGAAACAAAAACATTCAACATTGTTTAGCCAACGACAACTGAGTGCAACGGCAAGGTTGAGGTGTTTCCGAAACCGCAGTCTTTAGTTTTCCACCAGTTGTTATTGTTGTCGCTTCCGTCGGCTGCAAGAAACAAGTTCAAGTGCATCGTCCGCCGATCTATCTATCCGCCCAAGCCATCGCGCCGCCTGTCTATCTGCCGCTCGCCTCTCTGTCTGTCCGTCTGTCCATCTGCCTGCCGGTGTGTGTTACCTCGACGAGGCAGAAAGAAACGAAATGGAAAGTTCGTCTCTGCCGGTCGGGCTGTGGACGAGACCCGCTCACACTCGCTGTTATGCAACCCGTGCCATTGTGCTCGGAATCGGGAGCGTCGACAGCATCTCGTCGTCACGCCACGCGATGCCAAGCGGGCAGGAAGTCGCCGACGCCGCCGCCGCCGCCGCCGCCGAACGGTCGCTCTTAATCAGATGCTAATGGGATTCCTGCAGAGCTCACACTCCAACTGATTCCGAATCCGCTTTCAGTTTCATTTGCGATGGCAGATAATTTGATGCTGAAAGACGAGAGACATTTTACTGACGTCCGGTCGAAATTTCCTGATTGAACATCACAACAAGTTCATTTGCGATGGGAAAACCTCCTCGCATGCGGGTTCATTGCTTAAGTCTTTTGTTTTCACAGCCAGTTGCTGTCTTGAGTCTTTCGGTTGGAGACCTAGCAAAACCTATTTGAAGATCGTTGATCGAACCCTTCACAAGTTGTGCTTTGAGAGAACTCTTGGGAGAATTTCGTCTTCTGTTCACCGGCATCGAACTTCAGTAATCTTCAGCATTAAAATATTACGAGCGTAAATTGTTGGCAACATTAAAAAATATTACGAACGCAATTGGTGGCAACGTTAAAATATTACGTAGGGCAATTAATTTCACTGCCACCCAGCAATGCGCCCACCTCGAGTAACTGGGACCACCTCGGCGAGGCGCTAATGATTGGCAACACTGGCGCCAACGACTTTGGCCGAAAAGCCATTAGAAAACCCAACCAACTGCAAACAAGGAAGCAGACATTTTGAACGTTTCGGCGATTAAAATACAAATTACATCACGAAAACAGACTTTTAGAAATTAGCAAACACAAGCAAAGGGAGAAAGAAAAGGCCAGAGAGGGAGGGAGGGGGTGAAGGAGTGTGCGAGAGACACACACATGCAAAAGATTATGTCAGTCGCTGAAGGAAAATTTACGACGCGCGCTGAGCGCTCGATTGACCCAGTAACGAACGCGGCCCAGACGACAAAAGCCGTCGATACGAAGGCGAAAATCGTGCTGCCGCTTCACTCAGTCAGTCAGTCGATCGTTCGCCATTCGTTTGTTTGTTCGTTGTTCGTCCAATCAATATGGCAATAATCGATTACTATCGATCGCCACTCGCAACAAAAGCGACGACGGCGACGGTGACGACTTCCGTCTGAACCTAGGGCAACGTGAGCCGCTCGTTTCGCTCTACGCTCTCTTGAGCGCTGCCTGAGAGCGGGGTGCGAATCGCCAACACTTTCACTAGACAGCAGCAGCAGCAGCAGCAGAACGCGGCCGTCGCCGTCGTCCACGAGCGACTTCGTCAACCGCTGCAGCTTGTGGTTGTTTTGGCCCGAATTTCTTTTGGGCCGATGCCTCAAGCTGTTCCCACTCTTTTCGCACTCCGACGGCGTGATTGTTGTAGTTTAGTTTCTGTCGTTGTCGGCTGTTCGGAGTCTCATCTCCGCCTCGTCTGCCTCCACATTTCTCTATGGTTTGGCTGACGCTGCACTCGACAGCCGGGGATCGTTTAAGGCATGTAAATAAAAATTCCCTGTAATAGTCGAGCGAACGACCGAACACACGCACGTATAGCAGCTGTTATGGCCATTTGTGCCGTTGTTGGTTTTGTTTATGTGTTGTCGACTTGCTTTTTCTTGCTGTGGTCGCTGGGCTTGGCTCGGCGACAACATCCCCGATGATCATTTGAAAGTTTCGTTGACACTGACATCTCGACCATTTGCATTCCAATTTGCTCGACAGCTTTATACAAAACTAACAATTGATGCGCCAAAAATGAATGATAATTTGTTTGCTACTTTCAAAACAAATGTTTCGAAATTAGAGCGCATTTTGAAGAGATTGTTTTGAAAACTGCGAACAAGGATTGCTTTATGCATCTTAATTTGATTCATTTCCGAAACACATGCGAGCAGTGCATGGTTTTGGTCGACAATGAATCGAAAGCAATGGCAAGCGATCGACTCTAATTGGCGGCGATTGGCAGCAAGAGTTGAAACCGGTTCCACGCGCTCGGACGGATTTCAAAACTGCAATCGCCCGGAGGCTGCAACGACCCCGATGCCGACACCGGTGCCGCCATCGGTGGCGACTTCGGTGGCTTCGGTCGCTTCCGGCGATGTCAACGAACTACGTGTGATAATTTTTCTCATCGACTGGGGCAAAGAGCAAGCAACCGACTTCCTCGCATAAAACACTTAATTATTCGAATAAACAATTTCATAACTGCCATAAACAGATTCGGGGAAAAAATTGAAAACTTGTTGAAAACACCTCGCAGGCTCCCAGCATAATCAGAAGCTGGGGGACTCAGAGGAATTCTCAGAAACACCGACAGTTGCCAGCAGCGACGGCCGCAGACCGCCCACATTTCATGCCGCGCTTGGGGCCCATAAAAAAAAGTTTTCCGCCGGCAGGCCGAAGTCCATAAAGTAAACAAGTGGGCCCATAAAAAGGCCCGAAAGTGCCTTTAACCCATGGCTCTTCGAGGGCTCCGCAGGCGCAATGAGGGAGCTCCGAGAAATTCCGAAGAACACCATGAAGTTGGCGAATGTGAATTTTCCGGTGGGCCGTCTCGAAATGAAGACATTTTCGAACAACGATGTCAGCAACATTTAACGCAGAGCCCCGAAACGTTTTCCACTTGACTGGCTGCCAAGTGGAGCGGCTCCGGAGCACTTCTGCCCGCCCAAGCGGGCTGCGGGCGAAAACCATTGAACTATGAAAACGTTGCAAACGAACTTAAAACTTCGGCGGTGTCGCCTGAGTTGCAAAATCAGTTTGCGAGATCGCATCCCAAAAAACAAACTGCATGAAGCGCAAATTGTTACAAAAATTCAGCATGGCTGAGGAGTTGTGGCGCAAGGTGAGGGCGACCGACCGGTGTCAATCAGTGGCAGCGATTAATGGACCATAATCTGGGTCATTCCGAAAAGGGGGAGCTGCCGGGGCACGAAGTGGGCCACTGGGGAAACTGCATGTCAGGACACAGGGCGACGGTGGCAGGCGCGACGGGAGGGAGACGCCGGAAGACAAGTTACGAAAAACCACATGGAAGCCACGACCCTTCGGATCGTAAAATCAAATACCAGAAATGTTGATCTCTTAATTGTGAATGTGGACTCGGAAGGCCTCCGTGCAGACGCGGGCGCGGGTGCGAAGACGGTCGAAAGGGAAAGTTGCCGCAGACTTTGTATTTGACGGCTTTGCACGCATCAGGGCCCTGGGCGGCCGGGAGGCGCCGCCGAGACCCGGTTACCTAAACGCGGCAGGCGTCGTTGCTTAACATCTGGCTGCGTCGAGGAGTCGAACGAGCGAAGAATGACAGCTCGAACAGCAGCAGCTGCAGCAGCAACAGGAACAACAACGACGGCCATAATGACAACTGCAAATGCGTGCAATGATGCAACGTGTTGCAGGCCGTGTCTAAGTGCTGGGGATTCCGCAACAACCAGCATCGAACCACACGAGCTTCGGTCCGTCCGTCCACCCATCCGTCTGCCCATCCATCCGTCCGTCTGTCGCTCGGCCCAGTTGCCACTGCTCGCCTCGCGACTCGGTTTGCATTCAATTTGCATCCATCGGCTTTTAGTGTTTCCCCTCGGACTCCTTTCACACGCTTGCTCTGCTCTCTTAATCCACTGTATAATGACTGAAAATGTTGTTTTTGTTTTCCGCAGCCCATCTACATTCTGCTCCTCGCCCTGCCCCTGCTCTGCCACGGCTTCCCGGCGGCGGAGGAGAAGGCGGCCACCCTGGAGGACGATGAGATCGCGGAGCTGGACAGCGACCACGCGGAGAGCGGCAGCGACTCCCAGATCCAGAAGCGCTCCGGCAGCTTCGACTACCTCACGCACCTCAAGTCCGGTCTGCTCTCGAGCATCGGCCACGCCTCGGCGTCGATTGCCTCGGGCAGCTCCGGAGGCAGCAGCGGCAGCGGCGGCTACAAGTCCCAAGACGGACACCATGTAAGGACATCGGGAGGGCATCGACTCGTCCAAAACGACCGACGAATGACCTCCACCCTCTCTATCTGCAGGGCAACTCTGTGGACTACGACCCGTGGTCCTTCAAGAAGACTGTCCTGAACACGATCTTCCAGGCGGTGAAGGCGATCACCGGCGGCGTCACCGCCCTCAAGGGCCAGCTGATCAAGGGCAGCGGGTACGCGCTGAGCGCCAGCGGCAAGCTGGTCTCGGTCTCCGGCGACAAGGTCACCGACGTCGGCAAGGCGATCATCAACTCGGCCCAGCTGCACACGCGGCCCATCTACGGCCCCGGCCACGGCCCCTCGAGCGGCAGCTCCGTCCACCCGTTCGCGAAGTTCAGCTCGCTGTCGGGCGCCTCGTCGAGCAGCGGCAGCGGTGGTGGTAAGGGATCCCCCCCAGCCCCCGTCATTCACACCGAGAGTGAGTATTTGGATCGGCCAGGCCCCGTCGATCTGAGCGCGAGCCAGCGCGGTCGAGAGGGCTTGAGTTGGAACCAAAGCGATTTCCCAATTGACAAGCGTTCAATCAGCATTCGGCCATTGCACAAAAGACAACGGCAGCAGCACAACGATAGTCACAATGGCAACCAGTGCTCAATGCAGGCAGCCCCCATTCAATGTCACGAA
Source organism: Coelopa pilipes (assembly GCA_947389925.1). Lineage (NCBI taxonomy): Eukaryota > Metazoa > Arthropoda > Insecta > Diptera > Coelopidae > Coelopa > Coelopa pilipes. The sequence goes on along the minus strand of OX376697.1, from coordinate 43,668,138 downwards.
CTCCACGTTCAGGGCTCCTCCAATTCGGACTCGATTATTGCACTAAACCTAACCATCGAAAACGGAACTCGAATAATTATGAAAGGCGACTGTTGTTATATCAATCGCGATTTACTTTAAATGTGTTTGTTGCTATCGTTGTGGTTGTTGCTGTCGATGTGTTGTTGTCGTCGATGTGTTGTTGCTATCGATGCGGTTGTTTCTATCCACGAGGTTGTGGCTGTCGATGTGGTTGCTATCGATTAGTTGCTGTCGATGTGGTGGTGGTGGCCGAGGAGCCGCAGGCGATTCCGACTTCCACCGTCGCCGAGTCACGGGCCCAGCTGCTCTCGGAACCACCTTCGCTGGTGGGCGCCCCGCCCTCCCGGAAGACTTTTCCGCGGAACGGTTTCGTCTTCAGGCTCTTCGACCAGCTCCAACGAACGTTGACCCAAACCGCGACTCGCGACTTCGGTTCGCTTCCGACTCGAGATGAGGCCGCCCGCTTCACTCCGCCGGACCCGCTCTGGACCCTTGTGTCGTCGCAGTCGCTGCGGCGCGGAAACCACTTTCATTTCTTGCCGCTGGAAAAATGCCGTTGTGGCAGTTGCCGTGGTTGCTGCTGCAAGCGATTTGATTCACATGGCGCGTCATGACAATTCGTCATTGTTGTTGGGTTCACCCATGGCCTCGATTGATTTTCCACTCTGTCTTGAGTGCATTAAAATTTATCCATCGCAGTTTTTCGCAATCCACTGAAACAATTTTCAATTTCAGTGCTTCAAGTTTGCCAGACAAGCTCATGGTTTGCAAGGCAAACACAAATCATGCAAAAATCTCGATGATCCAAAATTCACAATCAACGAATCCCACTGTTCGTCGACCTCTTGCAGAATTTTTCGCCTACAAATTAGTTTTCCAATGCAATTAGTGCAGTTTCGTAAACATACATCGATCCATCGATCGGCAACACGGCCGGTTCGTTGGCCACACTTCTTATGGCCATGCGGATCAAGGCTTTGCAGCGGAGACTCTGAGCACATCTGTCCGGCACAGAGACAGAACGAGTAACTCAACTCTGACTGGCTGTCTGTCTGTGAGTTTTTCCAGCTCATCGAAGCAGTCGCGCCTTCAACTTCAATAGAAATAGAAATGATTTGAGCAGTCTGCAGGAACTTCATTCTCATCTAATCTTCTAAAGATATTGAATTTGGGGGAACTTATGTATTCAAAAGTCTCCAATGGTCCACACAATGTTAAACGAATCACCCAACCGAGTCCTCTGATCCCCCTTAATCAGCTTGGGCGGGTTCCTCGAAAGCAATCCTACTCGTCCAGTCGTCGCAACTACAACCACAACCACTATCGCCACTGTCTTCCGTATGCAAAGCACTCGCATTATGTCGGACTTATTTCGGAATGCTTTTCCGCTCGACTAACGCTCCGCCCACGTCCAATAACTTAACCATAACTCGTTAACTGATGACTTGATAATGACGCATTGTCTCTGAATTTTCTTCCCCTTCCCCGTGCCCACTCGCAGCCATCACCACGTACGAGATCCCCAGCGGACACAACAACTACGGGCCGCCCTCGAAGCCGCCGACCTACAGCAGCGCCACCCACCAGTACCTGCCGCCCCCGGCCGCGAGCTACTCGGGCGGCGCCCCCTTCTCCGCCGGCCATGCGGCCTTCGAAGCGCCTCTGAACAACTACCTGCCATCCGCCTATGGCCACAACGGTACGTATTCCGAGCTGACGTCCTCCTCCCGATCGCTTGTCGTGGTCGCAGCTCCGGCGGACGCCGGCGCCTTCCGCCGATGGTCGCCTCCAACCGAGCGGAGAGCGCCGTCGTCCAAGTGATTGCTGCCTGCATGTTTGTCCGCAAATCGCCATCACCGCTTCTTGGTGGGACGTAAGTGAGGCCTCTCGGTGTGATGTCAGCGATGCTGTTGACATTTGCCGAGCGAGCTTTCGGTCGTCTGAATGTGTAAATATTTGTGCGACATTTCGCTCAGTGCACTAACAATACAGCAATCAGTGTTTTCATGGTAGTAGGAAAGTCCATTCTTCATCCCAAGTCATCAAATAATATTGTTTTACCAGGGTGGGAGCCCGAAAGAAGGCAAAGCTTTTTGTAAAACTGCAATCATCAAGAGTCCATGTCAATTATCAGAATTTCTTTCTTAGAAAATTTTGAATTATGTAGAAGAGCTCCTTGGGACATTTAACCAGCAGCAGCTTCAACTAACTGATTCTAATTCGCTACAAACGAGTTTCTCAATTGATTTTCCATTCCATGTGCGCCGTAGACTATGCAAGGAATTTCTATATTTGGCGAATATATCGATAGACGACAGGTCATCGACAAGTCTCGTTATGTACAAAGTTCTTCTCAAGTCCTCGGAACGGAAGGAAACTTCAATTGGCATTGAAGTAAATATTTTGCGTAGTCAAGTAAATATTGTCCGACCCTCTCTACGTCCACCTTCCGAGCATTTCTCTCCGAGCATGTGTCGTCTCTCTGCCTCTGTGGGTGTCTCTTCATCAAAGTACTCCTTTCGCACACATGCACATATTTCCGGTGGCAATCCGATCTGCCTCTATACCTACCCGGACCTCGTTTCCATTTGGTTTCCGCCAACGTCCGCCGCCGATGCGTCGAGTCTTTTATTCCATTGTGGCGTGGTTTCCTATGAATGGTTTTGTAAATATTTCCCGTTTGCATGCTAATTCAACTACTTAACACACTCACCAACTCACTCACTCACGCACTCCCTCTCACTCACTCACTGGCTCTCCGCAGCACAGGCGGTCACTAACACTCACTCACCACACAGTCACATCAATTACTGCGTTTGGCGGGCCGCGACGTCATCGAAAGTGAAAGCACTCGGCACTCCCGCAACCGGCCCCGGGCCACGGTCGATCGGTCGACGGTGCGCTCGATCGGCGGCGGGTGGCCGGACGGGGGCTCGTGCGGGTCCCCACTCGGCTGCACTCGACTCCACTCGCACACATTAAATAATAGCCTAAGTGGGTCTGGGTTCTTCCCGTTCTTCTGTGTTTTTCCACTCAACTCTATTTCGTAACATCTCGTCTGTTTTCTTTTTCGTCTATTGTCAAACTATCTCAATTCTCTTCTTTCTCTGTCCCTCAAATCATCTAAGAAACCGTCGTGTGAATTACTTGTGATTTAATTGTAAATAGTGTATATATCCCTTCATATTATTAAGTTATCTAGGGCGATCTTGTAAATACGGTTTTGTAAATATTCTTGTAAATACCTAAGTTACTACTAGAAATAGTGTGTATAAATATTTGAATTAATTATTTAGTTATTACTAGAAATATGACAAGGAACAGTTAGGTGAGATCAAAACAAGATACAGAAGGATCGATTTCGCCATTGTCTGTCCGCCGTACGGACATCCATATGTCCGGTGTCCAAATTTTAACAAATTTTTATTTTTGTCCTTATATGTATTTTGTTTCCTTTACTTCTTTTGTGCCCTTTTCCTGCCTCCCCAGATTTGTTTTCCTGCCTCCCCGGAATTGTATATACTCCTTACAAAACTCCACTGTTTCCCCACGAATCTTTTAGCTAAGATCCGATGTGAATATATCAATCTAGAATAGAACATTATATATGTATATACTGTATTTGTATAAATATTATTTGTATCATATCATGTCAAACCTATTCAACTAAGTCTAATAACGATATGCGTAAGCGTGTGTGTATAAACGAAGCTAACTACCAACCGTTTCAAGGTGCCATCGATCGTGCTAAACCAGACTGACCAACCCACTAACAATCGCCGTAGCCTAACTGTACATAACAGCAACGCCCGCCCGTCTGACATCGCCGCGGGCGTGTACATACATTGCATACATTGCCGCAGATAACAGATATCAGATAACATAGTCCATCGACATCCATCGCTCTGCCACTCTGTCACCCAGCCATTCCGAGAGCAACTCCGAGAACCTCAACTTCTCCCATTCTCATTTCATATACAACACACCATCGACACCACCAACCACCACCCACAATCGAAACCTCCACCGACCACGCCCTCAACCACTCGGACTGCGACCGCCACTGGCACTGCCACCACCACAGGACACGAAGATTTCAACATTTACGGACGCCACAAGAAACTGACCGACGAGGAGGCGCGCAAGGCGGCCGTCCAGCTGCAGGAGATCCTGAACATGCTGCCCAACGGCAAGACCGAGTACACGGCCTCGAAGACCGTCACCCTGGACACGTCGGGCCCCGGCTCGTCGCCGTCGGGCCTCGCCTCGCACATCTTCCCCGAGAACGTCGACGTCCGCCCGCACGGGCTGCCCTCGGACCTGGGCCCGCTGGAGTCGCTGTCGCACACCGAGTCCATCACCGCCGCCTACGGGCCGCCGCCGCAGTCGGCCCAGCAGGAGAATCCCTCGGACGTCTACCAGCAGCTGGCGAAGAAGCAGCGCGTCGAGGAGATCTACATACAGAAGCACCCGAACGAGGGCTACGACTACGAGCCGCCCAAGGAGGCGGGCGCCGGCGGCTACAAGTACAACAACTACCATGCCAGCAGCGGCGGCACTCAGAACAATAACAACAACAACGCGCTGCACGATCTCACGCCCATCATCGCCGCCCTGGAGGTGGCCAAGCGGCGCGGACCCGCCCCCGGCGCCGGGGTGGCTGTGAACACGCAGTTCGCCATCGAGAAGAACGTCCACAAGGTCCCCACCGCCCAGTTCAAGTACCTGCCGCCCGTAGTGCAGAAGTCCAAGTACACCTACTTCAACCCCGCCCAGAGGAAGGCCGACCAGGACTACGCGCACGTCTACCCGCCCCCCTCCTACAAGGTGCGGCGCCACGCGCCCGTCCCGCCGGCGCCGTTGTCGGGGAGGTCCAAGCGCCGGACGCTGTTCAACCCGCAGGACTACCAGATCCAGGACCCGCTCCTGTTCAACCGCATGTTCGTGGAGTGAACCTCGCTCCGTGGTGCGAGTCCACTAAGTCATTTAAGTCAGTCGCTGCACTCGGTCGCGATAGCATTTCATCAACGTATTTATTTATTTATCTGTTGTCATGTAGTCAGTAGCTAAGTCTTTATAATGATCTAAGTCTAAGTAAAGCTCGGTGAGAAAACATTCAGTAATCGTTATTGAGCCCTAGATGAATACTTTTAGCGAGTCTCTTCAAAGGTCCTTCGCCATGAATTTCCTGGGAAGGTAAGCAAGCAACTGCCGGACAGCGGAGCGGAAAGACACGGAGTCCGCAGAGTACTCAAAAGTCCCATTCAAAGTGCCGATTACGAGGTTCGTGTATCGGCTAAACCGGACTTATATTTTGTCACTGAGGCGAATGGGTAATTTTCTGAAGCCCTAAAAACAGGCAACGCAAAGAAATATCCCACATTTTCAGTTGTGATCATATAGTATATAATTACAGTAGTTGAACTAAGAGAAGCTAAATACCATATATAGTTCGTAGATTATTTATGGCCTGTATTCTGTATATATCGCTATATACACCTCCGATCCATTATCTCAAATAGATTAAGTAGTGCTTTCCACTCTTGTATTGAACTCTTCTACTTCTTCGCCTCGATTCCTCCCTGTTTTCCTACTTAATTCTTTCTCTCTCCTACTTCAACTTTCATGCCTTTCTATCACTTCACTGTCAGAGTAAGTACGCGACACACTCAGTACAACAACAACGCACCCACGCCCCTCTGAACGATATCCTGGCTTTCCATTGATCCTTACTGACTTCTCTGTTCTCCTCTCTCTCTCTCCGTCTCTCATGACGATCGTGTCTATTTCAGAAGCATTCTACCAGTAGATACGAAGCAGCAGCAGCGGTAGCCGCAGTCACCTAGGTTTATATAACTTTCACACATCTGGTAAATGGAACGAAGTGGGAACGCAACATCACGTTCGCTCGAGTCTAGCAAATAAGTCGGTAGCGTAAGAGGGAGTCTCGGACTGCACTGGACGGTGGTAATACTTGTAAATTATTTTTGAGCTGCGATCTTTGGACTCCGCCAACGTCAACGAAGCGCGCAGCTCAGCACGAGCCTAGCTATAGATGTATATACCACACACCCCCACACACACATACATACCCATGTATATAGATGGAGTCGCAACTCATTGTGGTTACTCATAAGTATTTATTAATTTAAAAGAAGAGGAACGAAGTTAAAAAGAATATCGTTGTTGTTAAAGTCCAATAAAGTTCATCCTATGTTTAAAGAATCCCACCTTTGTTTCACTCGGCCTGAAAGTATGCAATGCGCGGAAAGAAGTGCACTCAAGCTCTGTTCATTTTCTGAACTCTGGCAACTCTGTTTATTTTGAATTCAATTCTTCGACTTCGACTTTCTACAAGATCAGGCGTTGCTCGCGAGCGTGAGTATTGTTTTTTATTTACTTTTAGAAACTTATGACAAATTAATTCCAAACAGCTGCGGACGAGACGTGCGTCCGCCCCCTTCTCGCCCTCACTCTCAGTAGTAGCCGAAGGAGATGTCGTGCAGGGGCTGGGCCCCGCCCTCCGGCAGGGCGTAGTCGCGGGCCAGCTGGTCCAGGAGGCTACCACCGCCGCCGCCGCCGCTTCGGCCCTGCGACTGGTGCTGGTACTGGGGCTGTGGCTGGAAGCGCGGCTGCTGCGGCTGCGGCTGGTGCTGGATCGGCTGCTGCACGGGCCGTGACACGGGCGGCGAGGAGCCGAACTCTACCGGCTGCAGCAGCGGGCGGCCGCCCGAGGAGGGCATCAGGAAGCCGTGGGCGCGCGCAGACGACGGCGCCGGCGAGGACGGGGCCGGGGCGTAAACTGGGCGCGAGATGCGCACGTTCGAGGGACCTTCGCCGAAGGACTGCGGAGGAGGAGACAAAACAAGAAATTAGTGAGCGTCAACTGGAAGGACAGAGACAGACGGATGGATGAACGGCTGGACAGCTGGAGGCCGCGGCTTACCTGCGATTGCGAGTAGTCGGGCTCGGGACGCGCGGGGCGCTGCTGCGGCGAGTACACGACGTCCGTGGTGCGCTGGGCGCCGGGGATCTGGAGGCGGGGCGGCGCGGGGCCGGCGAACTGCGGCACGTACTGCTGGCGGCGCGGCGGCTCCGGCTCCTGCTCCTCCTCCTCCTGGTACTGGACGTACTGCGGCTGCGGCTGAGGCTGCGGACGCGGCGGTGGCGGCGGCGGCGCCGGACGTGACGCCTGCTGCTGCTGGCGGAGACGCTGCAAGCGGACAGGATTCGATTGAATCAGCCTCGAGGAAACTACAGAGGAAATTCTATTTGAAGGACTCACGTATGGTCGCTGCGGGCGCGGCGGGTCGTCCTCGTAGTCGGGGACGTTCTTGATGGTCTCGTCGACCAGCGTGGGCGGCGCGACGGTGATGCCCTCGCCGGACGGCTGGAAGCCGTACTTGTTGGCGCCGTACTCGACCACGCGCACCTTCCCGGTCTCGTCGACGTAGCCGTACTTGCCCTTCACCTCGCCGGTGGCCAGCTTCGTCTCGATCTTGAAGGAGCCGTCGGCGCCCTCGTAGCCGTACGTGTAGGAGCCGTCCTCGTTGTGCCTGCCAGACGAGGGGGAAAGGGAGAGGACGATAAGAGAAGGAGTGGAATGGAAAACACTCGAGCGAACTCACTTGTTAATCTGCTTGAGGATCGGCACCGGCGTCGGCCGGGGCGCCTCGGCGAGCCCGGAGCTGGGGCGCAGGCGGTGCGGAGCGGGGCGCGCGGGGCTCTCCTGGTAGTCCTGGTAGTCCTGCGCCAGGGCCGAGCCGATGCACAGCAGGCTGAGCAGGAATGTTCGCCGGAGCTGGAGAAGGAAGAGAAGAGGAGAAGAAGGGGAAATCAAATCAAGTCTGAATGGGAACTTTGAACGAGCCAGCACAAACAGTGCGAGAGAAAACGGCAAAGTCAGAATAATTACGGGACCAGCAGGAGGAGCTCACGTTGAAGTGTGCGGGCTGGAGTAAGTTGAGTCTTTTGCAGCCGGGCCGAGGAATGGCTCCGGAGAGCACAAAATGCAATTCATTGCTTTGAAAACGTAAGTCAAGAGGGAAACGAAGAGAGAGAAAACAAACAGACCGACGGACGGACGGACGGACGGAGCCACCCTTTCACTTTCGCATGGCTGTTGACATCGGTCTGGGCCTGGCGGAGGCGTCCCTGGGAGCCTTGAGCGAAGGCGAGCAGGAAGACACGAGTGGCCCCAGAAGCAGAAAAGACAGAAAAGTACTGGGGGACTGTGGCGAGGGGTGGTGGGTGGCGGAGGGAGAGCAGAGGAGGAAATTAAAAAGCAAATGAACTCAATTAAACGTGAATGCAAACAGTATTGAAAAGTGAAAATAGAAAACACTGAGGTACAAATGGTTGGCTGCAGTCGACGTCGAGGGTGGAAGGGAGGGTGCCGAGGAGAAAAATGGAACTGGCAACGAAAACCACAGACCGATGCGAGGGGGGAAACAAGTTTTATTTAATTAGCGCTCAACTGGGGTTTTCGCCTCGATTTCGTCTAATCAGGTTTCCATTTCTTCGATATCTGCAATTTAATTTCTCATAATTCCATTGCTTAATCCCGCCTCCCGAATGGGCTGCAGGCACGCAAACACAACGCGGCGCCGGGTCCGATGCTCCTTAGGTAACGCCCCCCACCCCCCTATGTCCGAATTCATTTCAGGCTTCGCTGAGAAGCCATCCATTTTAAATTGAACGAACGGCGAATTCTTTGGAAACGAAGGTGTTAATGGTTGTTTACGTTATTGTTGTTGTTACTCCTTGTTTTTGTTCGTTGTTGTTGTGGAGCTCACCCAGAAGTACTTCGGTCATAATTATGCTAATGCCAAGGAGAGGAGAAAAACAGCTGCAGCTGTTACAAAAACTGAATATTAAGCGCCACAGTACAACAACTGCAATGGCAGAAGCAGTGGCAACTCCGGCCACTGCTATGGACGGCATGTTTCAGCAAAATATTTTCCCGTTTCCCACACATGCCGATGTGGTGAGCCACCGTAAGACCAACCGACCGCAGGCACAGCCACAACAATAAAAACAATGAGGAAATTTAATTTGCTCTACCAAGTGGCTGCTGTTGTTGTTGTAGCATTGTTGGCAACATGCACCGAACATTATGCACGGCATGAAAGTTAATGCAACGTTTTTATCCGAGACTCAATTCATTGACAATTTTAGCTGCTCGTAATTGATTAGATAGCGATCGCCAAACTTTTCCCAGCGATTCCTATAGTTTGCAGCTAGCGATGGACGTGATAAAAGATTAAATGAATTTTAAAATTTTCGCATACATTTTCTCGCGAAATTCCACACACAAAGGTATCGAATGTGATGACATCAAATGTGAGAAATTTTAACATCAGTCCGACACCATGTTTTTGAGCAGCCACCACAACGATTGGAACTGCCATTAATTACGCTCTAATTCAACAACTAACCGCACAACAACAAGAGCTACTGAACCGAGAAGATGAGAGAACCCGATTTAAAAACCACAAATTGAATTTGGAGCATTTATCGCTTTACAACGATATTAACATTTTTATTGAAATCGTCCACCTAATTTGATTACCGAATATGCAAATTATACTAATTTATGCATATCAAATTAAGTGCTTATTAAACTGCACAAGGTTTTTAAACGCGAAGGTCGTTCTTTAAACTGATCAATGTAATTCGAAAATTAGCAATAAAACAACACACATTATTCTTTGTGGGAGAAAAAACCCGTATGAGACGGAATCGCGATTATCCAGATGTCTGAAATATGAAATATGTTTAAGAACGATATAAGCAAGATCTCGGCCAAACAGTCGAGGTAGGTAAGAGAAGAAAACGCATACTTTTACTCAGTTTCCCCCACCCCTTGCCATGATTTAGTTTCTTTTTCTCCATAGAAGTAGGAAAAAACCCATGAATCTATTTAAAAACCTTTCACTTGTGGGACTTTGGTATGTTGGTGTTGGTGGAGCCCGTGGTCGCGGAGCGGCGATCATTGCACAGCCTTGAGCTGATATGATACCATGCCTTGGCATGTCCGAGTCTACCTGTGGTAGTCGGTGGCTACACCAGCCTCAGAATGAGTGCATGCAATCTGTATCTGGTTCCTTGGCAACAGCTCAGTGCTGGGCCTGCACTCAGTCTGGCGGACAGACTGTGCCATTGTCCGACTAGCCGAAATTTTGCGGTTAGTCAAAGGTGGCCGAGCGGTGGAGGTGCCAGCGAAAGAGCTCCAAATATGTCCGAACCATCGGTGGAAGCTTGTCTTTGATATTTCGTGCGGAGTTGGCGGAACGCATGGACTTCACAGCATTCGAGAATATTGATTTAATTCGGCCCACTTCAAGCCGACGTTACTGTCGTGTAAAACCGAATACCTGTTTGTAGATTGATTGATAAAAGGAGCCAAAACTATCGGAGACATCAGCAAACGATTACTCGCAACTGCCGCCATTAGCCGATTATCCAATAATTGTGATTTAATAGGAGACGTAGATTTGATTGAAATTGTTGGATAATTTCAACAAGCAAGCAAGTTCCAACCCATATCCATTGTCAAAAGCCCCGACCTAATAATCCAAAAGCTCCTTGAGGCTGGTAGATGGATCCCAAATGACTGGGAAATGTTTAATTTCATCGAAGGTCGAAGGTAATTACATCAGTAATTGGTCAAATGCTTCGAATGGTCGACGTCGAAACCTTTGCAATCGGCTGCGGCAACCTTCGATCGCTACCAGTGACCGGTTCTCGCCATCTCGTACCAATTGACATTATAATAATGTTTACTGCAAATCCGATTACTCGGTATTGTTACCAAAAACAACAGACGGCGGTCGGGCCGCACTAATTCCCAGACTAATCCGGTTTTGGCAACATGGAAAACTGTAACAGCGTCTAGATTGATCTGGCAAAAACAGTACCAATAACAATTACAATACCAACAACAATAAGGCTAACAACAGTAACAATAAAACAGTGACAACAACAAAACAACTGCCTCAATCGCATGGACAACGTTGGCGAACGATTGTGTCAGGTGACAGAAACTGCGAGAAGTGAGTGAATTAACGGTTTAGCTAATTTGCATAAGGAAATTGTATATGATCGAGTTCGACTGCGAGAACGTCGTTATGCAATTTGTGTCGGAAATTTCGATTCAGTATCCCAGACGACAATTTATCTTCGAATCCTACCATAGCGAGGGGTTCGTTCGTTCACATGCCGCTTTTGCCGCTTGACCTTTTCAACTCCAAAGAGCTTTTCGAAGCCACTCGACATTCGCGCCAAAAGCCTTCAACTCTCAGCTTTTGCACTTCCATTGGCTGGAGTTTCTGTCTCACACTTTTATGTTTATATTAGCTTAGTATTGTACTTAGTATTTGTTTAATTTTTTTTTTTGTTTTTGAAACATACCACAATCATTATTGTCTGTATCTCTATTTGTTTTGCACACTTTTGCCGATTTTTGTTTTTCTTATTCCTTTTCTTTTTGTTTCTTTGCTCTTCTTTCCAATCGATTAGGTTCGCGATTTTTCCAGTTTTCTCTTGTTTGCTTTTCAATGTCGATGTTTGCTTTCTATTGTCTCTGCCTGTCGATCCTTTGTACGTGTGGCGGCGGCGTCGTCGGCGATTCTTTGGAACTGGAACCACCCACCGTGCTGCGGTCGTGCGATTCGCAAGCTGTGTCTCGAGATCTCGGGCACCCTGTTTTTAGCTCTCAACTTGGCTTAAATGCACGTTTCAACTGAACCGCTATATAGCGGTCTGGGCCTTTTTATACCGCACTCTATGGCTGCCTCAAGAGCTACCTTTGCGCCACTTGGGAGTAACAGCGACAACGACAACAACAACAACTCCAGTAACTCCACTCCAACAGCACTCGATGGAAAAGAAGTTTCCTTCGTTTTCTTCTTGCGGGCTCATAGTTCGTTGTTGTTGTGGCTGTTGTTGCTGCTGCTGCTGCTGCGGCTGGTTTCCCTCTCTTTGGCGCTCGGCGCATTCGCGATCGTGGTGAATACGAGCGGTCGCCATCGGAACCGACAAATGAATGAATGGAGCTTGGCGAGCCTTCGGCCGATTCACTCGAGAGCCCGAGAGCGAATTCACCACGATCTGGACTCTGGCTGATCGATAGGTGGAGCAGCCGTCAACGCCACCGCCACCGCCTCCGCCTCCACCTCGGCCTCCCCCACGTCGAAATGCCTCTATTAAAATCGCCATGGTTGGGCAGCCATCGATCGTTGATCTGAGGATTTCGCGAGCGAGCGGGAAATCGAAAAATTGATACCTTCGCACTGAAGGAATTCCAGCCGTCTGCGATGAATAAATACATAAATGTAGGAATACCATCATGGAATTGTATTGTGTTAATATTAATCTCTTTGATGTTGACGATAGTTCATCGATCCAAAGATCGCTTGACATTCAAATGAAAAGAAAAAACCAAACTTGTACCAAAATCCATACGTTTGTCACGGAAGTTTGGCTGACGAAGTTCCGACGTCACCGCTCGCTCTCGTGTATGTGTCTGGAAACGTTGCTCGGATTCAGAAGTTCATGGTTTAAAATGATCAGTAGAAACCAGACAGATCCGCCTTAAGCAGAATTAACAAAAATCCAGAACAATTCACTCAATCAATTATAATTTCTGTATTTTTCTATTATTATTATTATTATATCACTCTATTATTTCGTATTGCCTTCTATCTCCTTATTGCCTTCATTAGTACTTGTTGTCTTTATGAAAACCAGTTGTTTTTTTTTTGTTTTGGCCAACCGAATTACGTCAACGACCACGCATTACGCTCGAACACCAAGTGGCAACGCGTTGCGGGAGGACGAGTCGGTCGAAACCGGGTTCCGGCCACGAACGATGAATGAACTCAATGGCAGTCAGCGGTTAATGGAGTTTTTTGCAGGAATTTAACGTCGCCCTCTCCTTGGTCAACGTGGAATTTCGCTGTAGGTGAACCAGAATCCATCAGAATCCTGTGCAGTCCACCACAGGCCACCTCTCGCTTGAATGGAATACCAATGTCCGCCGTCCGGTGTCCTTCAGTAACCGGAAGCATTGAGGTAGAGGCTGGTTCGATGAAGGCCGGAGCTCCTTGAAAGCTCAGCGATTGTGAAAAGTAGCTCTCGTTAAACGGAAACTTGCGTGAAACTCAATCCATGAGCCCCTCGTCGCCTCGGCACAAAACCTTGGCGGGACCCCGCCGCCCCCGCCGAGCAACGCTTGTGGCCACCGAGACAGGCTCCTCACACCCAGATGCGTCATCGCGCCGACATTAGTGAAATTAATTTCCCAACAACAACAACGCCTACGTCAACGACAAGAGCACCAACAACTCCAAAACTGTCTGCAACAATAATTTCAACATGGTTCTCTGGGTGGCGAAGAATTCAATGCAACAACGATCAGTCCAGAGTCCAGCGTCATTGGAGCAAATCCGTGCCTCCTCCCGCCGCCCCACATTCGGAACGTGTTGGCGATGCAAAACAGAGTAACAACAAATTTTATAACAGCAACGACAACATCATCTGGAACAACTACAACTGAACCGCTTTGCATCGCCACGGCCTAAAGTCATAAATAACACGGGGCGACGCCTTGGCTCCCAGCAGCGGTTCCCAAACGAGCGCTGCACTCAGAGCTCCTCGAGCTCTAATCTTGCGGTGGCAGTTGGTGTTCACTTTTTTCCTGTTTGGTTCTTGTTTTTGTGCTGCTCACCCTCCGGCCTGGCCTTCGATGGCCTCGCCCGAAGCGGTCCGCACTGAGCAAACGTTGCCCACGCCAGGCCACGCGTCGTCGACGTGACGCATCGCGTCCGCAGTGCGTGCGAGTATTTGCTTTCTCTTTCATTTGCTTGGTCCCCTCAGAGCGACAGCAGCAGGAAGTTGAGAGATGTCGAGGTCGCAATTTTCGCAATTGGCGCGTTGCGAGAGGACGGAGGAAGCGACGTCATTAGGGAAAAACTTCGCGAACTTGGTGCTGATTTTAGTTCCAAGTTCGAAGTTGCACCTGATTCGAAAATTTGAAATTGAATTTGGATCCAACACATAAATATTTATTTTGCGGTTTGATTCCAGTTGGTAGTAGAAATTTACTTAGCTCAATTTTTCAGTGGATTCTTTCAATTTTCCAAAGAATTCCAATCGTGAGCGAAATTTTCAGAAAAATCCATTTTCACTTAATTTATGTAAATGGCACCTACTGTCCAACAATAGTAAACATGGCTCAGACAAACTGGATAGGGAACGTCGGACATGCGACACCACTAATTATGCAAATTGGAGGATATCAAATTTGAAACGAATCGGAAATGTCAACGCAATTCAGTGGTTATCAATGCAAATTGCCCAGACCGCCTTAATCAAGCACAGCGACAACAGCGGCAACAAAGTTCGCGGCAACAGAGGGCGTTAGCAACAATACAGACATTTTAGCAACATATTGCAGGGATCTCGCAGCAACAAACCGAAGGCCGCAACGAAACAGCAAAGGGCAGGGACAACGAAGCAGCGAGTGTGAATGAGAGGACATCGACAACGACAATGGCAAAGGGACGGCGAATTAATGGCATCCTGCGAATCCCCTCCGAAAGCAAATACCCAATTTCCTCGCGACAATTCGATTAAATCCACTGACTCGTGGACAAAGCAGAGCCAAATTAGAGCGAGCTGTCGTGAATTTTTCATGCGAATCAATCGCAAAGCAGCTGAGAATTTCATGTTCAGCGTTTAAATTGCAAATCGTCCAGCGATTTCCTACTGGCAACCACTGATCCGGTGAGGACGGGCAGGGCGGTGGCGGGGGCAGCGATAGGGAGGGAGAGGTCGAACAACTTGGCATAGAACTAGTTTCGCTTTCGATATGTTCGCTCGCCGTTTGCTTGGCTAAACTTGGTTACTTGCCTTTAAAAATGCGGTTCAAACAGTGAATTTTCCAACCATACGCCTGTCTGTCTGTCTAAATGTCTATGTGTCTATCCGGCCGTCCGTCCGTTCACCGACCAACACCCATTCTGACTGCTCCGACGCCGACTCCCTGGCTCTGGGCCGGCGTGCAACGAATTATTTGAAAGTGCTTCGGTTGCACAAGAGCTCGAAATTCCTGAGCAGCACCTAGATTCGCCCTGATATCTCCGCCTAGTAAACCAATACCGATGTAGTTGGGTGTAGAATGCACGAGAGGTCGGACCACTGCACCTAACCGCACCACAACGCGACTCGGCTACAGGCCACTCGGTGCACTCGGTGCAAATCGATCCAAATCGATCTACTCCGGCGGAACCAGTTATCAGACAGTCGCTTTTGTTTGGTCCTCCACGCGTTTTCGCTCGATTGAATATTTTAATATTTGTTGCATGACTACTCACCTACTTAGCGCTTAGAACAGCATGCTGCATTCGTGTGCATATGTGTGTTGAAACGATTACAATGAAAATGAAACTCTCCACATAAATATGTATGTAGGTATGTATAAAAAATAACTAGACTTTATTAACGTGGAAGTCTTTTGCATAATTTCAAAAGTGAAATCTTTGATCGTAACTTATGGCCTCCCTGCTGTCGGTGTTTCCGCCTCCTTCTGGAACATTTCGTCAGCGCCCGACCGACGGGACGACGCTCTACTTTCGGCCTGTGTAGTCGATGCTGTAGGAACCACTGTAGATGTCCAGGTTCTTCAGGGCTGGATGGTGATGGTTGGGAATGCCGTTGTAGTTATTGTTATTATTGTAGTTATTGTGCTGGTACTGCGGCTGTTGATAGCTGGGCTGCTGGTACTGCGGCTGCTGGTACTGCGGCTGCTGGTACTGCGGCTGTTGGTACTGCGGCTGTTGCGGTTGGAACTGGGGCTGCGCCTGCAGCTGCCAGCGCGACTGGGAGGATGGAGCGGGCGGGTTGTAGTACTTCGGGGTCGGCGTGTAGGCCGGCTGGGGGCGTGGCTGCTGGTACTGCGGCTGTTGGTACTGCGGCTGCTGGTACTGCGGCTTCTGGTAGTTGTTCAGGCTGAATTTGCTTGCCGCGACCGGGCGATTGAACTTCTCGTCCTTGTAGTAGACAGCCGGGTCCTCGCGGTACTGGCCATCCTCGCGCTCGTTTGGCCCCAGCGGGTACGGATTGCTGTTGGTCAGCGTCGGCGGCGGGACGTTGATGTCGCTGCCTGGTGTTCGAACCGAAACTAAGTAAAAGAGTTCACATCTAGTCGGAGGAAGAGTCTCACCTGCCGGCTCGAAGCCACGCTTGCTGGCCCCGTACTCGATCTCGCGCACCTTGCCCTGGTCATCCACGTACCCGTACTTCCCATAGACCTCACCGTTCGGGTACTTCGTCTCGATCTTGAAGCTCTTGTCGGCCGCCTCATAGCCGTACGTGTACGAGCCGTCGTCGTTCTGGCGATCGATCTGCTTGAGGATCGGCACCGGCGTCGTGTACTGCTGTTGCTGATGCTGATGCTGCTGGTACTGCGCCTGAGCGACCTGTAGCGCCAGAGCGATTGAACACAAAGTCGCGACGAACTGCAGATGAGAGGCAAAGAGCGAATGAGAGTGAAATGGAGTGCGAGAGGGGGGCATGCATTGAGTTCAGGCGGTGTCGTCGCGTTATGACGAGGTGAATAAGAAGTTATGTGGACGCCCTTGAAGTCAAGTGGAGCTGTGGCCCCGGCCCCGGCCCGGACCGTGGGTTGGAGCTAATTACAATAATCAAGTTTCGAGTGCTTAGAACAAACACGGTCGGCGAGTGGATATTTTTAGAGTTCAACTCACTGGAGTGCCTCAGCACAATGAGCAGAGAATGATGCATAGTGAGCGAACGAAAACGGGGAACAAGAGGAACAAACGCATGGAATGTGGAGTAGAATTCTGCTTGACCTCATTAGACCGCCTCATACACGAACAGAATTCTAAACATGGGCACCTGAATCCTCGTGGACAAAGCACTTTACACTCCGCCACTCCTTTCGGTGTGTTCCCGCAAGACATGGCGTGTGAGTCGTGACTTAATGAGTCTGAGTCATCAGAGGAAATACCTAAGAAGTGATTCCATTACAGATACAAGCGCCTAAGAAGTGATTCCATTACGGATAGCGGAAATTAATAACAGCCGCATGCTCAACATTATTCCCAGCTCTGCATTCGTAACTCGAAGTCGGTCTCTCTCACTCTAATTGCTGTGGCTCTGGCATGGGAGACGGGAGACAATTTCTCAAGGTCGTCCGGAGTCGACTCGACATATGTTTGGAAAGTGAAAACGCCCGATGTGTTGACTCGATACCGCTTATGAATTCCTAACCACAGGTAATTCTCATAAGAATTTGCTCTCGTTGTAAACCCGTTTCTCACTTTACATTCCGATCATAAACACGGTCGTCAATGCAAAATTTATTTCTTTTATTGATGTTCTTATGGTTGTTATTGTCATTATTAACGTTAAAAAATTTGAAACAACTTTCTTAAAGAGATTAACGTTTCCTTAAGATGCGAACTCTACAGGAGTTTTTTACTTTAATCAAAATTACATGAGAATTAAAGTCATGTTAAAATAAGAAAACAATTGGAGGAATGGGCTTCGACTCAATTAATATGTTATACAATAAGACCCTCACGTCAGCAGGATTTAATTAATTCGACACTAAGATTAGCAAATGAGATTGAGAATGATACATAGATTATTTTTAGTATGTTCTTATCCACAAACAAAAAATTCGATATTTTTACTTCCGGTACTGTAACCCACTACTCAGCCTTTTAGGCAGACCCGCCGAATATTGGTTTGGCAAATCTAGGAATTCATTTGCTTCCCGATACTAAATGTGAACTGATTTCACGACGACTACACTTCAGAGCCTGCTGCTCTGAACCGACTGTAGGGCTCTGAGGGTTCTTCACGCATGTATTGGATATGGTTACATTCGATCAATGAAACAACATTTACGCAATGATTGTGTCGAAATTAATTAGCTTATACAGATTAGCTTGAACAGAAAGTACTGTGCTGAAATTTAAGATGATGCAGATGATGGTCATCACCTGACAATTGGCGATAAATCTATCTAAATATAGCCATCAAAGTGTGTTGACACCAGAGCAGGATTAGGTTGTGCCTGACGAACATTTTCAGAACTTATGACTGCGAGTTCTACTGACCGACTTTTAAAAGAATCCTTAATTTCACACGGTGTACCACCACTATACGAGTGCGCGTTGGCTTCATTTGAAAGACTTACCAATTTATTCATCTTCGTATTTGAATACTTAATTCTATTGACCGGTAGTCCCAAATATGATCTCCAAGCACCAACAGTTTCTCCCGGTTTCGTTCACTTCCGTGATGGTTTCGATGTTTCGTTCGTTTGTTTGTTTTTGTTTTCTAGAACCTTTGTTTTTTTATGTTTTTTTGCACCTCGTCAGTTGTAAATCCAATCTCGATAATTCGTGCTGTAAAAGTTTCGACTGCACTGCGAACAAAGTTCTTGAAGACTCCTCGCACTTGCACGAGACTCTGCTAGACAACGGACTCAAAAGAAACCCGCGCTGCTGAATGCTTTTATACCGCGTTCCAGCGGCCGATCGCACACGAACGGCTCCGAGTGGCGTAGAAAAATGAGATTGACTTTGGATGCGGACTCGATGCTGTTGGTGCTGGCGTCGCTGCCGCCGATGTCGCTGCTGCTGCTGCAAACCTCGGAGATCCGCTGCAGTGTTCGGAAAACATTGTTCACAACAACTTTGATCTCTTTCCTGTTGTTGTTGTTGTCGTCGATGTCGGTATCGGTGTCGGTGGTCTTGTTGTTGTAGCAGCGACTGCACTCCAAGCAATGCATAAAACGCTCCGCCGACTCAAACAAAAGCAACAATGACCACAGCCACAGCCGCCCCTGTCCGAGGCGCTGGAACTAGAGCTGGAGCTGGAGCTAGAGCTTAAGCCATTAGAACCAGGCGAAAACACAAGTCCATTGATTGTGCTGATTGTTATTGTTTCACTGGGCTCGTTGTTTTTATTGTTTTGTTGATTTTGGCGTTGGTGGCATACAGGTGCTGGCGATGGAACTCTCGTGGTTGTTGTTTCGTTTCTTTACAACAATTAGGGCCGATTGAGGCAAACAAAATTAAGCAGTAGACCACATGAGCAAATAACATCGAATTCTATTTGTTAATTCAAGTTTTTACTTCAGCCACTATATACTTTGCGCCAGATATGAAAATACACATGGTCGTTACGACGGGCTCCAAAAAATCATACCCCTTTAGGTACCACACAATCTTTCGTATTCTCTTAACAGCTAATATTCATAAATTAGATAATACACTATACCAGGCTATTCTATCGGTTTCGGTTTCGCTCTTGTGCCATTCTGCTCGTTTAGGCTTGCTCTAACGCCAACGATTTCTTGCACACATCCATGCAAATCTGCTCGGGAGAGTTTGGACTAGTTTAAGCCCGCCAGAGCTTTTGAAACCTGCATAGCTGCGATTGCCATAGAGATTACAATACGAGCGAGCGTAAATAACAGCAGCTTGCACATCTAATTGAAGTCGCTGAAGTTCGCAGACAACAAAAAGCGAACGCGGACAGAGCCAATGGAGCCGATGCTGAGATGGGGGAACGTGGCCCAAAGTATGTTGTGGCACAAAATCAAATTAGACCACGTCGAGGAGTTGAAGAAATGAGAGCACAAGAAAGAAGTAGGAAGAGATGTTGCGGTTGAGCCACACCGACATTAGATAATTGCCTTATATTTTTTGCGAAATCAAATCGCAATGTAAACTAGGTTTATTAATTATTGTCTCTTTGCTGGTCATGTTAGTGATTAATATTACAATTATTATTCAATTATTAGCAATATTTACTTTGCCCTTAATAGATTGGGGTTTTGGAGGAACAGAAAACCACTGTGAGAAAAACCACTGTCATTTCTATTTGACATCTCGTTTTTGTCCGAAAATTCTCACTAATCCTGCCGGTGTATATGGATGTGGTACGTGTCATTGAACTCTGGCACGACGTTAGCAGCGGCTTGTGGTTTGTCTTTTGTCGTTACAGTTGTGATTGTTGTCGACTCGTAATTAGTTTCCGCATGTCACCTAAATCAACAAGACTTCCACGCTAACGTAGTCCTGGTCTTGCGTTTACAAGGGATCTTTTGAATTCATTAGCCTTTGTTGTGGGGTCGATAGTCTACGACATGGAATATTTTAGCACGCCTCTCAAAATAACTCCACTGTCATTCGTGGTCAATATATTTTTTTGAGTTGTAATTTTGGGCCTATAATATCCTATAATAGTTTGTAGAAGTACAAACATTCATTAGAATAGGACATATTTACCAAATCATATTAATTAAATGAAAGGGCTTATCCAATGTCTTGCAGTTTTCATAAACTGTTCGGTTTACCACATAAATTCATTTTTTATTTCATTTGTTCAATGCATTAAGTGATTAAGTAATTCAATTCAAGGACGTATTTGTGTGGGAGTCTGTGACGCATGGTAATAAAATAAATTTGCTCGCTGGTTCCTTCCGTAATATTGTTTAAAAATAATACTAATTTACATGTGGGATTGGGAAAGGAACAAGACGGACAGACACGCAGAAATACCAGAAGCGGACGGACATATTAACAAGACGCAATTTGGGAGATAAAGACAAAAGACGAATAACGGAAGTAACAATTAACGAATATGACGCGGAACGCACTTAGATCAGAAACAAAAAGAAAAGAAGCTGTACAGTCATTGAGAGTTCGCCGTCAGAGTCAGTTGTCGTAGTCTTTAAAGTCGTGTGTGAAAATACTTATTGTTAAACTTTAATAAAATACTTATAATAATATTTGAATGAACTTAAACTAAATAAATGAAATATATGAACTTAAAATATTGAAATACGGTTTATTTAATCATTAAATTAATAAACTAGACATAATAATATAATTTGATAGGACTTAACGTCTACAATATTAGACTGAAGGTTAAGTTCCTACAAATTTTGGGGGCTCGTCCGGGAGTGACCCAATTAAAGTGAAACAATACGACAATAAGTGAAGGAGTGAACATAAAAATCGCGCAGCGTTCAAATTTCGTCATCAGTAGAAGCGAATCATCCATTCGCAGCAGAATCGCAAAGTAACGACGTCACGCCGAGCAGAATTGTTTCCAAGGAGATTGACGAGTTCAAGTTTGTCATCAGTAGAAGCAAACAGAAGATTTGCAGCAGAGCCGAAAATCTACGACGTCACGCCGATCATATTTGTTACCAAGGAGAAAAAGCAACGCTAAGCTAAAGAGAAGCGAAGCCGAGCAGAGAGAAGAGAAGAAAGGAGAACAAAGCATAGTAGAAAAGTGCAACAAGTGTAGAGAAGCGGAACAGTAGGAGAAGCGGGACGAAGGAGAAGCGAAACGCAGGAGAAGCGGAACGTAGTAGAAGCAGAACGGCGAGTGGAAGACAAATTTTGAAAGAAGCAGAGTTGAAGAAGAAGAAGCTGTGACGGTGAAGCGGCAAACGAAGAAGCGAGAAGAATCGAATTTGGCAAGAGAAGCGACGAGAACGAGACGAGTGAAGCAAGATCAACGAGAGGAAGAGTAGAATCGACGAGAAGAAACACAACCAAAACGAAGACGAAGCAAGAAGCAGTAGAAGGAAGTTCGCAAGTTTGTGTATAATATTTATCGTAGTTTTATTTACATTAGATATATTAGTACTTATTTATATTATCACTAAATTTTATACTTAAATACTATATTCTAATAATGGATGTAAGCGGCATACTGGCTTTGACTGTGGAAGGGTTGAAGCTGCAATTGGAAGGGTTGGGTTTATCGACGAATGGACGGAAGACCGAACTACAGACCAGACTATTGGAACACTTCGGCCTTTCGAGAGCGGACACGGAGGATGTGTTCTCAGACGGTAGTTCGAATCCAGAATCTTCTCTTCGCGGTGGTCGAAATCAGCAGTCAACATTCACATTGAGAGACGTAGAGGATTCTCTATCATCCTTTTCTGGAAGCGGTTACCCAGACGTGAATCAGTGGGTGCGCGAGTTTGAAGACAACTCATTCACTGTTCACTGGAACGACTTACAAATGTTCATTTATTCCAAACAGCTGCTTAAGGGTGCAGCGAAAATGTTTGTAAGAAGCCAAGTAGGCATTAAAGATTGGCGATCGCTAAAATCCGCACTAGTTAATGAATTTGGAGCACAACTTTCATCTGTAGAAATCCACAAAATTTTGAGAAATCGACGCAAGAGGCCACAGGAGAGCTTCAGAGAATATTTATATAATCTGATGGAGATTGGAATGCCGATCAGTCTAGACGATGAAAGCCTGATGGAATATTTCATCGAAGGGATACCAGATTCAAGGTCCAATAAAACCGTGTTGTACCAGGCGCGCTCGATCGAGGATTTAAAACAGCAAATTAAAATTTATGAGAAGATCCGTAGTTCCACTCAGCAGTCATCAAACTCGAGAGGACTTCAGCAGCAGCCGCAGAAAACTAGCGATGTCCGACAGAACCCTGAAAGGAAGTGTTTCAAATGTGGTGACAAGAATCATATTGCGAAAGATTGCTCGTTATCAGGCTATCGTTGTTTTAAGTGTCAGCAGCCAGGACACAGAGCGTTTGAATGTAGAGCCGAAGTGAAGAGAGACCTGAAAAGCGAGAGCAAACAG
The DNA here is from genome assembly GCA_947389925.1 of Coelopa pilipes. NCBI lineage: Eukaryota > Metazoa > Arthropoda > Insecta > Diptera > Coelopidae > Coelopa > Coelopa pilipes. The sequence goes on along the minus strand of OX376697.1, from coordinate 43,645,440 downwards.
CTTAACGTGGCAACGCTAGGAACCAATGAGACACCGATATTATTGAAGAGCAACCGATTATTCAAAGATGTAGACGTGAGGGGAGTCAATGTGTCAGCACTAATCGATACCGGCAGCGATATCTGCATCATCAGATACGATGTTTTAATGAGACTAGGCGATATTGAATTGACTGGAGAAAAGAAAATTTTACAGGGGCTCGGACAGAAGAGAGTGTCGACAGTCGGAAGCTTTGTTGTTCAAGTAATTATCGATGATATTAATTTGGAGATCCAATTCCATGTCATGCGAGAGAAGGACATGTTATATTCCGCAATTATAGGCAACGACATTCTTCGACAAGTAGATGTGATCATCAGTTCAGATGAAGTTATGTTTAAAAGTAAAATGGTAGATAGTGTGTCAAAGAAGAACGAACAACGAGATGAAGGGAAGATTGAAGAGAATAAAGAACGACGCATTTCGAGCATTGATGAACTAAAGCGTGAATTCGAAGAAATATGTTTATCAACATCAGTCGATGATTTAAGTGGCGCTCCAACGCACTTATCTCACCTTGACGGGAAAACAGAAAAATCAGCATTGACATTAATCAATAATTACAAGCCGCAGAAGAAGAGAGATTCACCAGTTGTAATGAAAATAATTTTGAAAGACGAAGTTCCAGTGTATCAGAGACCGAGAAGACAATCGTACATGAATCAATGTGCAGTTCAAGAACAGGTGAAAGAGTGGTTGAAAGAAGGGATAGTGAAGCCAAGCTACTCAGAATATGCATCGCCGATTGTGCTTGTCACTAAGAAAGATGGTTCGAAGAGATTATGCTGCGATTATCGAAAGCTGAACGAAAAGATTATTCGAGATAATTTTCCGATGGTGCTCATTGACGATGTATTGCAGAGGCTTCAAGAAGCAAAGGTTTTCACGACGTTGGATTTGCGTAATGGTTTTTTCCACGTACCCATAGAAGCATCATCGCAGAAGTATACGTCTTTCGTAACACATAATGGGCAATATGAATTTCGATATGTCCCGTTTGGAATATCGAATTCGCCGGCAGTCTTTTGTAGATACATTCTTGCAATCTTCCGTGAGTTGATCCAAAATGGATTGATAGTAGTTTACATGGATGATATAATAATCCCATCGAAAGACGAACTAGAAGGGTTAGACAAATTGAAGACAGTGCTGAAAGTTGCCGAGGAATACGGGCTGCGTATTAAGTGGAGTAAATGCCAAATTTTGATGAGGAGAGTAAACTTTTTGGGCTATATCGTCGAGAACTCAACTGTGAAGCCATCAGCAGAGAAGATGAAAGCGGTTAGTGAATTTCCGGAGCCGAAGGACAAGAAATCGCTTCAACGATTCTTGGGCCTGACTTCATATTTCCGACGTTTCATATCAAATTTCGCTTTGATAGCAAAGCCACTCACTGATCTACTAAAGAAGGAAGCTCATTTCAAGATTCACGATTTAGAACGAATAGCGATTCAACAGTTGAAGACAGCATTAGTTACTGCACCGGTCTTGATGTTGTATGATCCAAAGGCAACAACCGAGATTCATACAGACGCGTGTATGTACGGCTATGGTGGTGTACTTTTACAGAAAAACATTGACGACCAACAGTTTCACCCGATTCAGTTCATGAGCAGAAAGACGTCACCAGTTGAGCAGAAGTACCATTCGTATGAGCTGGAAGTACTTGCGATTATAGAGTCGTTGAAAAAGTGGAGGATGTACGTCATGGGTTCGAGATTCAAAATTGTGACGGATTGCAACGCCTTCGCCATGACGATGAAAAAGGTTGATGTGCCACTGCGAGTGTCGAGATGGGCGATGTTTCTTCAAGGTTTCGATTACGAAATAGAGCATCGTTCAGGATCCAAAATGAAGCATGTGGATGCGCTTAGTAGAATTTCGTGTCTCATGATCGAGGATTCCCTTCGTCATCGAATTAAAGAAGCGCAGTTTCAGGACGAGTGGATTAAGGCAGTGAGGAAGGTGTTAGAGAAAGAAGGTTATGACGATTATTTCATAAAATTCGACGTTTTGCACAAGGATCCCATTAAGGAACTTGTTGTAATTCCAACAACGATGGAGCAGGAGATAATTAAAATGTCACACCGACAAGGACATTTTGGAGTGAAGAAGACTCAAGACGTGATTGAGAAGACTTTCTACATACCCAGTTTGACTTCCAAGGTTGAAAGGGTCGTGAAGGGCTGTGTAGAGTGTATCGTCACCGAAGCTAAGACGGGTAAGAAGGAAGGATTTCTGAACCCTATCTGGAAATCAGATCAGCCGCTAGGAACATACCACATAGACCACGTAGGACCTCTGGAACAGACGCATAAACGATACAATCATCTGTTGGTAGTTGTTGACGCGTTCTCGAAATTCGTCTGGCTTTATCCAACGAAAAGTACAGGGACGAATGAGGTGATCGAAAGATTGGAGAAACAGGCGGTGATTTTTGGTAACCCTAGAAGAATCATATCGGACAGAGGAACGGCTTTTACTTCGAATGCGTTTGCCGAGTACTGTCGAAGAGAAGACATACAACATTTATTGATCGCGACAGGTGTGCCTCGAGGTAATGGTCAAGTGGAGCGGATCCACAAGATAGTCATTCCGATGTTGTCTAAGCTCTGTATAGAGAAGCCGCAGAACTGGTACAAACATGTGGATCGCATTCAGCAAACAATTAATAATTCGCCTCCACGAAGTACAAAGGTGTCTCCATTCCGAATATTAACTGGACTCGATATGCGCATTAACGCTAACGAAGATATCAGAAAGTTGATGGAAGAGTCAGCGATAGAGGAGCTCAATGCAAAAAGAGATTTGGTTCGCGAAGAAGCGTGTGAGAACATTGCTGAGATTCAGAAAGAGAACAGGAAGAACTTCAACAAAAAGAGAGTGGAAGAAACGGCCTACAAAATCAATGAACTCGTAGCCATTAAGCGTACGCAGTTTGGACAAGGTTTGAAGTTGAAACCGAAATATCTTGGCCCGTACCGAGTGTTGAAAGCATTAGACCACGGCAGATATTCTGTTGAGCGAGTTGGGGAATTCGATGGACCACGGTACACCAATACAGTAGCAGAATTTATGAAGAGATGGAATCATTCATTCGGGTCGAATGAAAGCTCAGGATGGCCGAATGTGGGATTGGGAAAGGAACAAGACGGACAGACACGCAGAAATACCAGAAGCGGACGGACATATTAACAAGACGCAATTTGGGAGATAAAGACAAAAGACGAATAACGGAAGTAACAATTAACGAATATGACGCGGAACGCACTTAGATCAGAAACAAAAAGAAAAGAAGCTGTACAGTCATTGAGAGTTCGCCGTCAGAGTCAGTTGTCGTAGTCTTTAAAGTCGTGTGTGAAAATACTTATTGTTAAACTTTAATAAAATACTTATAATAATATTTGAATGAACTTAAACTAAATAAATGAAATATATGAACTTAAAATATTGAAATACGGTTTATTTAATCATTAAATTAATAAACTAGACATAATAATATAATTTGATAGGACTTAACGTCTACAATATTAGACTGAAGGTTAAGTTCCTACATACATGTTAATACAAGATGATATTAAACATGTTCTCTCAGAGTTGAATAACCATAAAATATTTAATGTGCATTCTTAAGTTTTCTTATATACTCATATTTGCAGGTATAAAAGGTAGTTGGGTTTTATAATTCTGAATTCAGTGAGTTTGAAATTTCAAACGCAATGCATCCACCAAAAGCAAAGATGTGGAATTTGGAAATCTTAACATTCTGTGTTCTGATTGGAGTGATTGCTGTCCATCAAGTCTGTGGCGCAGATTACCTGACTGAGCAACGTAAGTGATAAAAACCAGAAAGAAACAAAGGAACAAGGTATTTAAAAAGGCTGTGTGTTATTAGCTTCATTTTTTCAACCATGTGCAATCAATTCAACCGGCCTTAAAGAGTGCCTCACGGATGTCACACAGAAGTTCGTAAATCAGATGATAATTGGTAAGAAGCACAATTGACAAACTTTAGCGCAACTTGTTCACTCCTTTCTATATTTCGTCTTGTAGGAATTCCTGAGCTAGTTGAAACTTTTGGAACATTCGACCCAATGCGATTCCCTAAAATCGACTTTAGAAGCGATGACTTGAACGTGGACTTGAGGAACATATCTTTATTTGGTTTTAATAACACGATTATAAGGGAAGACTGGTAGGTGCCTTCGATCATTTTGCTCGAATTCCATCTACTCAATTTTCTCTAAGGATGAGTCCACAAGACTTTCATATTGAAACCACGTTAGTCCTGCCCCGTTTGAGACTGGAAGCCAACTATGCACTGGCTGGGAAAATACTGCAAATACCTTTGAATGGCGTTGGGAAAATGTTCATTGAACTCGGTAAAGATAATTATAATTTATTTTGTTGATGTACTACAACTCATTTGATAGATAATGCAAACATCGAAATGTATGCCACAACACACCTGTATGAGAACGGTGGATTCACTTTCTTCAATGCAACCCATATGGTGGTCAAAATTAGTACAACTCGCGTCAGGAGCCACTTCGCCAATCTCAACATTGGGAATGGCCGAAACATGGATGAATCAATTTTCCTTAATGACTTCTTTAATAGAAACTGGCCGGACTTCTTCTACGCATCTCGGCCACTTATTGTACAGACATTGGAAGATATCTTGCTATATCTGGAGCAAAATATATTCACTATCATTCCGGCAAATTTTTTTGTTAGAGATATTCCGACATCCGTTCAAGCATATCACGCGACTCACTAAGGTGTGTTGACAGTAGTCTACAGTTGAACAAATATATTTTATGCAGAATAAATAAATAACATTTAACGAAAGAACTGAAATATTTTAACTATCCAATTGAAAATAAATTGTCCAAGCATATGTTCTTAAATTCTTTGATCCACACAATCTTTAATTACGTTTAATTATGTTAAGCAACTATAGAATGTGCCATGCATGAAAAACGAAGTAATATAGAACAGGTATAACGATGGACCCGGCCGAATTACGCGATTAAAGAGAGTACAGTAAGCTTTTCGGCGCATTCTGCTATTAAGTAATTTAGCTTAAATACATATGTATGTTGGATCCCGTGACATATGATAATAATTGCTAATTGCTCCTGTGAAATGGTTTTTATTACCTCTCGTTTAGGCATTACTTAACACAAGATGATTTCAACAGATTTTCGACTCTATATAAACAAGATGAACAACCTTTAAATTATTTTTTGTGAATCGAAAACTCAAGTTTTCTTCTCATTTACATCCAATTGCACGTATAAAAGGTAGTTGGATTTTGTAATTCTGAACTCAGTTAGGTTCAATTTTCGACCGATCTGCATCCACCAATGCAAGATGTGGCACATAAAACTCGTAAAGTTTAGCGTTCTGATTGGAGTGATTGCTTTCCATCAAGTCTATGGCGCAGATTATCTGATTCAGCAACGTAAGTGATATTTATAAAAACCAAGAGAAGAAAAACACAGTGTTCAATATGTTGTGTTATTAGCTGCATATTTTCAACCATGTGAAATCAATTCAACCGGCCTCACGGAGTGCATCACGCACGTCATACGAAAGTTGGTAGATCAAATTATTGTTGGTAAGGAGCACAATTCATAAAGCAAGAGAACTAGGTCACTCTTTCGATCCTTCGTCTTGTAGGAATTCCTGAGTTACTTGAATCGTTTGGAACATTTGACCCAATGCGATTTCCCAAAGTCGATTTTAGAAGCGATGATCTGAACGTTGACTTGAGGGACATTACTTTATTAGGTTTTAATAATATGACTTTGAAGGAAGACTGGTAGGTGCCTTCGATCATTTTGCACGAATTCCGTCTACTCAATTTTCTCCAAGGATGAGCCCAACAGACTTTCATTTTGAAACCAAGATCTTCCTGCCCCATTTGAGACTGGACGCCAACTACGCACTGGCTGGAAATATTCTGCAAATACCTTTGAATGGCGTTGGGAAAATGTTCATTGAACTCGGTAAAGATAACTAAAACTAATTTTGTTTATGATCCTATTATCTGCAACTCATATGCTAGATAATGCAAACATTGAAATGTATGCCGCAACACATCTGTATGAGAAGGGCGGATTCACTTTCTTCAACGTAACCCAAGTGCGGGTTAAAGTTTATATGACTCTTGTCAGGAGCCACTTCAGCAATCTCAACATTGGCGATGGTCAAAACAAGGACGAAACAATTTTCCTCAATGACTTCTTTAATAGAAACTGGCAAGACTTCTTCTACGCAACTCGGGCACTAATTATACACACATTGGACGATATTTTACTAGATTTCAAGCAAAATCTATTCGATATCATTCCTGCAAACTTTTTGTTTAAAGATATTCCAACTTCCATTCAAGCATACAACACAACTAACTAAGGGATGTTTAATTCTAATGTTGAATAAATGAATGGGCACAGTCTATAAAGATGATAGTAAACAATAAATTGTAATATAAATAGGAAATAATTTATAATTTTACGAAAAAAACGGCAAAAGCATTAACATTAACTGAAAATAATATATTAATCACTAGGTTCATTCCATGTCAATCTTCATTATAGTATTGCTTATTTCTTAGCCCGCTTCTTTGTATTGACTTTATTCAAAATGTGATCCATGTTGGTTATCAGTTGCTCCAGGACATCTTCCATGAGGACAACGCGGTTGGTGAGCCTGGAATGAAGATAGTCATGATTGTTAGCCATCGCCAGAAGATGGATCGGAAACCACATCAAACCCACCGTCGTACGCTGTCGGTTTCATGTTCGATTTGGATCTCCTCAAAGTAGCTGTTTCAATGGGATGGATAACTCTAATTAGCAAACGCACGTGGAAGAAAAAATTTGTTCTAACTCTGTGAAGATGTCGCTTTCACGAACACGTATCGGCTGCGTCCGTTGTCCAGTCGTCGACGATGTCCTCGGGTAGAGTGAGGACTCGCTGGTCTTCTCTGGGGATATGTCAATGGCGTTGTCCGTGTTCGTTATGGGTGCCTTCGTCTCATACTCCTCGATTGGCCTGCGACCTGCCTTCCTCTTGAGGTGATTGGCTCGTTCTCGAATTCTATCATAGAATTGTTTCGCATGACTGATGACAAAGGACTGCAAGTGGTTGCGGCCGTGTTGGATTTCATTCTTCACAGCCGAATAGGTCTCGTTGATGATAGCCAAGAACATGTTCTAAGAAATGAACACCAACTAATTCATCATAGAGGACTTGGAGCTGTGCCAGGGGCTTACCAGTAGAATGAAGAACACGAGAATAGTGAAGCTGAGAAAGAAGATCGGGCCCATTATCCTGTCTGCGGCCTCAATCGACGTGTAATCGCAGTCGCCCAGGACCATGCGCATCAGAGTAAGAAAGGACTGTTGGAAATTGCGAAAATTCGGATGTTTCATGCCGAACAGAAGCAGACCCAGTTGCGAGAAAGCCAGAAAGACGATGGCGAACATGACGCCAAAGCCGAACAGATCCTTTGCACACTATCGGGACATTGGTGCCGAATTAGCGAGGAGGGAAAAAGCCGAAAGAAACAAGGCAGGTGAACGCACCCTTTTGAAGGTGTTGCTAAACTGTAGCATGGTCTTGTTGAAGCTGATGTACTTAAATACTTTTATCCACACGATGAACGTGCAAATGGCCATCATGTCGATGTAGATAATATTCCAGAAGCAGATTACATCCAGACTGTGGAACTTGTCTGGTTCCTCGTTGACCCGTTGTAGGAGGCTTCGCAGGTAGATGGGATGCCAAATGTTGTAAACCAACGATATGTAGGATATCTATACGAGTGAAAGCAAAAATTTCGATGTGGTTCGTAAACGACTGTTATTGGAAATCAAACCACGATGATGATTAGGTCGGCTACGTTCCACATCGATCGGACGTAGTTGATGCAGCCAATATGGAGGAAATCGAGCACCTCCTCCCTTGTGTAGTAGATGACCAGGCCGTAGTAGAAAATGGCGATGACCATAACGAAGTAGTTGCCGTCCGTCCAGATCGAGTTCAGCTTGAGCGACTGCAAATGTGAGGACGTGATGATGCCACCCGTAGGAGGCACCTCGGCAATGAACCTGTCAAGCGGTTAACACTAAATCAGTGGACACGCTTCCGGTCCCCGGGCGTACTCACTTGATGCTATCGAAGAGATCGGTGTTGGCGTTGAAAAGCGTAAATTCGAACAGAACGATTCGGGTTGCGCGATCGATCCAGTTCTCCGCCTTCAGTTCGCTCAGGATCTTTTCGTTCTCCTCGCGCTTGTAGGTGAGGTCCTTCACGTAGCCGCCACCCACGTATTCCCCCACGGTGCCCCAGATGGGGACGGCGTTCAGTTCGCTCAGAGTATAAAACTTGCTCCTGCAATGCGGCAACTTACACAGGGCTCTCCTCGACACAATGAACCCAATGACAAACCCTTTGTATTCGGCCCTCATGTCCTCAATCGATCGGGCATATTCGCCGTAGCATGTGTCGAAATACTTGACGAACGTGTGATGCACGTGGCAGCTGTCGTGCAGGACGCGGATCTGCCGGAGCCGCGGAGGTCCCAGCAATATGTTCTCCCGCAGCAACTTGCGTTCATAGTCATTTTTGGTATTCTCGGCTTCGGCATCGACTTCGGCTTCGGCTTCTCCTGCGGCTGGCGCCTCTTCTTTCTTGCCGTGCAAATCGGGCATCACTGTGTACTGCAGGAAGTTCCACCAGTCCCCAGTGGTCACGAGCTGATTGTATCGCAGGGCCTCCTTGTGCTCGGTCTTCAAGTCCGGCGAGAGAAACAGACTGTGGATCGTCTGATTGAAGTAGAACATATACAAATGGCGTGACGACAACGCAACTGAGGGCCGAAAATGACGATAATCGGTATGGCTTCCGGTTAAAAGTGTACAAATCACGAACCAATGGTTGTCACTACCAGGAAGAACAGGTAGATCACGAGCTCCAGGAGGGCTGCGCGCACCGCTTCATTGCTGTCATACTGGATGGACTTCGAGCGCTTCCCACTTTTGGTGCCGCGTTGGTCTTCCATTGTCCAAGGAACTCGTAATGATCTACATGCACTATGTACGTATAATGTAAGAAATTATTTGACTGGAAAAAATGTGCTAATATGGAACATATGGAAGAACGATTCTATTTGTCAAAAGTACAATTACGAGGCACAGTGTTTTGAGCATGCAAACACAATGCTTTTGGATTTTCCATTTTGAGACAACAATTGCAGACAATTTACATAATGTGTTATTTAATAAAACATTTCTGTTAATTTGGTGTGTTGTTCAGCCAATTTCAAATATATAAATTCATCAGAACCCTATCTAAGTTAAACAAAATTCAATACCAGACATTCATAAAACATTCTTAATAAAAAGCTCGAGTGTAGAAAATCCATCTAACGGTTCAAGAGAACATTTGTCTAAATATATTTATTTAAACTTATAGCAAATAGTTAATTATTTGAATTAAATTGTTCTATTTCCCTTATTTGTATCACAATTTCGGCAGGCAAAAAACGTATAAATACGCCACGATTTTTTGATATTGTATCAAAGGTGTTTTGTCTTCGGGTCGAACATCGCTTGAAAGTGGCCGCCATGCAGTTGAAAATAGTGCTCTGTCTCCTAGTTGCGGGTCTGCTGCAACAGACTAGAGGAATTGAGTTCCTCACAAGTCCTCGTAAGTACAGCATCATTACATAATTATCAACAGTACAACCGCCATCAAAGGATACGACTACTAACTATTTCACAACTATTTCAGCGTTGAACCTAAGCGCCTGTAAAATTACAGACCTCAATTTGGTCTCATGTTTCGGATCGGCCCTACAAAATATCTTCTCTATTTGGAAGGATGGTGAGTAGCATTAGTGGATTATCGTCACGCAGGCGACACGTACAAATTTCTCATGTGCAGGTATTTCTGGGGTGAAATCGATTGGCTCCATTGAACCTATCTATGTGAAGAAGTTGGAGTTATCGACATCCGACTTCACAGCTTCGCTCAGTAACATCGTTGTCGAGGGTCTCAGCAGAGCTCAAGTGTCGGTCAGCGAGTAAGTTAATCGACTAACCGTATGTTTCTACAACGACTTCATATTCCAACATATAATGATTTCAGATTCAATCCCCTTAACTTCGGCATCCAAATCGTTGTGAAAATGCCCGAAATTCACGCCACCGGAGAATACACAATAAAGGGACGTGTGCATTCAATGAACATCGATACCTCTGGCAAGAGCAATGGAGTACTACGTGAGTGTCGCCCAGAGGCACAATGTGGATTGTGATATACTGAACGTATTTTCGAGTAAATCCCTAATATTTCAGGCGATGTCGAGTACGTCATGAACGCGAACATCATTCCCAAGTCTGTTGACGGAGAGTTCTTCTTCGACTTCGACGGATTCACCTCAGAAATCAGAAGCATCGGTGGAATGTCGGTCGAGTTATCCAACCTCTTCCACGGCGATGAGGCCTTGGAGGCGATGGCCAACAAAGCACTGAATGACAACTGGCGCGGTACTTTCGAACTGATGCGACCAACGATGGTGAAGATGTTCGAAGAAATAATCTTCAATCGTCTGAATGCTGTTTTCCAAAGCATTCCCCTAAAATTCTTCATATCGGACTTCCCAGTGCCACCGGTAATCAGTGACTTGAAAACCAATCGCCTTCTCAATATCGACATCCTGAGTCATGATAAACTTCTCGGTCTGGAGGTGCTCGGTCACGACCTGATCAATATTAACCTATTCAACAAAAATAAAAACGAACAAACACAAACCCAACACGATCAGTCACAAACACAACAGGATCAGACCGAGGCCAAAGAATATTGTAAGTCAATCGGAGTTTTGTTTGTGTAACATGACTGCTATATAGAAATTTTCTATTCCAGCTGTAAAGATAAACCCATGCAAACTGAAGGATGGCAATTTGGGATTCTGCTTCGGATCAGCGCTACAAAACATCTTCACGGCCTGGAAAGATGGTTAGTAGAATGAGTCTCTTTCTTTGAGCAGTGCATACAATGTTCCTTTTGACTAGTTATTCCCGGTGCAAGTTCGGCTGGCTCAATTGACCCTACCTATGTAGACAACTTAGATATGGCCACTCATTACGGAGAAACAGTCAACTTCGAAACATATTTCTCCGATATTTCCGTTCGCGGTCTCAGCAAGGCACAAGTGACGATCAGCGAGTAAGTTAACGGACGCAAAAATCCAATTCTATATCTTCACATCAGCATATGGTATATTTTCCAGAATTAATCCCGCGACCTTCAGAATGAAGATTGTGATCAAAGTCCCCGAAATTCTCGCCGATGGTGACTACAAAATGAAGGGCCACTTGGCGACATGGGACATTGACACCAATGGAAAGGCCCGTGGAGTATTTGGTGAGTTGCACATTTATAGAAAATGATGGCGCCACATTCCTGAACGAACGCGGACGGGATTCTCAGCCAACGACAATTTAATATTTTCGAGTAATTCGTGGTTTTTGCAGATGCGGTCGAGTACGTCATTAACGCCAAGATCGTTCCGAAGGAGATTGACGGCGAGTTCTACTTTGACTTCGACGGATTTAACACGAAAATCGCAAATATCGGCAAATTCTCGTGCGAATTATCCAATCTCTTCCATGGCGACAGGTATCGCGAATATATTGCCAACAAAAAAATAAACGACAACTGGCGCGAGAGCTTTGAAATGTTCCGGACATCTGTCGTAGAGCTGATGGACAAAGCAATTATCAATCGCTTCAGGATTGTGTTCCACAGCATACCGCTGAAAGTTTTCGTACCCGATTTTCCATTAATCGACAACGAGTACCTTGAAGATTTACGTAAGTGTGCGAAACTAAATTTGCACAAGTTTTTGGAACTCATATCTAAATATTACAGCCGTGACAATTAAGACCTGCAACTTCAATGACGGCGATTTGGGAGCATGTTTCGGTGTAACTCTGCAAAATATTTTCACAAACTGGAAAGATGGTGAGTTTCTTTAATTCTTTCGTAGCTAATTCATGATTTTAAAATGCATACAATTCTCTAATTCTTTAAGGTATCCCCGGGATGACAACAATAGGAGCAATGGAGCCAACTTATATCAATAACGTAGAAATGAACCAGCACATGGGCGAGATTGCCGATCTTAGAGTTATATTCAGCGATATCATGTTGTGGGGACTCAGTGGAGCACACGTTGTGAGCACCGAGTAAGTACAGCGACTGGAGTCCACAAGCAACAAATGTTCATTACTCGCTGTATTGCAGAATCAACCCTCTGAACTTGGGAATCAAGATTGTTGTAAAATTGACAAACATTTATGGTGTGAGCGACTATAGCTTGAAGGGCCGTATGCATTCACTGTACTTCGATACCATGGGCAAGGCCGACGGCATATTTGGTGAGTCCTCACTACCCGTGTGGCCATTGGGCAAAATACAATAATTCTGAATTACTTTATATTGTTTCAGACGATGTCGTTTACGTCATCAATGCCAAACTTGTTCCAAGGAACATTAACGGCAAATACTTCTTTGAGTTCGATGGTTTGACTTCGAAGATCGCAGACATCGGGAAATACTCGCTAAGTTTGACGAACCTATACCCTAGTGACCAGCAAATTGAGGATCAGATACAAAAGCAAATGAATGACAACTGGCGCGAAACTTTCGAAATCATGCGGCCAGCGGTCAAACAATTGTTCGATGATGGCATCATGAAACGACTACAAAAGGTCTTCCACACCATACCGCTGACAAGTTTCGTACCCGATTTCCCAGTGACAAACACCGGTTTTCTGAGAGATCCCCGTAAGTCCACTCAATATCTGTTCAAGAGACCATACTAACGTCTAACAACGGAATATTTCAGCCAAGGAGCTTACGTCTTGCCACTTGTCCAGCGGAAACTTAAAATCATGTTTCGGATCAGCTTTGCAGAACATCTTCACGGTCTGGAAAGACGGTTAGTAGAATCATTTAGTTATCAGTAACCAATGGCTACATTGTTCCTTCCTGAAGGCATTTCCGGAGTGAACTCCATGATCCCCATTGATCCCAGTTCCATGAATAAGATTGAAATGGAGGAACATTTGCCAGGAGTCGCCGATTTCACAGCTGCATTCCACCACATCATTCTTCATGGTGTTAGCAATGCCCATTTAACGGTCAGCGAGTAAGTAATCAAAGGTCATTTGCTATAAGTCCACATATATCTATGCTATTTATTTTAGATTCAATCCATCGAACTTGGGCATCAAAATCGTTATCAACCTGCCCAAAATGTGGAGCGAAGCCTATTATTCCTTGAAGGGAAAAATACAATCGAACAATTTCGACACCACCGGAACGGTCCGTGGAGAATTTGGTCAGTTTCATCAGAGATCAAAGCACTCATTCAATATATTCGAATAATGAAAATCATTTCAGATGACCTCGAGTACATTATTAGCGCCAAAATCGTACCGAAGAACATTGACGGAGAGTTCTTCTTCGACTTTGATCAAGTGACTTCAGAAGTCACAAAGATCGGTAAATTGTCCTGTGAGTTCACAAATCTATTCCACGGAAACAAATACCTAGAGTATAAGGTCAACAAAGAATTTAATGACAATTGGCGCAATACGTTGGTCATATTCAAGCCAGCAATCAAACAGATGTTCGATGACGTCATTCTCGGTCAATTACGAGTCGTCTTCGTCAACATTCCCTTGAAAGACTTCATACCCGATTTCCCATTGACCAACTTTGGTTTCCTCAAAGATCTGCGTAAGTGCATCATTTAGTGCATTATTGCCAATTCAAATGGTTTTATTAATGTCTAAACACGTAATATTTCAGATAAGGAGCTTACTACTTGCCACTTGAGTGATGGAAACTTTAACTCATGTTTCGGATCAGCTTTACAGAACATCTTCACAGTCTGGAAAGACGGTTAGTAGTATGAGTTATTTCTTCTAAGCCATATCTACAACGACATTTCCTTAAGGTATTTCCGGTGTGAGTTCTATTGGTTCAATCGATCCCATACATGTACCAGGATATGACAATGTCCAACATTTGGGCGACACGGCCGATTTCAAAATGTCTTTCTACAATGCTGTCATTCGGGGTATAAGCAATACACAAGTCTCAGTCAGCGAGTAAGTTAATCGATGCAATTAAAATTTGATTAAAGGATCACCTATCACCATATAATATATATTTCAGAATTAACCCTTCGAACTTCAACATCAAACTAACTTTCAAACTACCCAAAGTTATCGGCGACGCCGACTACACCATGAAAGGTCATTTACATTCATGGGATATTGACACCAATGGCAAGGCCCATGGAGAATTGCGTAAGTTTCACCGGAGGATTATCCGCAGAGTACAAAATTCAATACAATACAAGGCAATTCATTATTATTTCAGTTGACATGGAATACGTCGTCGAGGCCAAGATCGTGCCAAAGGAGATTGACGGAGAGTTCTTCTTCGACTTCGACGGATTTTCTTCGGAAATCAGAAGTATCGATGGATTTTCGATGGAGTTCACCAATCTTTTCCATGGTGATAAGTACAAAGAATATATGGTACTCAAATACTTAAATGACAACTGGCGCGAGGCCTTTGAAAACTTCCGACCAACTATCGAAAGGATGTTGGATAATATAATTATGAAACGAATTATGGTAGTGTTCCAAAGTATTCCACTGCTTGATTTCGTATCCGATTTCCCATTGACAAACGAGGAACACATCACAATTCCCCGTAAGTCCTCGACAATTATTTCAAGAACAACTCTCCAATGTGTCACTAAATATTTTAGCTGTGGCCATCAAAACATGCAAATTCAATGACAAACAAGTGGGAACATGTTTCGGCAGCGTCTTACAGAATATTTTCACGGCTTGGAAAGATGGTGAGGTTTTTAACTTCGACATAGTTATTCAATATTCTTACAATATTCCATATGCTAGGTATTCCCGGTGTGACCACGATCGAATCAATTGAACCAAGTTACGACAGTGAATTGGAAATTACCCAACATCTGGGAGAAACAGCCGATTTTAGTGCTACATTCAGTAATATTTTGGTCTGGGGACTCAGTAGAGCTCAAATTATAAGCACAGAGTAAGCAAACCGATTTAAGTCCATATGCAAAACATGTCCACATCGTCGGTGTATTTCAGAATCAACCCTGTGAACTTTGCAATCAAGATAGTTATTCAAATGCCAAACATTTTTGCTGAAGGAGACTACGATTTGGAGGGTCGTTTGCATACTCTGAATATCGAGTCCAATGGCAAGGGCAACTGCACGTTTAGTGAGTTTTGACCATCCCAATTAATACTAATTATACAAAATTTAATACATCTGTGTTAAAACGTATTATTTCAGACGATGTCGTTTACGTCATCAACGCTAAGATTATTCCAAAGAAGATCAACGGAGAATTCTACTTTGAGCTCGATGGGTTGACTACGGACATCACGGACATCGGTAAATACTCATTAAACCTATTCCACGGTGACAAACAATTCGAGGAGATGGCCCAAAAACAAATGAATGACAACTGGCGCGAAACATTCGAAATAATGCGACCAGCAACCTTAGAATTGTTCGACGATATTATCATTAACCGAATCAGCAAGGTCTTCCACGCCATTCCATTGAAGTTCTTCATGCCCGACTTCCCAGTGACAATGACAGAGTTCCTCAGAGATCCACGTAAGTCAAAGAAATAGTCTCTAGTGTGTTAAAAACTCATAACTTATAAGAATCCCTTTAAACATTTTAGCCGCGGAGCTTTCTCCCTGCAGCTTTACTGACTTAAACTTGGGCAAATGTTTAATTTCCTCAGTGCAGAATATCTTCTCTGTTTGGAGCAATGGTGAGTTGTAAGGATATTGATGTTTGACTTTTCAAATTCTAATATTTACATTTTATTTTTTAGGCATATCCGGTTTGACCTCCCTCGCTTCAATTGAACCAACCTATATCCACACTTTAGTACATAAATCTTCAGATCTGGAAGCTGAATTTAATAACATCGTAATTAATGGTTTTAGCCGATCAAAAATTGTTGACCTCAAGTAAGATATTTCCCACTTAAACTATACGGAATTTACTTAAATTCCATTGTATTCTAGCATTGATCCCTTGAGCCTCAGCGTACAGCTTGTTATGAGATTCCCTGAACTTATCTGCGATGCTGATTACCAAATGAAAGGTCGTCTATTTTCAATGGACCTTGATACGAGTGGCAAAGTACATGCCGTATTTAGTGAGTTTCTCCTGAGACAAAGTCAATTGGGACACTTTCGAGTAATCATAACATTATTTTTTCCAGACGACATCGAACTAACCGTCAGTGCCAGTCTTCTTCCAAATATTCTTAAAGGAGAGTCCTTCTTCAAATTCGTTGATCTATCTGCAGATTTTACAGATCTTGGTAAAGGCTCTGGTGAATTTACTAATTTATTCCACGGTGACAAGGCGTCAGAAGAAATGGCAAACAAATATATCAACGAACACTGGCTCGATGCTGTGAAACTCTTTCAACCAACCCTCGTGGAAGGTCTGAGTGGCGTTATTGTCTCTCGACTCAATTCGGTATTCCAAGGCATTCCCTTAAGATATTTCTTATCCGATTTCCCATTGACGAAGCTGATCGATGAAATCGTTCTGAAAAACCCCCTCATCAATCTTGACACTTTATCTGGCATTCTTAATGGAGTTCTTGTGGATAAACCCCTTCTCAGCATTGACACCATATCGGACGTTCTCAATAAGAACCCAGTCACGAGTGGCCTTCTCAAACCCGTAGTAGATCTCCTGAACCCTATAACTAATATCATCACTGGCAACGGTATCACTAATACCGTACTAGATAACCCAGTAACTGGTATTATCACTAACAATCCTATCACTAATACCGTATTGGACAACCCTGTAACTGGCATTATCACTAATAACGGCGTTACTAACACAATTCTACATGATGGTCCAGTCTCCGACGTGGCGACTGTGGCTGGCGCCATCGCTGGCGCTGCCACTGGCGCAATCACTGGCGCTGCCACTGGCGTTATCAATGGCGCTGCCACTGGCTCTATCACTGGCGCTGCCACTGGTGCTGTCGCTGGCGCTGTCACTGGCGCTGCCAATGGCGCTGTCAATGGTGCTGCTACGGGACACTCAGTCACTAATTCGGACACTGTTACTGGAAGTACTGTTACCACTACGGTTATCGAGAACAATCCTGTTTCCGGGCTCCTGAACACAGTCGCCAATACCGCCAATAGTTTGACAGGCGGCCTCCTCAGTCCCGTAACTAACCTTATCGGAGCTAACTCTGCCAGTGGTAATGGCTTGTCAGGTGGCCTTCTCGGTTCTGCGACTAGCCTTCTCTCTGGCAACACTGGCGCTAAAACTGAAACTGTTACTACTACTACTACTACCGTCCATAAGAAGCCTCTCGGTGGTCTTCTTAGTTTTTTGTAAAATAGTAAACTAATTTTTTTTTTATTTGTAAAATTTTATGAAATAATCAATAAAAATAAATAAAGATTATTCGCATATTTCAATTGTTTAATTGGGAAAGAAATAAAATTGTAGCAGTAATAAAAAGTAAATCAAGTACTTACCGTTTTTGGGATTATATAAAAGAGGAGAACAATTAACTGAAAAAAATACTAACTACAAAATTTTTAACCAAAATATATAAATATAAAAAACACACTTATATAGTTATACAATTCAAGCTCACATTGCTGAATTGAATCAGGAGACCACTTTATTTGATATTAACTTGTTACAGTAGACACAAAATCTGAACGTATATATGTTGAGAACTGAATATTCCATCCTTATTTTAATTTCATTAGTTGCTTTAATAAAGTATTGAAACTGTATATCTTATTTTAAATTTAATATAATAACAATAAAATCAAAACTGGTTTATCATTAAGTCTGCGGTGGTTTCTAAATTTATTATAGGAGACGATTTTCAGCAGATTATTTCCAGTTTAATTTATATAAGTTTTTAACATATTTTTTCAATTAAAAAGTCTTTTATTTCTAGTTTATTTCATATACTTTTTTTAACATCTTATTTTAATGAAAAGTTTGACTTCGCATTAATTCGCAACTCGGAGAGAGATCTGATCTAAAAGAAAAAAATTATTTTCTATAAATAGACATAAATAGGACTAAAGAAAGCCATGCATCATCGTGACGCCAAAAGTCAAGTTTTGTTAAGCCATTGTTCAACCAATATTTCCAGTAATTGAATTGCTCAGAGTATTTCAAACTGCGCGAGTTTCGACCAGATCTATTAATTTATAACTGGAACAATTTTTAATTTTTTGAGTTTATCAAGACTGCATTCAGGTTTGGAAGTCAGTATCATCAGAGCTTTGCAACCATGAAGGCCAAATTACTGCTGTCGGTTCTCATTGTCAGTCTTTTGCAATTCACCCGCGGCCATGACTACCTGAAAGAACCGCGTAAGTCTGCGATCATGATCAATCGATAGTGCTGTTTCAATCTATAATTGAATCGTCTATAGCGTCATTTCTGAAGCCCTGCAACGCCCACGGTTCTGACTTCAGTGCCTGTTTCTCGAACACCTTGCAGAAAGTCTTCACGGAGTGGAAGGATGGTGAGTACCGATGAGCCCTGCCCAGAGGACGCTCGCAACACGATGGTACATTGATTGCTCCTTCAGGCATCCCCGGTTTGACTGCCGTCGGCCCATTTGATCCAATGCATATAAAGAAATTAAAAGTTACGATTTCGGTACCGAATCTTGCCAATCTGCATGTTGAGATGAAAAATATCATTGTGCAAGGGCTAAGCCAAATCCAGGTAGTGAGGACAGCGTAAGTATCGACACCCAAGTGATGTTGCAGTACGAATCTGCTTCGTAGAGTTCCCCGTGTAAGGCTTGCGTTTTTCAGCTTTAATCCCAAGGACTACTCCTTCAAAGTGTTGATCAAGATGCCCAAAATGCGGTTAGACAGCGATTACAAATTGAAGGGATCCATTCTCGGGCTGAATCTAGATGGCCACGGCAAGGGATTCGGAGAGTTATGTAAGCACGAACTAGGTTAAGTGATAGGAACGTTATGGACTATACCTTTAAATTGATTAGATGACCTCGACTTCTTCGTCAGTGCCAAGGCCAGCTTGAAAAAGATCGGTGACGAGCACTTCATCATGGTTTCTTCGGTCTCATCGGATATCAAAAACCTCAGTGGCCTCAAGGTTTACTTCCACGACCTCTTCGGCGACAACAAAGATTTGGAGAAAACCACCAATCAGCTGTTCAATGACAACTGGCGCGAATTCTACGACATCATGCGTCCCACGGCGGTGGAAGTGGTCAACTCTATTATCATGGATCGCTTCCAGAAAATCTTCCAGTACGTACCGGTCCGCTTTTTCATAGCTGATCTTGTGTGAGCCGAATTTCTTGCCGACATTTTCGCGTAACCAATGACCCACTAATATTATCGATACGACTAATTCTTGAATTTAAAAATAAAATTTATCATCTTGACAGACGTGTTTTAATTTGCTCATAAAGTACTTACGGTACACGGGTTGTTTGCATTACTTAGCTATATCGAACATCTTTATTATTGCTTATTTTTAGTGAAAACCATTCTATGTGCCAGGTGGAATAACGACATGTCGGGCGAGAAACCTGTATCTAATTATTTGCACTCTGGGTCTGGAAAGGTTGTCTCTCCATCCCACAATTACCCAGACAAACAGACAGACCGCAGACAGAAGTTGAAATAGTAGAATGTCGTGCCGATTGGTATCAAAGCAAGTTATCTTACTCCCCTTCATTATCTCTATTTTCGGCATAATTTCGGCATAATTTCGTAAATTACCCTATGGGTTTTTCTTTCTGTTTAGTGAAAAAAAGTGTTTTCAAAATTATTAAAAGTAAATTAATAAATCTGTCGGGATTATATAAACATGTCTGAAGATGAGAAACACATCCATTCTCGATTAGCGAGCTGGGTGAACACATTGTGGGGTAATTGGTTTTGAATCACGTGCTGGATGAACGAAATGCTGAACAAAGTCTTGAATGTCCTGCTGCTGATTGGCCTAGGAAACAGCGTTCGGGCGCGGGAGTTTATGACGGAGAAACGTGAGGCTCATTTGCTCCACCTAGAGAGTTCTCCTGGCATATTTCTTTCACTCCTTTAGCTGACTTCCTGACACCCTGCACAGCGAACTCCTCCGACTTCAACAATTGCTATAGGGATAATTTACAGCGTCTGCTGGCCAACTGGAAGGACGGTAGGTGTCTAGGTGAAATCTCTGGTATAAGAATCTGATTTGATTTTCATGCCACCAGGAGGTCCGGGCTTGTCAGCGGCTGGCCAGCTGGATCCTTTGCGCATCAAGAGGATGCGAATCGCGCAGAACCAACTAGTCCTGCAGATGAAGAACATCTCCATCGAAGGACTGAGCGCGGTCAACATAACCGGCACCAGGTGAGTCTGCAAAATATTCGCCCATCGCTGTTGTTGGATCCCCGCCCTGCAGGATCGACCTGAAGAACAATAGCTTCATGGCGAATGCGACAGTCGCCAAGCTCCGCGCCGAAGCCCATTACAAAACCGCCGGACGGGTTCTGGTTCTCCCACTGAATGGCCATGGCAGAATGTGGCTCAAGGCGGGTAAAACATACCAGATTCTTCTCACAAGCCCCGAAGTACTAGTTCAAAACAAAATACTTGTTCCAGAAAACATCAACTTCACCTTGACTCTGAGGGGCGAGCGATCCGCCGAAGAGGGCCTCACTTTTGTGGACGTTCAGAGCGTGAGATGCCACATCAGAGGGATCGGGAACCTGCAGGTGCACCTGGACAACCTCTTCAACGGCAACAAGGAGCTGGAGGCGAACACCGAGGCCATTTTCAACGAAAACTGGCGAGCCTTCCTGGATCCTTTGCTGCCGACCGTGGAGCAAACGATCGACGCTGTGGCGCTGAAGCGGCTCAAGAGGGTCTTCAACCACATACCCCTGGACTATTTCGTTGCCAATCTGCCGACACACAGCGATGAGAACTGAACAGACGTTTGAATAGTAGCGCTTCATTAGCGATGAACGGTCTGGTTATTAACAATAAACAAACAGTAGCAAAAAATCATCCATAGAGTTTTAATAAATCAAGGTCAAACTGGGGTGCGCTACATTCGATCATTCGGTCCGAACATCGAGCTTGCCCATTGAAATTTCTAGTCTTTTTCGACTGCTCTGATCCACGGTTGCTTAAATTTGGAACGCAGCGCTGCAGGAAGTAAGTCGAGCTACCGGTGGCGTCGAGTCACGGCAGAAACAGGGTCTGCCATACAACTGTCGAGCTTTTTAGCCATGCTTAGTGCTTTAAAAGAATCAGGTTTCACTCAAGCCCATGCTCGGCCACTCTGTACGCACCTGTTTGGAAGCAAACTGGAAGTCAATCAAGACATGACTACGAATGCAATCGTACCAACAACGTTTCCGCATGCGGCCGGCCCAAAGACTCGACTTGAGAATCGGAAACTTACTGGATTCGGTGCCTCGCCCATCAGTCCACAGCAATAGCTCGGCAAGCCCACACACACTCCTCACCATGCGGATGCTCGTCTTGACGTCGATGCTTATTTTGGCCACTTCTGTGGCAGGCGGAGGTTATCTGAGTGAAAAACGTGAGTACTGAAAGGAGTAGAAGACCATTTGCCCGAGGAAGTAACTTCTTGCCTTCACCAGCCACCTTCTTGAAGTCCTGTCGTCTCGACGACCCGAACTATGCAGCCTGCTTTGCGGACAACTTTGCCGCGGTCTTCTCCGGGTGGCCCAACGGTAAGTGCGCAAAACAATAACCAACAACTAATGTGTGCCTGCTTTGTCCATTGCGAAGGGATTCCGGGCCATAAGTCGGTGGGCAAGTTCGACCCACTCCATGTGAAGCGGGTCAAGATCTCCCAAACTGGCAGTGGACCCATTACGATGCGCGCCGAGCTCACGGACATCCTGCTGTCAGGCCTCAGCAAGATGGAGATTCAGATGGCCAAGTAAGGAACGCGCCCATAGTGCAATTCATGGTTATGCATCTTAAATTTCTTCCGGCCCCCAGAGTAGATACAAAGGATTTCAGCTGCAAGGTGAAGGCCCAAGATGCGCTTCGATTCCGACTACGAAATGGATGGCCGAGTTCTGGGCCTCGCTCTGAGGGGCCACGGCAAGTCGTTCATGGAAGCAGGTAACTCAGGCAGCCAGAGAATGAAGCCAGGTGACTGAAATTCGCATCCTCGCCAGAAAACACGGTCCTGACGATTCAGATGCTCAACGAGTTGCGTGACGGCGAGAACGGGTTCACCTTCTGGGATGTGAAGGCGGTGAAGGTGGACATCAAGGACATCGGCGGGATGCGACTGCGCTACGACAACTTGTTCGGCGGCAACAGGGATCTGGAGGAGGCAGCCAACAACCTCATCAACGAAAACTGGCGCCAGCTGTACGAGACACTGAAGCCGGTCATCGTCCAGACGGTCGAGGCCATTCTGTTCGATCGGTTAGGCAAGATCTTCCACTACGTCCCCCTCAATTACTTCATAGCAGATATTCCAAAAGCCAGCGATGTCAAAAGTTGAACAGCGACTGTTATTGGTTTCAATATACGATCAAAAACATGACTCGTATTTTAATCTTATTGTTTTAGCATGCGATTTGTATGTCATGAGATCAGTTGGTCTCAGTTGATCTGATGAGATCAACATGCCCAAAAGTATGCAATGTTTTTAAGAGTTATTTTTACTCGTACACCCTATGCCATGGAAAATCGTGAGTCATTCTTACATGTCCTGGAAAACTGAAACCGTGATATTCTGCAACCAGTCATTACTTGTCCTGCAAGGCAAATGCGAATTGATGAAGAAATCGACCACATTGAAGCGGACGTGATTCACAATACATGACACGTTTGCGCCTCCCGCATACCTTAATCAATGACAGCGAATTATCTGTTTATGATAATAGACATAAATTGCTTGCATTGCTCAAAGCCAGGATTTTTATTAGTTGGCTTATTGTATTTGAGATAATTATGCAATTATTTCCCTGTTACACAATATCAAATGGAATTGTACAACAAGACCATTTATAGTTCGATGACCTGATTTCACCTATGAAAAAAATTGGGAAATTTCAGAAAATGTCGACTGGTAACTTGAAATATATCGTATTTAATAAAAGCTCTAACTAAGAGACCAGAAGGGGAATTGCGTATTTTTCTGCAGCGCCTCAAAGAGTTCTGCACATGTGTTTAGGTCAATTATTATGAACACTCCGATGTTGGTCGAACAAGTGTCTTAGGTAATTTCAAACTGGCTCTCAAGGTCAACAATTTCAGTACGATTCAATGACACAAAAATTTAAGCATCGGCCATACTTCTAGTTTTTTTCGGGCCCTGACCTTAGTCAAGTTCTTGTTGCTGAATTAATTGCAAGACTCGTTTGACGTCATTCGCTGTTGTTTGTATCTGTTCATATTAAGGTGTTTACAACTACACACGTGTTCAACAAAGTGAATTCAGAAGCTGGTACCGCCGTCCTCCGTTTCTCTGTTATAAGTTTAGCAGTTATTTTATTGAACAATTATTTTAATTTTCATAAATTAATAATTAATACAATTAATAAAAAACGATTTTTAATTGAAAGAGTTGAATTCATTACGAAGTAATCTCTCTAATAAAATTAATAAATTTATAAATAACGAGAACAAGTAAGAACTTGTTATCTGTACCCAGGCAACGGCTAACTAATTCGTAGACCCTACATTTGTAACCTGCATAGGAACTAAGTAAATATTATTAAAGCTGATCATGAAAATATATAGTTTCGTGCCATCTCCTTTACTGTCTTGTTCCACAGCTTACGGGACTAATATGAACAACACAAAATTAGCACAATGCTAACTTCAAGCTGAAGTTACTTCCTTGAATCAATACAGTGGGAGAGAAAACTCGCGATACATTACAAATGGCCTACACGTGCACGTTATGGCCTAAAATAAAGATACCAATGGTATAAGGAAACCGAATTATCTTTGTGTACTTATTATAATTTTGTTTATAACCGCTTCCTTTCATTTTATATACATCGGTTTTGGTATTGAACTTAGTCACTACTATATAAACTGACTAACTAAAATTATTGGCTCTACAGCCCATAAGGGAGGTACAAAAAATTCCGAATCCATTTGCCTTTAGTTTCTCCACCAAAGAACATTTTCCGCTACTAAACGTGACGATGTGGCCAATAAAAATCTTAAAAGTTCCTTTTTTGATTGGAGTAATGGGTATTTATCAAGTCTGTGGATTAGATTATCTGACTAAGCAACGTGAGTGTGACTGGATCTGGAAGTGTTTGAAATGATTATATAAACGTTCCGTTTGGTACGATTTTAGCTGCATATCTACACCCGTGTAAAATGAAGCAATCTGACTTAACAGAGTGCTTCACCAGCAATATACAGAAGTTGGCTCATGAGCTCGATAATGGTGAGGAACACACAATAACAGAATCTGTTGTATTCGTCACTCCGTTCTCTCATTCGTGCCGTAGGCATTCCGGAGATAGTTCAATCGGTTGGAGCGATGGACCGAATGCGATTCTCTAAAGAGTACTTCAGAAGCGATGACCTCAATGTTGACCTAAGAAACATATCCATATTTGGGTTCAAGGATAGACTTATCACGGAGGTTAGGTAATTTCAGCGATTAAACCTATTTTCACGAGTCTCATCCACTCTATCTGCTCGAAGGGTGAGCCCAAAGCTAATAAACATACGTGAGTTTCTGCCCATTTGGAGGCTGGAAGCCAATTATGCTCTCACCGGCAAAATACTCCAAATACCTTTGAAAGGTGCTGGGAAAATGTCCATAGAAATCGGTAGCAAAGCAAAATATTTCTTCATGTATCCAAATTAATAGCGTATTTTATTTCAGACAATCTGGAAATGGAACTTTTTACCACGACACATCTCTTCGAGAAGAGCGGATTCACGTTCTTCAACGTTACCCATGTGGGAATCGAACTGAACACGACTCGGGTTAGATGCAACTTCGACAACCTCTACATCAGCGACGCCAGAAATACGCACGAAACCACGTTCCTCAATGATTTCTTCAACAGAAACTGGCAGGACTTTTTCGAAGCCACTCGACCACTAGTACAACAGATATTGGAGCGGGTGCCCCAAGTTCTGCTGCAAGCAGTTTTTCACTACATCCCGGGAAACTTTTTTGTTGAAGATATTCCATCCACCGATATGCTCTAAAACTAAATAAGGAAGAATTTGTCACATAATCTTTTCTACACAATATATACTCACAAATGCACAATTATAGCGAGAACAGTTCTATGATAAAAAATAGTGGGGTTTTTTACACTCATGTGATATTGTCTGCTATTACGAATAATTAAATAGAACAAGTTTGAACAGTGCACATACCATAAAACATGTACTGGTGACACATTTGAAGTCAGTCAGGGTGGAAAAATTTAACAACTACACGAAATAAAAGGGCTACTCGGGATGAGGGTTAATTCTATTGTAATAAATACCTCACATTTCACAGTTTTCCAATCTACGCCTACATTGCGAATAAATCAAATTGAACAACTACTCAAACCCTGCAAAGCTAATGCAGATGATAATATTGAAAGAGAAAAGTTACAGGAAATTATTCACTCGGTTCTCACATGTAAAAAACAACTTCTATGTGAATTCATTACTAGGGGTTGAAACTCCATTGCTCAGAGATAGACGCAAACTCCAATTAACTACTTGAGATTTGTTCTCAAACGAGATTTGGTCCACGACGGTGCCACACTGAGAGATGAGTTTGTAACAGCAATTAGTTTAGTAGATATGTAGATAGAAAAGAGATAAGCGTGTTTCGGATTTCGTTCAGTGTAGATCAATAACAAAAAACTAGTTGTCAGCTCAATTGCTTGGGAGTCAATGCAATTTGCAACTTAAATAATGTTAAATTCTTATATAGTATGTGCTTATTTACAAAATACAAACACAAACATATTGTTGAGCATTAATAACGATAAATCAACTATTGATTCACGTTTTCTCTGTTGACTCTCTGGACCTGTTTCCATTCTCACTCGACGTCGAAGTTATAAAAAAGACGATGTTACTTAGGTTTTCCAAACATTTAACCCGAGATTTCCATCAAATCGCATCGAGAGCTCGAAACGTGATCGGAGAAAAATACATGGCTACAATGATCCCGTTATATTTGAGTGCTCTACTGGGGATAATCGGGCTGAGTGCGGTCAGTGGCGTCGAGTACTACACGGAACAACGTGAGTGCGATTGGGGAATCCTTGAACAAGTTAACTGATCCTTTCGAGGATATTGGGTGCATCATTTCAATTTAATAAACCAGCGAATCGGTGAAAGTGTAAAGTGAAGGAAAAACATAGCAAAGGAGATTCTTGAAAGACTTAACTTATTTCGTCTATAAATTGAAATCAGATGTTCCTCACAGAATTATTTTCAATATTATTGCAATAACACGATGAGATGTATTCTAAAACATGAATGACAATTGTATGATTTTTTAGTCGTGAACATGTGGTTACGAATTTAAAGTTTTTTTTTTTTTCTTGGCCTTTTTGATTTACGTGTCAACGTTATCTGATTTCAGCTGCCTTCTTGCCACGATGCAAAATCAACGAGCCTGGATTCACAAAATGCTCTACAAACGCCATACAAAAGTTATTGGACCAAATATATATAGGTAAAAGCAAAGTTATTCTTACTAATTAAGTTACATAATCCTTCGGAAAGTACTATAAATAATACTAAAATATATACGAAATATTATAAATAACGCTATAAAAGTTTAAAGAATTTGCAGTTATGAAGAACATTTAATAAAAGTCTTTTCAATTTCCTAAAAGGAATTCCTGAGATCACCGAGTCCTTTGGCATCCTGGATCCCTTGAAGATGGATAAATTGATGTTAAAAGAGGACAACAACAATGCCGCAGCCATCAATGCCAACTTAACCGACATGATTATCACGGGCTTGAAGGACTTACAGATAAAGGAGAGCAAGTACGTTGCATGGTATTGGTTTTCAAAACCAGTCCGAATTTATACAATCATTGCAACACGCTTACAGAGTCAGCAAGAAGGACTACAGTTGGCAGACGAAGATCTTCCTTCCCCATATGCGAATCGATGCTAACTACAAGATGGCTGGGAAAATCCTCCTCATTCCCCTGAGCGGTGGCGGGAAAATGTTCATCGACATTGGTAAAATCGAACATATGCACTTATTCTCACAAATTATGAATATTGAATTAAATATTGACTTCAGAAAATCTGGACATTTTGATGCACTCGAAGACACGGCTGTACGAGAAGGGCGGCTTTACCTTCTACAACGTGACGCAGGTGCGCGTCGACTTGAGTTTGTCGAACCTGAAGGGCAACTTCGAGAACATCTTCAACGGCAGCAGCAAGGAGGTGGAGAAGAGCACCAACGAGTTCTTGAACACGAACTGGAAGGATTTCTTCGAGGCCCTGCGCCCCCTGGTCAATGAGACCGTGGAGCGCATCCTGCTGGACTTGTTGAAGACGACTTTCAAACTCATACCGGCGAACTTCTTCATCGAGGACATTCCCACCTCGGAGCAACTCTACAAGACCAACAAGGTGAAAGATTAAGTGTCCGAGAAATCATAATAAAATAATTGTATAGCTCTAAGATATCCTTGATGTTTCTCCCAAACAATTATAGGAATATGTTATGTATTGGTATGATTTAACCTGAACCTTTTCAAATGCATTATACCACATTCTGAGATCCAGAGTTTTCTAAAATTATGATTTTGTGAAATTTTATTTCAATTTCGGTACTTTGATTATTTTAGGAATTGTTTTTCAATTTTCTGAAAAATGAAACTTGCAAAGATGTATTAGGTTTGTTTTTATACTTGAATTCTGGGTCAAATAAAAACAGCGAAGAAGTTGTTGAAATTACTGGAAAAACAAAACGATGTCCTTAAATACTTTATGATTAGTAAAAATGATAAAATTAGAGATATTCCAACGACGAGAGCGTCTCCACCATTGTTAATGGAACCAGTCCCACTTCTTGTAGCTGACTTCGTTCAGCAGACTAGCGAGGTGGGCGTGGCGCGTGTTGCTGATCCGCATGAAAATGCGACGGTTGCCGATCGGCTGCAGCTGCCTGAAGTTGTCGACCAGGGCGCCGTCCACAGTATCCTGGAGTTGGCGGAAGCGGGAGATCTGCATGGGAAGAAACAGACAAGTAGATAATAAATATCCTTCTCATCTTGGCTTCCCGAAGGCACCACTTACTTGTTTGGGGGAAATCGGAATGGGGTCCGGGTACAGGACCCACGTAACCGCCTCCGAGCATGGAGGCGTTGTTAGGGAACCTGCGAAGAGAAACATCCATATCTAATTAGACACCAGAGAAGGTCAGTTTCGCTCAGCACAAGGCCGAATTCAGGTGGAGCATAAAATTGAATTGTTTGACCAATTCGTGGCCCGCTAATATAATTCTACTCTCTTTGATTAAGTTATCAGGGCAACCAAGTAGTTCGGCCATTGCTTTCAGAAAACCAAAAGAGATCTATCTGGTGGAACAATTGTTCGGAGAGCTCGTCGCAATGCGAACATTTATTTTTTTATCTCATTATCACAGACCTAACAACAAAACATTATAATGACCTCTGATCATCTGAAATGCTTGTCTGCTGTCTCTTTTCTTATCAGACGCCATGTAGGTATGACAATTTCTTTTTTTTTGGAATTACTTTTATCATAATTGTTTTCATTGTTGTTGTCGTTGTTGTAGCTTAGATATTTAGCACCTATCAATCAAAACTTTCCGCCGACAACTGATAAATATCCACATTCGTTCGCATATTTATTTCTGTGGCCTGGAAACTATAGCAATTACATGGAGGCAAAACAGAGATGGAACTGATCGAAAGTAGCCATGGTGGGATTAGGTGTGGGCATGCATGGACAGCTTCATCATGTGTGTACGTAATTAATTCACAAATCATCGAAGAGCTTAAACCGATCTCTAGGGCCCGAAGTCTGAGTGTGATGGATGGGCGAGAGGGCTTGAACTCGGGTTACCTTTGTACGTGTAGAACTTGTCGATGTCCACGTTGCTGATCAAGGAGGACAGCGCGAACGTAACGTTCAAATTGGCCACATTGTTCGCCTCCGGAATCAGATGCAGATGACGGGTTATTGTCGCCAGGCCTGGACCCTCATCCTCGTCTAACTAAGGGCACACGAGAGAGAAAGAGCGATGTGAACGAGGCGTTACGACTGAGTGAAATATGAATGACAATGTATTGAATCAACATTAAATGGAATGCCAGTCAACTATGAAGAGGACGCCAGAGGCCATCAGCAGCAGCAGCGCTCCGACAGGACCCACGAGGACGAGGACTTACGTTAAAGAAGAAGCCCAGGACGGCGGCTCCGTCCGCGTAGTCGAGGGCCTCGCCGAGCGTCGGGTACTTTTTGTTTCGGTGCACGATGTGCATCTCCATCGTGTAGCGGATGTCGTTGATGACGTGCTCGGCACCGCGGTTGTTCTTGTCGCCCCAGTGGAAATGGACGCCCTCCACCTCGAACTCGCCGGGCAACTTCCCGCCGCGCACATACGGCGTGAACTCCCCGTTCTCCAGGTTGTCCTCGCTCAGCTTGGGTATGGAAATGGAAACTGCGGTCGTCCGATGGGTGGACAGGATAGGAACAGGGAGAGGGGGCAGAACGAGAAGTAAGTAAATATTGTTTGGAAAAATTAAAATTACTCTCACTCTCTTGCTCGCCCACTCATCCCTCACTCACTCACTCTTCCAAATACACACACAATAGGCTTCAGGTCGGGGTTTCTGATCTGCCTCAAGGTTGCGTAATTAATTAAATGTAAATATTGAGTAAATAGGTAGGCGCAAACAAAGGCAACCCAGCACCAGAGTGGCCCAGAGCACACTCAGAGCTCACTCTCTCACTCACTCACATGCTCTCACCCACTCTCTCAATCCCCACTCCGCCAAACGGGGCACGTGGCGAGGGGCGAGGTACGAAGGGAGCTTACCGGTGTGTCCGTTGTTAATCATCTTCAGTGGGTGTGGCAGCAAATTGTGATATCCGATCATATCGATGGCGGGCATGTTCAGTGGAATGGTCTGCAAATAGAGAGGCGGGCCGGCGGATGAAATGCAAGTGTTCATAAATGCAAAGCATTAATTCATCAATTTAATTAAATTCGTGAGGCATTTCGTTTCCGATGACTATTGTTTGTCCTGGCCTGCCATGTCTGACCGTCCTATTCTGCCCCGTTATGAAGCATCCATTGTTTGCCCGCCCAAATGTATGCTATTCGAAAAACTCTCTACGAAAAGCCCATTATTATTGCTCGTCAATGGCACCAATGTCGTATCAATCGGTGCGGGTGACTGGCGTCCCAGTAATTTGTGCACTCCTACAGCAATTATCCCCAGACAGGCATTTCCATACATATAGCTGATATGTCATCTAGGTATATGCTCACTGGCTGGTACTTGATGGCTCCGATATGACAAAACTTTTGACTACTACGATTACAATTCCGTCTACTCATTGCTGGGGTTATTGAAAAAGAATTTATTGTATGCAAGAAAATATTTTTGCATTTGCCTTAATAGGACCTCCCACCTAGGTCTAACCCTAATTTCTAAATTCTCACATATATTCACTACTGCTTTATTCCTTCCAGAGCATTATTAGGAACAAATTTGCATATGAATCACGGTTCTCGTTAATTCCATGTTACATCTTAACACTAGATATTACTTTGGTCGAGTGGATGGCGATCGGGGACTGAGTTTTGCCCGCACAATGTCCATGGTGTCTGGCCCACCGCCTCTGATTGGGCTCCGAGTATCCAAAGCGATGCCCGACAATCCCTGCAAATAAAACATCGATGACTCCATTAGAAAAGGACTTGGCCGATTATTAACTACTTTCTGCTAGTTTTTGTCGCGGGCGTAGAGGGAGCCAATCATGATGGCTGGAACCACGATTGTGGCCAGGCGTACAACAACGGTCAACATATTGAATTTATCTTCCCGAAATTTTATTGCTTTACTCAAAATTTTGATCGGTATTTTCTTTGTTTTATCCAAAATTTTAATGACAAAATGACATATTTTTGAGGTGAAACTTGATGACAAGGGAGGCAAGAAAAAATAATTATTTCGTAAAGTGTAAAGTGCCTGCAATTGATTTGTTATTATATGTTATTATTTTTCATTTTTGGATAATATTTTGTAGCGATATTTCCACTTCAAATGCCAATCGAAAATGCCACAGTTGACATTCTCCCATGCTCCAAACTAGTTCCTATTGTTTTTTATCGCTCGGGTGGATTCTTTTTCCGTAAAAACATTTGAGACATGCAATCCCCACACTCGCACTATTATCTTGAAATATAGGTTGTGGTTATTCAAAGGTTTCGCCCTCTTCCTCTCTGACTCTGAGGGCGACTGTCTACAAACCCAACCCATCGATCAATAAACGATTTTAGTGTCAAGTGCAATAAATAAACAAGTAATGAAAAGAAAGTGAATTATGTCACGTGTGGCGTTTTATGTTTTATCAGAGAGAACACTTTTATTGTTGTACATAAGGAGTTTGAGTGATAAGACTTTAATGAATGACTTGAGTTTGCATTTCTAAATTGACGAATCCAAGTGTCTCACCACAAACTATTCGTAGGATTAATTAAATTAAGATTATGTCATGGATCTTGGTAAATTATAAAAGTTTCTTAAAAAAATATATTTATTATCTAAAGTCAATGAATTATTTTTGACCAACTACCACAAATTAAAACACGTTCAAATTTGATTCTAAAACAACATTAAAAATTCTATTCTGGATAGCAACGCACGCTTAAAGTACAAAGGTCGTATTTTTACTACTTTTGTCCTGAATTTTTTATCTGGGGATATAGCTCAGTGGTAGAGCATTCGACTGCAGATCGAGAGGTCCCCGGTTCAAACCCGGGTGTCCCCTTCATATTTTTTTTAAATTAAAATTAAATCTTAACAATTAAATTTTAAGTCATTCAAATAGTTATTAACTACAAAGCTATATCCTAGTATTTTATTATATATTGAATAAATTCATTGTATTACTCTGTAAGAATAATTCGATTGATTCGAACACTTAATACTGCAGGACAAATGGTATTCCAGGGAAAGTTCGTGGTTCGTGTTTATTATTTGGTACAATTAAGCTTTATCTGATCACAGATACCCACGACATCTCAACTGTCTTATGTTAGTTGTTTCTTCTATTTTTATCTTTATCTCTTATTATTCTGACAAAACTAAATATGTTTCTTTTTTTATTACTAGTCAGTAGCTATACTTTATTATTATTATTTATAAATAATCATGTGTTCTGAGTACTTTACTATTTTCAACATATATGTTTGTATATTTGTTATCTCTAAAATCAACAAGTTTGATATTCGATTCTTTTTTTGTTTAACAGAAATCATGACAGCACATCGTCTGATTGTTTGTCTGATTTTTATTAATGCGCTCAATATCGATTATTGCAAGAGCTTCCGAATCGATCGATTCGCATCGACGTCACTCGATCGACGTCTCACTTAAGTTCAAGCTCAAATCATTGTCGGTTACCTTCTGCGAAAACGGAAAGTAAAACACAAATCAGAAGCTCCTTTCGATACATCATGCTGTTTCAATACCGCGGTGTCACTGTGTCATATGCTTCTGCCGAGGATTAAATCGAAATCGAAACTTGTGACCGAAATTCACTCGCACTTCCAACCGACCGCGAAAAGGCGAACCCAGACGAATCCGTTGACGGAGTCAAAATGCGATCACAACCGTACCGTACGCGATCTTCGGGCCAACTACTGGGCGCTAGAATCTCTTCAAAAGAGGGCTCCGCTCAGCACTGCTCCTCGACCACGCCAATTTCTGTGCGAAACCACCTTCCAAGCAGATAACGACCACCTTCTTGGCGACAAGCGGAATTCGCTCATTTAGGCCCGCGACACTTCCAGCTCACTGTCGATCGCCACAACCAATGATCGGCTGGCTGAATGCTCGCGTTGGTTTCCCGCGCGTACCGATTCGGTTGAAAGTCGTTAGCTGCGAACTTGCGAATTTCTCGGGATGTGGAATATATTGACGTGCGGACAAGTGATTTCCAGTAATTAAGTTATGGAAACATCACCGTCGACGACGAAACTAATGCTAAAAATAAACAAACAGTTGGTAGTCGAATCAGACTTCATCGGAATTCAGTTGTCATTGATCGCAGCTCCAACCCTGTCGTTGTTGCTTCACCGCCCTCTGGTGGATGCTAATCGAGCTCTAAATGGAAAGGTAAATTCTGCTCCCTGCTGCCGGAGTCATGTGTGGTGGCGCTTAATTGGCAGCGAAGGCAAATGAGGGTGGCTGCTGTAAAATACAACTGGTCCGTGATGTGAATGAAAGGGCAAAATTGCTTTCCTACGCTGGTAGAATTTCCCATTAATACTCCCCTATAACATTTGCCATTTTTTGTTCAAACCGTTGTAGTACGTTCTCAATCATTTCGATGTCACCGAACTATAAATTGTATCAACCAATTTTGAAAGATAATCGAATTTAGATTTATTACAACAAATTTAAGTCATGTCTGGCAAAACCCAAAATCTTGTCATGTTAACAATTGAATTTAACTAGTTATTGAAGCAAAACCAATTGCTACACTTGAGCCTACAGTGATATTAGAGGATTTAGAGGAAGTAAAGATCCGGATTCGTCCCATGACTATTTATCTCTGAATTAAGTATCCATAAATCTTGCATTATCAATGATTCAATGAACATGCTATAGTGACAGCTCTACCGCTTGTAGATATCTTTCGACATGGGCGACCAAAGGCAAAGATTTTCTTATCAATGACAAAAGCTTCTGAAGTTATTGAAGTTATCAATACATTCGCCAGTAATAAACATGAGGTAGTACTCGTGATAGAAACAATGTAAACAATCATATCATATAATTTTGCTCAAAAATAAAGAGATCTAAATAAAAATAGAAAATATATCATGGGTCTGATATTTTTTTAATAATCGTCCTTATTTGGTTTAAGAGTTGAACTTTTATAGTTCTTTAATGAGAATCACATATTTTGCTTATATACTTTGGGATTGAAGCTGAAAATAAAAGGCATCAGCTACAATTCGATAGTCCATAAACGTATTGGTTGTTAAAAATTCATTCTGAAGTATTTCAAAATCTCGTTTGAGGATCAAATAAATTATTTAACATTTGTCGCATGATCACATAAATAGATAATTGTTATTCACGATGCTGCTAGATAACAGAAATAAATAGAAATAGACATCGAACACGAAAAGAAAAAAGAATAAGTGCAGTCAACTGCTGTTGAATTGAATCGCGTACGAACTTTGAATTTAAAGCATGATTAGATTTCTTTTTTTCTCTTTAGCACATCACAATTTTACATTTGGCACTCGCTGTAACAGAAACAATGTCAATTGTGTCGATTACATCAGCGATAAGCTGGATGTGCTTTGAGTTACAGATATGTATCTAGTCACTACTAGTATTAATATGTTTCCTTTTTCTTTCTTTACTGTTTCACAAGAGGAGTTTAAACGGCTTCAGTTTATATACTTTCCGTCAGCTTGCAGAACGAACTAGGCATAGCATTTTCATTACTATTGCATATCATTTGATTATTTGAAATTTTAGTTGTGATGTCCGAAAAGTCGAAAACCGTGACATATTAACGAATATGAACTCTGTTATAAGGGACCAAATAGGGAAAATATATACTCACTACTACATTACGCAAATAAGTCTTCATCGTTTGTGGATTTTCATAGTTTAACAATTCGAAACGAATAATCAAATTAGAAACCGTTACACCAACCTCTATATAATGGGCAATGGAAAGTCGGTATAAAAGGGTGCAGCTTCAAAAATAATTATTTTCACAGAATTAAGAGATGCAGAGAATACGATTTTTGATTTTCGCAATAAGCTTATCGATAGGTATTAGACTTTGTACATATTTGGAAGTGCCTAATCCAACCAAATATATTACTAATAATTTACTATAGTCGTTCCTGCTATCGGCTACGAGGATGACGACATAGAGTATGAGAGATGCCAAAATGGCAAGCGACAATCACCCATCGATATATCGACTAACACGGTACATAAACGTCGTATGATTTGCATGTCATTCATCTTATAATTAACTATACATTGCAGAAGTTTGTCATCACCGATTGGGAGGAGCGCTTGAGTTTCAGCAATTACAACAATACCCTCCGGTGGCAGATCAGAAACTTGGGTAACCATAGTAAGTATTGTGGAATATAAAAATAACAGATAAACGTACATGATTAAATTATTATTCAAAGTTCGAGTAATGGACTTCCAAACGAGGCAGGTTCTTATGTGCAAGATTCGTGGCGGTGGATTGGATGGGACCTTCAACATCGTGAGTCTGCACATCCGTTGGGAGGGAAACGGCTCCCTACACGCTCTCGACGGCCAGCACTACTCCATGGAGTGGCAATTACTACATATGAATAGGAAGTACAAGCGTTTATCTCAGGCCATGAAGATGCCTGATGGCATATCAGTTTTATCATTCTTCGTTAATGTAAAAGATTACATGCAATATGTAGTACTTTCAGCTTATTCCAGATTAACTTTTGACAGGTTAGCGAGGTAGAGGATGGACCCTTGGAAACTTTTTCCAGCCAAATCACTAAACTAAAAGAATTTAAGCAGCAAACTTCTATACCGCCAGATTTTCGATTATCAACTCTTTTAGATGCAGTTAATAAAAATCAGTTCTACACATATAATGGTAAATTTCATTGCAACAAAGCAAAGGAAAACTCCCTAATACCATATGTTACATGCAGGCTCCATCACAAACCCTCCCTGTTACGAAACAGCTTATTATATTGTCTTTCCCAAGGTCATCCCGATTTCCAGAAAATCCGTGAGTAAATTGTTTTATGATGAAAAAGATGCGTTGGATTAATATTTTTACAACCCAACAGTTCTCGCACTATCAAAATCTTCTTAATTTAAATACACTGGATTTTCAGACGTCACACCTTAAAAAACATCCACTAAATAATCGTCGTATTCACTTCTACAATATTACTAAACCAGTTGACCAAACGAAATACAAAACTAATGAGACCCTCTTGGATACATTAACAACAGAATCTTCTCGTCAAACATCAACAAGTAGAACTGATCACAATTTGCAAAATAATCCACCATTTAACCATTCACTCATTTACTCATATCTCACGTCCAATATTCCAGAACACAGGATCCGAACTACTAGCTATATCGTAAACAGAAAGCGACCACAATACATGAAAAAATATACTTTAAACAATGTATATAGTAATAAAAATAATGAATCGCCGTTCGAAAATGCAACCGAAATTGGTGGAAGCATAACGACGCTAATATATAATGGAACAGAATCACATCCAAAAGAATTACCTAAACTGCAGGGAAATCGGCAAACAGTCGAAATTACAACAGAAGGATCCCACCATCATCATCCACTAACGCAAACAACAGCAATCGTTACGAAAGCAAATGGACATCGTCGTGGTATTAGCACAACTTTGGAAGAAGAAAGTGGGGCAAGAAAATATCCAGAGAAATTATCTGATAAAGAAACACTATATTCCACCCTGCAAACAAACCGAAACACAGACAAAAAAAGAAAGGACAGATCCAATTACAAATATCCTCACATGCATATAACTGTACTTGTTACAGGAACATCAGGTTTCGAAAATGGAACCGACAACCGGGAAAATCTACAACATGAAAATAGAACTGAAGCACTTCAAGATGAATTATCTGATGAAGAACCACTTTATCACAAACTGCAGAAAAGTGGGAAAATTATAACAGAACGAATCCAGCATACAACTGCTGATGTCCGAGCAACGTCAGGCTTCGAGAAGGAAATCGAAAGTGACAACACTCCGGAACAGAAAAGTACAACCGAAGAGCTTCCATATCAAATATCGGATGAAGAACCCCTTTATACCAAACTACAGAAAAATCAAAAAACACGGACAATAGTTAAAGAACGATCCCAGCATCACCATACTCAAACACATAAAACAGCAATCGTCCAAAGAACGTCAGGTTTCGAAAATGGAACCGAGAGGCACGAAAATCTGCAACAAGAATATAGCACAGAAGAACTTTCAGAAGAAACATCGAATGAAAAAGCACTTCATCCAACACTGCAGAAATATAGAAGATCACGCATAGATATAAAAGAAGGATCCCAGTATCTCCAACTTCCAACACTTACCACAGCAGTCTTCTCAGGAACGTCTGATTTCGACAATGAAACTGATGAATCTCCACAACAGGAAAGTGCAGCAGAAGAAATTCCAGATGAATTTTCTGATAAAGAACCACTTTATCACAAACTACAGAAAAATCGGAAACCGCACAAAAGTATAAAAGAACGATCACAGCTTCACGATACTCCAACACATAGAACTGCAGACGTCCCAGGAACGACAAGTTTCGAAACAGAAACCGAAATTCATGACACTCCGCAACAGGAAAGTGAAATAGAAGAACTTCCAGATGAATTGTCTGATGAAGAAGTACTTCATCCCAAACTGCATAAAAGTCCAAGATCACAGAAAGATATAAAAGAAGGATACCAGCATCACAGTCCACCAACACAATCCACAGCAGTCTTCCCAGGATCGTCTGAGTTCGACAATGAAACTGAAAGTTATGAAACTCCACAACAGGAAAGTGGAACAGAAGAACTTCCAGATGAATTTTCCGATGAAGAACCACTTTATGCCAAACTACAGAAAAATCGGAAACCGCACAAAAGTATAAAAGAACGATCAGAGCATCACCATACCCCTTTTCATACAACTGCTGGTGTCCGAGGAACGTCAGGCCTCGACAAAGAAACCGCAGGTAATGCAACTCCGCAACAGGAAAGTGGAACAGAAGAACTTCCAAATAAATTGTCTGATGAAGAACAATTTTATTCTAAACTACAGAAAAATCGGAAACCGCACAAAAGTATAAACGAACGATCAGAGCATCACCATATCCCAATTCATACAACTGTTGATGTCCAAGGAACGTCAGGATTCAACAAAGAAATCGAAAGTAATGAAACTCCGCAACATGAAAATGGAACAGAAGAACTTCCAGATGAATTGTCTGATGAAGAAGCACTTCATCCCAGACTGCATAAAAACCCAAGATCACGGAAAGATATAAAAGAGGGATACCAGCATCACAGTCCACCAACACATTCCACAGCAGTCTTCCCAGGAACGTTTGAGTTCGACAATGAAACTGAAAGATATAAAACTACGCAACAGGAAAGTGGAACAGAAGAACGTCCAGATAAATTGTCTGATGAAGAACAACTTTATCCTAAACTACAGGGAAATCGGAAACCGCACAAAAGTATAAACGAAAGTGGAACAGAAGAACTTCCAGATGAATTGTCTGATGAAGAAGTACTTCATCCCAAACTGCATAAAAGTCCAAGATCACAGAAAGATATAAAAGAAGGATACCAGCATCACAGTCCACCAACACAATCCACAGCAGTCTTCCCAGGATCGTCTGAGTTCGACAATGAAACTGAAAGTTATGAAACTCCACAACAGGAAAGTGGAACAGAAGAACTTCCAGATGAATTTTCTAATGAAGAACCACTTTATCATAAACTACAGAAAAATCGGAAACCGCACAAAAGTATAAAAGAACGATCAGAGCATCACCATACCCCAATTCATACAACTGCTGGTGTCCGAGGAACGTCAGGATTCAACAAAGAAATCGAAAGTAATGAAACTCCGCAACATGAAAGTGGAACAGAAAAACTTCCAGATAAATTGTCTGATGAAGAACAACTTTATCCTAAACTAAAGAAAAATCGGAAGCAGCACAAAAGTATAAACGAACGATCAGAGCATCACCATATCCCAATTCATACAACTGTTGATGTCCAAGGAACATCAGGATTCAACAAAGAAATCGAAAGTAATGAAACTCCGCAACATGAAAGTGGAACAGAAGAACTTCCAGATGAATTGTCTGATGAAGAAGTACTTCATCCCAAACTGCATAAAAGTCCAAGATCACAGAAAGATATAAAAGAAGGATATCAGCATCACCATCCACCAACACATTCCACAGCAGTCTTCCCAGGAACGTCTGAGTTCGACAATGAAACCGAAAGTGATGAATCTCCGAAACAGGAAAGTGGAACAGAAGAGCTTGCAGATGAATTTTCTAATGAAGAACAACTTTATCCCAAACTACAGAAAAATCGGAAACCGCACAAAAGTATAAAAGAACGATCAGAGCATCACCATACCCCAATTCATACAACTGCTGGTGTCCGAGGAACGTCAGGATTCAACAAAGAAATCGATAGTAATGAAACTCCGCAACATGAAAGTGGAACAGAAAAACTTCCAGATAAATTGTCTGATGAAGAACAACTTTATCCTAAACTACAGAAAAATCGGAAACCGCACAAAAGTATAAACGAACGATCAGAGCATCAGCATATCCCAATTCATACAACTGTTGATGTCCAAGGAACGTCAGGATTCAACAAAGAAATCGAAAGTAATGAAACTCCGCAACATGAAAGTGGAACAGAAGAACTTCCAGATGAATTGTCTGATGAAAAAGCACTTCATCCCAGACTGCATAAAAACCCAAGATCACGGAAAGATATAAAAGAGGGATACCAGCATCACCATCCACCAACACATTCCACAGCAGTCTTCCCAGGAACGTCTGAGTTCGACAATGAAACTGAAAGATATGAAACTACGCAACAGGAAAGTGGAACAGAAGAACGTCCAGATAAATTGTCTGATGAAGAACAACTTTATCCTAAACTACAGAAAAATCGGAAACCGCACAAAAGTATAAACGAAAGTGGAACAGAAGAACTTCCAGATGAATTGTCTGATGAAGAAGTACTTCATCCCAAACTGCATACAAGTCCAAGATCACAGAAAGATATAAAAGAAGGACACCAGCATCACAGTCCACCAACACAATCCACAGCAGTCTTCCCAGGATCGTCTGAGTTCGACAATGAAACTGAAAGTTATGAAACTCCACAACAGGAAAGTGGAACAGAAGAACTTCCAGATGAATTTTCTGATGAAGAACCACTTTATCATAAACTACAGAAAAATCGGAAACCGCACAAAAGTATAAAAGAACGATCAGAGCATCACCATACCCCATTTCATACAACTGCTGGTGTCCGAGGAACGTCAGGGCTCGACAAAGAAACCGCAGGTAATGCAACTCCGCAACAGGAAAGTGGAACAGAAGAACTTCCAGATAAATTGTCTGATGAAGAAGTACTTCATCCCAAACTGCATAAAAGTCCAAGATCACAGAAAGATATAAAAGAAGGATATCAGCATCACCATCCACCAACACATTCCACATCAGTCTTCCCAGGAACGTCTGAGTTCGACAATGAAACTGAAAGATATGAAACTACGCAACAGGAAAGTGGAACAGAAGAACGTCCAGATAAATTGTCTGATGAAGAACAACTTTATCCTAAACTACAGAAAAATCGGAAACCGCACAAAAGTATAAACGAAAGTGGAACAGAAGAACTTCCAGATGAATTGTCTGATGAAGAAGTACTTCATCCCAAACTGCATAAAAGTCCAAGATCACAGAAAGATATAAAAGAAGGACACCAGCATCACAGTCCACCAACACAATCCACAGCAGTCTTCCCAGGATCGTCTGAGTTCGACAATGAAACTGAAAGTTATGAAACTCCACAACAGGAAAGTGGAATAGAAGAACTTCCAGATGAATTGTCTGATGAAGAAGCACTTCATCCCAGACTACAGAAAAATCGGAAACCGCACAAAAGTATAAAAGAACGATCAGAGCATCACCATACCCCAATTCATACAACTGCTGGTGTCCGAGGAACGTCAGGATTCAACAAAGAAATCGATAGTAATGAAACTCCGCAACATGAAAGCGGAACAGAAGAACTTCCAGATGAATTGTCTGATGAAGAAGTACTTCATCCCAAACTGCATAAAAGTCCAAGATCACAGAAAGATATAAAAGAAGGATACCAGCATCACCATCCACCAACACATTCCACAGCAGTCTTCCCAGGAACATCTGATTTCGACAATGAAACCGAAAGTGATGAATCTCCGCAACAGGAAAGTGGAACAGAAGAACTTCCAGATGAATTTTCTGATGAAGAACCACTTTATCATAAACTACAGAAAAATCGGAAACCGCACAAAAGTATAAAAGAACGATCAGAGCATCACCATACCCCATTTCATACAACTGCTGGTGTCCGAGGAACGTCAGGGCTCGACAAAGAAAC
Source organism: Coelopa pilipes (assembly GCA_947389925.1). Classification (NCBI taxonomy): domain Eukaryota; kingdom Metazoa; phylum Arthropoda; class Insecta; order Diptera; family Coelopidae; genus Coelopa; species Coelopa pilipes. Next base: position 43,603,768 of record OX376697.1, on the reverse strand, counting down.
CGCAGGTAATGCAACTCCGCAACAGGAAAGTGGAACAGAAGAACTTCCAGATAAATTGTCTGATGAAGAAGTACTTCATCCCAAACTGCATAAAAGTCCAAGATCACAGAAAGATATAAAAGAAGGATATCAGCATCACAGTCCACCAACACAATCCACAGCAGTCTTCCCAGGATCGTCTGAGTTCGACAATGAAACTGAAAGTTATGAAACTCCACAACAGGAAAGTGGAACAGAAGAACTTCCAGATGAATTTTCTGATGAAGAACCACTTTATCATAAACTACAGAAAAATCGGAAACCGCACAAAGGTATAAAAGAACGATCAGAGCATCACCATACCCCATTTCATACAACTGCTGGTGTCCGAGGAACGTCAGGATTCAACAAAGAAATCGAAAGTAATGAAACTCCGCAACATGAAAGTGGAACAGAAGAACTTCCAGATGAATTGTCTGATGAAGAAGTACTTCATCCCAAACTGCATAAAAGTCCAAGATCACAGAAAGATATAAAAGAAGGATATCAGCATCACCATCCACCAACACATTCCACATCAGTCTTCCCAGGAACGTCTGAGTTCGACAATGAAACTGAAAGATATGAAACTACGCAACAGGAAAGTGGAACAGAAGAACGTCCAGATAAATTGTCTGATGAAGAACAACTTTATCATAAATTACAGAAAAATCGGAAACCGCACAAAAGTATAAACGAAAGTGGAACAGAAGAACTTCCAGATGAATTGTCTGATGAAGAAGTACTTCATCCCAAACTGCATACAAGTCCAAGATCACAGAAAGATATAAAAGAAGGACACCAGCATCACAGTCCACCAACACAATCCACAGCAGTCTTCCCAGGATCGTCTGAGTTCGACAATGAAACTGAAAGTTATGAAACTCCACAACAGGAAAGTGGAACAGAAGAACTTCCAGATGAATTTTCTGATGAAGAACCACTTTATCATAAACTACAGAAAAATCGGAAACCGCACAAAGGTATAAAAGAACGATCAGAGCATCACCATACCCCATTTCATACAACTGCTGGTGTCCGAGGAACGTCAGGATTCAACAAAGAAATCGAAAGTAATGAAACTCCGCAACATGAAAGTGGAACAGAAGAACTTCCAGATGAATTGTCTGATGAAGAAGTACTTCATCCCAAACTGCATAAAAGTCCAAGATCACAGAAAGATATAAAAGAGGGATACCAGCATCACAGTCCACCAACACATTCCACAGCAGTCTTCCCAGGAACATCTGATTTCGACAATGAAACCGAAAGTGATGAATCTCCGAAACAGGAAAGTGGAACAGAAGAACTTCCAGATGAATTTTCTGATGAAGAACCACTTTATCACAAACTACAGAAAATTCGGAAACCGCACAAAAGTATAAAAGAACGATCACAGCTTCACGATACTCCAACGCATAGAACTGCAGACGTCCCAGGAACGACAAGTTTCGAAACAGAATCCGAAAGTGATGACACTCGGCAAGAGGAAAGTGAAATAGAGGAACTTCCAGATGAATTGTCTGATGAAGAAGCACTGCATCCCAAACTGCAGAGAAATCCAAGATCACGCCAAGTTATGAAAGAACAGTCTCAGTTTTACCATCCTACAACACATCCAACAGCAATCTTCCCAGTAATGTCTGATTTCGAAAAGGAAAGCGAAAGTGCTGAAACTCCACAACAGGAAAGTGAAACAGAAGAATTTTCAGATGAAAGGTCTGATGAAGAACAACTTTATCCCAAACTACAGAAAAATCTGAAACCGCAAAAAAGTATAAAAGAACGATCACAACATCACCATTCTCCAATTCATACAACTGCTGGTGTCCGAGGAACGTCAGAATTCAACAAAGAAATCGAAAGTGATGAAACTCCACAGCAGGAAAGTGGAACAGAAGAATTTCCAGATAAATTGTCTGATGAAGAACAACTTTATCCTAAACTACAGAAAAATCGGAAACCGCACAAAAGTATAAAAGAACGATCAGAGCATCACCATACCCCAATTCATACAACTGCTGGTGTCCGAGGAACGTCAGGATTCGACAAGGAAACCGCAGGTAATCAAACTCCGCAACAGGAAAGTGGAACAGAAGAACTTCCAGATGAATTGTCTGATGAAGAACCGCTTCATCCCAAACTGCATAAAAACCCAAGATCACGGAAAGATATAAATCAGGGATACCAGCATCACCATCCTCAAAGACATTCCACAGCAGCCTTCCCAGGAACGTCTGATTTTGACAATGAAACTGAAAGATATGAATCTCCGCAACAGGAAAGTGGAACAGAAGAACATCCAGATGAATTTTCTGATGAAGAAACACTTTATCACAAACTACAGAAAATTCGGAAACCGCACAAAAGTATAAAAGAACGATCACAGCTTCACGATACTCCAACACATAGAACTGCAGACGTCTCAGGAACGACAAATTTCGAAACAGAAACCGAAAGTGATGACACTCCGCAACAGGAAAGTTTTACAGAAGAACTTTCAGATGGAATATCGAATGAAGAAGCACTTCATCCCAAACTGCAGAAAAATCGAAGTTCACGCCAAGTTATGAAAGAACGATCCCAACATCAGCATACTGCAAGAAATACCACTGCATTCGTCCCAGGAACGTCAGAGTTCGAAATTGGAACCTTCAGAACAAAAGAACTTCCAGATGAACTATCGGTTGAAGAACCGCCTTACCCCAAGCTGCAGAAAAATCGAAAACCACGCAAAGTTTTAAAAGAACTTCTTAATCGCCATACTCCAATAAAAACTAATGCAGTTGTCCCAGGAACCACCGGCTCCGAACGTAACGTAACCACAAGAGTCGAAAGTGTAACTCCTCAAACAAAAGACCAACGAACAGAGAGATATACAGAAATATCACCACAGAGACAATCAGAAAAGTTTACTGATTCTAATCCAAAGTATATTATAAGAACTATTATTATACCATGCCAAACCAAGGAAAGGTACCGATTTTATAATCGAAGAAAAGGTAATTGGTGGCAGAAGTTGCTGAATGCTATGCACAATACCTCTTTTGATACCATTGATGATTTACCAATGTTCAGTCCTTAAATATTACATATGATGCTCGTAATAAAAGTTATCATTGAAATGTAACAAAATTATTATAATTAGTAATTAAATAAATGTACCATATATTTTGTGATTATACTAATTCAGATGTAATGATTTTCAATGCTATTAGTTTATTTACAATAACGCAATATAATAAATTTTCCTAGTATTGATGTTGTAAGTTATATCCGTAGCGCAAGTATTTATAAATTGAAATTTATAAATGAAACCATATCGTAAAATTCAGTAGTGATAAAAATAATATTTTAATAAATTATACATGTTTCATTCTTCTTGCAATCAAATAATAACTTACAAAATCCAGTTATTATTTTAATCTTACATATAAATATTTTGATGTCCAACATCGAAGTTAACTTACTTCTATGAGTACAAAAGTGATGTTCATGAGTATACAATTAATTAATGTGATGCTGTTAAAAGAGGGATCATTTCAATTAAAATCAAGAAAGAAAAAAAAACAATACTTTAAAAGCAATGGCAGATATAAATTAAATAAATAAAGGAAAAGTGGGAAGAATTTAAGGAGCACAGTATTAATGAACTGTAAAATTATCAAATAAAATAAATTTTCAAAAAATCTTATTTTAAAAAATTGCAGCAGTATAAAATATTTCATCATGATTCTTGAGAATCAGTCATCCTTTTCTTCTTTAGCAGACATGAATATTTTCTGACACAAATAAGTTGCAGAACCTATAAATAGAAGCATTACACAATTCAGATTACTACTCGATACTTGTTATATTGAATATTTTACTTACCAATAAAATTTCTCAGCCACGTTGGTTTGTTTTGCCAAACTACACCCATGTAATAGAAAGGAATTCCTATTACTGTGATGAGAACACCCATTCCCACTTCGTATGGCGCAACATAAATTGGCACAACAATAAGGAAGGCACAGATTAGAACAAAGACTGAAGGAATCCACAAAGAAACCTGTATAAAAGATTTACATGAAATCTGCAATGAGAAAGTTATAACATTCTTACCTTAATGGGTCGCTCCATATTCGGACGCGTGTAGCGGAAATACAGCACTGCCGACACAGACAGCATGATGAAGAACGACTCAACGATGCTGCTGTATGTTATCAGCACATAAACATCACTTACCAAAAGCATAATAATGGAGAGAATACACTGAATAAAATGCAAATTTTACTATAGGCAAGAGTTTTACTAGACAATGCAATTGTAAATATCTTACCAAAAAGACTAGTGACGGTGTCGGGGTGTAGCTTTTGACGCTGATGTGTGACAAGATGGCAGGCATGTGGCCGTTGCGAGCACCAACGAAACACATTCTAGAAGAGGTCATAATATGTACAGATAAGCCGCCGAATGCCGAAATAGCCACCATTATCGGTATAATTAGAGACCAAACACCAAGAACTTTGTTTCCAAAAGTCTGCAAAATGGATAGACGATTCGATTTTGTGTTTCAATATTATTCATATGTATTAAAATACTCACCACAGCAATAGCTTCGGAAGCAATCATTTGGGCTGGCGACAATACAGCCAGGTACGACATATTGGCCAAAACATATATCGCTGTTACCAACGGCAATGATATGTAAATCGCACGTGGTAAATTCTTATAGGGATCTCGCAACTCCTCTGTCATAAAATTCAAATAGTTCCAACCGGCATATGAAAATATACCCGAATAGAAAGCCACTGATAACTTTCCCGGATCGGTTTGGGTATTTTCAAATGGCTGGCTAAAGTTTTCAACATTTCCTGAAAAATGCAGCAATGGGTTATATAAAGAGTTCGTTAGGTCATAATATATTTACATACCCATTAACATCCACACTACACCAATAACAATGATCATAACCAGTGCTGCAATCTTTGTGAACATTATGACGTTCTGCATCTTGGTGGTCGCCTTCATGTAGTACGAGTTGAGGAAAGTAAGGAAGCATATGGTAATTGCGGCCAGGAGTTGCAGAGCAGCTTCTGGAATTTTGCACTCATCTGGGAAGAACGGCTGTAGAACGTACGAGGCGAACGTAAGTCCCATAATAGCATTTGTCGTGGGTCTACAGAGAACAAAAGCAATTATATCAACACTATATGGGTATACTTTTAGGATTAGTTCGTTCAAGTACAATACGAATATTATCATATTGGACATGAATGTTTAGTTCACAACTCGTTTCACTAGGATGTGTTATAAAATTATATCGTGAAATCTATATAATTAGGCATATACAAATATGTATTAATATATATGATTTTCTTTACACTATTATATTATGTTGAACTAAGAGAAATCATTTACTCAAAATAACTTTCATTTGAACAATTATTTCCTACATTATAGTTTCGTTCGTAATATTAACTAAAATAAAATAATAGGTTGTTATCACCGCATTCAAAGCGCAATCGTATTTCAATAAGGAAAAAGTTCAATAATCAGGAGCACTCAAGATAGAAAGTAATATCATAGCTAGGCGACAAGAACTGCTAAAAGGTTTTTCATAATCAATATTGGAGACAAAGTTTATTCAGCATAGATAGGTTACTGTGCGATCAATTAGAGATACGCACAACTTATAGTCTCTTGATAACGGCATGCTAAAAACGAATAGTAGTTTCTCTTTGCTAAAGTATGGAAAACAACCATATAAGTGATAGCTACTTGATATTTTATTACGAAGCGGTTATACGCAACTTAATTTGGAAACTTTTTAATTAATTATTATATATGTGCTCTAAGAACTTTAGCATATCCTTCCAAGTTCATATCATAATGAAACTCTTAATATATTAGCAATTGTAAAGATAATTCCAATTAGTTCAGAGAAAAAAATTATAATATACACAAACAACTGTCTGGAGATAGCAAGAATTGCAACCATAACTATATGACGAAGCAATTACATTGTCAGGGACATAAGATCAACGATGAATAATTGAAAAGTAATACAATGTAGTTAACTCTTAAAATGTGCGATATGTGTTTCGAAATAATTTAGCAGGGTCCAATAATTTAGTGACTCTGTAGCGTAGAAGCGATTAATAGAAAATATTTCAAACAATTTCAATTAAAAGAGAACGAACATGCATCGTATAAAATTAATCCACAATTATTCAACTCGATTTTTTAGCAATATATATGTTTTTTCAATTATAATTTCACAAGCAAACTTACACGAATATCATCATGGCATCCCATAAGTACAGGAACGCTGGCAGTGATCCATAAGCCTCGAAAATGTAGGCGTAGTCTCCTCCGGATTTAGGTATCGCCGTACCCAATTCGGCGTAGCAGAGGGCACCGATCATAGACAAGACGCCGGATAGGACCCATATAATGAGCGATGTACCTACGGCTTCCACTTCTCGGATGACACCTTTGGGCGATATGAAAATCCCCGAACCGAAAATGATGCCCAGTATGATGGCCACACCTTCCAGCAATCCCAGCTGCTTCTTCATTTGTACTTTGCTTGCTGCCGAATCAGCCGATCCTTCGCGCTGTTCAGTGCCAGCAGCAGATGGTGCTGACCCAGGAATCGCGGGCTGGATCTCAGTGTTGGGCGTAAGCAGCAACATTTCACTGGTGGGCGATTGGACTTCGTTGACGGGCATTTTGTGACCACTTCCGACGATCGACGATTAACGACTGTCCGTTGGACCTCAATTAAATTTTTGAACCCGTATGAGCAACACCAGTTTTCAAGTGGGACAATTAAACGTTTCTGCAGATTATAATCGGCAGCACTTATTCCACACAATATCGAATTATTCTTTAATCTCAGCAAGTCAAACAACTCGTCTCACTGTAGCTCTATTGTATTCCAATTCTGCTGGTCACCTTTGTTGGCCGTGATGCGTGCGTTTTGTTTTTGGTCGATTTCCTATACTTCTTCGTTCGCGCGAGCTGCTGTTCCCCTCCGTCTGTTCTGACGTTTCGCTGTCGGTTGCGTTTCTAAGGACAGTGGCAGTGACATCTGCACGACTCCGTTTTCATCCCCTGCGGCGTTTGCTTGCAACGATTTCATTCATCTATCCATCTACACAGCTTTTAGGTTAGAATAAGAAAGGCATTTGCTGTTGAATCTCACACAATCGAAAAAGAAACGCAACAAATTTTGTTTTAGTCTTTGTTCAATACCATTTTTTAATTAAGTTATTCCACAAATTCGACTTTGCACTACGTGTACGTAAATATTTGCTAATTATGGTTTCACGAATTAATGGAACAAACACGCGACGGAACAACCACGATGTTCGACGGAGGAGAAATAAATGACAAGTGAGAAGAAATTTAACAGTCATTCCTTCTCCGAGCTGCCCGAGGACCGCAGAAGATGGAGAGAGAAAGCAAGGCGGCATGGCTACAAAACAACTGATAACAGAGAGCGGCAACTGTTAACAACCGACTACACATACACTTATATCTACGATAATATTGTACTCTTTTTGCCAATTTCTAATAAACTAGTTATATTTTTTGTTGTAAAAGTCGAGTTTTAATTTTTTCTTTAATTACACAAAATAAATAAATACAACAGATGTAAGCTATGCTATATTAGTAAGATTTTCTTTGTACTTAATGCTTCAGATCACTATTTTTTTTCCTTGGCATTTAGTTTTGAATTAATCATTTCCTTAAACTGCGATAAAATTTTATTTTCTCGTTTCTGCCTTTCCTCCTTGCTGAACATTGCCAGCGCACGCTTTTCGTCTGCGGAATAGATTTGATTTTCTTTACGGATACGGACAGCTTCCATGCGACGATGTCTAAAAATAAAAATAATTAATTTGATTAAGATCTGATTTTGAATAAAATGCATAAGCAATATACCTGCTTCCGCTCATAACGTAACCTACGGACTCAAAGGTTGCAATTTCTTCGGATGTGAGACCGATTTCACCTCGCCGAGGGATACGTTTTCCTTCTGCAATGTAAGCTGCCATAGCGGCACCTTCGCCTGGTAAAAGTGCCCGTCCAAAGTCCTTCTGGTTGAGTCCACCTGTTTGTCGTAGAGTTGGGCCAAACTCGTCGTTATCATGAGTGTTCGAACTCGAAGCTTTACCACCATCAAACGATTTATATTCAGATTTGCTTGATTTATCATTTTTCTTACTTTTTTTCTTATCCTTTTTGTGTTTTTTGTCTTTTTTATGTTTATTAGCTTTTTTAATTTGTTCGGCGGTTTTCTCAACCCATATTTCTTGTGGTCCATCATCTGAATCTGAAGAGCTATCGCTATCCGAATCTTCAGACGAACTCTCTGAGGATCCGGATGATGATTCGGATCCGGAAGACTCCGAAGAACTTCCATTTTTCCGTGTTTTTCCCGACTTCTTTTTGCTCTTCTTACGCTTTTTCGATGATTTTTTCTTTTTTGATTTTTTTACACTTTTCTTTTGCTTTTGTTTCTTTTTCTTTTTTTTCGGTGGAACAAATGTGCCGTCCAGAATTTTAACTTCATCATCGTCGTCGGAGTATGTCTCGGGATGAGCCGGAGATTTACCCCACACCGTTTCTTCTCCTTCAATACCAATTAATTCGCGTTGATCCCGACGCTTGTCCATAAATTTTGAGTCGAACTTTTGGTGTCGTCCACCTCCACTTGGAGGTCCATCGTTTATCCCTCCAATTATTCCACCAGGACCTCTGAACGGATTCGATTGTCTCGAGCCATGCCTATTTTCATGATACTTATCATTCGGCCAACGGTCTGGGTTTGAGTGCTGATGTCTGGGCGGAGTCCGGCTGGTGCTACGCGAACGGGAATGACTTCTCGATCTGCGACCCTTATTGTGGCCTGTATGACGTCTGCTTTTATATGAGGGACTTCGAGACCGTCGTCTAGAGTGTGATTTGGATCTGGAAGATCTTCGCCTCGACCGGTCTCTATGTCTATCCCGGCGACTTGCTTCTGACTTATCGCCTGAGTGAGCACGCCGTCTATCCGGAGTCCTTTGTCGGCTGCGTGATCGTGTCCGTGATCTGGATCGCATTGTCTATACACAAATTATGTTAATCAGGTCTTTTCAATTTACCAAAATTAAATCTTCAATTGATACCAAGAAAAACTAAAAAACAACTGTCTGGTAAAAGTTTTGTTATTTCTAGATTGGTAATGGGCAAGAAAGAGATAGACAAAGAAATTGTCACATTGACAGTAAATCCATAGCGAAACGTGAAAGGCGCGAAAACAATTTGGCATTTCACGTTACCCAAAGTTCGTTCTATCAATGGTCGTACATTGGATGAAATCAGTCGTAATATTATTATAATTACTACTTGCATTTCAACAGCTTTTGGAATTCTGTATTTGTTTTTCTGATAGCTTTGTGTCTCATGCTTTTTATTATTGTGACCAACCCTATAAGATCAGTAACTTAATTCGTTGCTAACTTCACGCACCTTGCTAAATGTCAATTTTGACGTTTCCAAACGAATGTGACGTGTAAAAATTTTCCTCTGGTTCGGGAGAATTTGTAGAATTTAACAATTTGAGCAACTATACTACATATAATTAAGGATTCGTTTTTTGGAACAAGTTCTTAAAATCAAGGAATAAAGATGGGTTCTTTTCGCAGAGATAAAGATGAAGAGGATGAGGGTAAGTTAATAGCAAACAATTGGATTTGGAAACCGGGCCAGTAGTAGCTTCAAATATCAATGTACTGAGGAGCAAATTTATAAAAAGAAAATAAGAAATAAGACATAAAAAAAAAGAAAACAATTTAAATATTCACTTACAATTGTTGTTATTTTCATGAAATCCTAAAATCTCCTGAATACAATAAATAACAAAAATTCAAGAACAGTTTCTTCCTGATCTCATCAGAAATTGCCAACGTAGTCAACTAGCATGTTTTATCTCTTATTTGCTTAAATTATGAAATTCTATATTTGTGTATAACTTAATATTTATTTCCACGTTTTATTCATTTACATATTTTTTGAATTTCGATAGTTAGCTGTGAATTTACTATAAAAAAAAATAAAATATATATATATATAAATATGTACGCTCACTCTAATACGATTTTTCATCGACGTATAGGACCAAGCAACATCTATCAGAACCTGGAAAAAACATCTGTGCTACAGGAGACTCGCACCTTCAATGACACCCCTGTCAATCCACGCAAATGTATTCTGATACTTACCAAGATTCTATATCTAATCAACCAGGGTGAACAGCTAGTGGCACGGGAAGCCACTGATTGCTTCTTTGCCATGACAAAGCTGTTCCAGTCGAAGGATGTCGTACTTCGTCGAATGGTGTACCTGGGAATAAAGGAGCTGAGCTCCATTGCTGAGGATGTTATCATTGTAACAAGCTCCTTGACTAAAGACATGACCGGTAAGGAGGATTTGTACCGAGCTGCTGCCATTCGTGCACTCTGCAGCATCACGGACAATACCATGTTACAAGCCGTAGAACGTTACATGAAGCAGTGCATCGTTGACAAGAATGCGGCTGTATCATGCGCCGCCCTCGTGAGTTCTCTCCGCTTGGCGAGCACTTCCGGTGATGTTGTGAAACGGTGGGCCAATGAGGCGCAGGAGGCAATCAATAGTGACAATATCATGGTGCAGTACCACGCTCTGGGATTGCTCTATCATATTCGCAAATCAGATCGCTTGGCTGTATCGAAGTTAGTTAACAAACTGACCCGCAACTCCCTGAAGAGTCCATATGCAGTCTGCATGTTGGTGAGTACAAATAAACAGACCAACTGATCTATTTATTATATAAATCATTTCTTTCAGATCCGCATTTCTTGCAAATTGATTGAGGAAGAAGATATATCATCTGAAGATATGTCAGATTCTCCAATGTTCACTTTCATTGAGTCGTGTTTGCGCCATAAGAGCGAGATGGTCATCTACGAGGCTGCCCACGCTATTGTCAATCTTAAGAATACTAATGCACGTGTTCTTTCTCCGGCATTTAGCATTTTGCAGCTTTTCTGCAGCTCACCGAAGGCCACTTTGCGCTTTGCTGCCGTTCGTACTCTGAACAAGGTTGCGATGACTCATCCAGCAGCTGTTACCACTTGCAATTTAGATTTGGAGGGTCTTATAACCGACTCCAATCGGTCAGTTGCTACTTTGGCAATCACGACTCTCTTAAAGACTGGAGCTGAGTCGTCTGTTGAACGTTTAATGAAACAAATTTCATCCTTTGTTGCTGAAATTTCCGACGAATTTAAAGTTGTTGTCGTTCAGGCAATTTGTGCTCTTTGCACAAAGTATCCACGCAAACATACCGTGTTGATGAATTTCCTAAGTGGTATGTTGCGAGAAGAGGGAGGCTTAGAATACAAAACTTCTATTGTGGATACAATTATTACGATTATTGAGGAGAATGCTGATGCTAAGGAATCAGGTTTGTCGCACCTCTGCGAATTCATCGAAGATTGCGAGCACGCCATATTGGCCGTACGCATTCTGCACTTGCTTGGCAAGGAAGGTCCGTTCGCTAATACACCCTCAAAGTATATTCGTTTCATCTATAATCGTGTTATTTTGGAAAGTCCTGTTGTTCGCTCTGCTGCAGTTACTGCTCTAGCCCAATTTGGTGCCTCATGTCCAACTCTTCTTAGCAATATCTTGGTACTTTTGGGACGTTGTCAAATGGATCCTGACGACGAAGTTCGTGATCGTGCCACCTACTACTATAATATACTGCAAAGCAGCAAACCAGAACTGTACAAGAATTACATTATCGAACGTGAGAATTGTTCTCTTGCTCTGTTGGAAAAAGCGTTGACAGAACACTTGAATGGGGATTTGACAACTCCCTTCAACTTGTCGGTTGTACCAAAGGCAGCAATCGTCAAGGAGGAAGTGAATAATGAAGCTATGTTGGTTTCTAGTGGTAAGTTATGAAGAAATAGCATATTTACTTCGATTAATATATTTTCTTACAGCTCCACGAGCTCCAAAGATTACACGTGAAGAAGAAAGTGCAGCGCGTTTAGCACAATTGCCTGGCATACAAGTACTAGGCCCAATCCATCGTACTGTGCCACCAATTCAGTTGACCGAAAGCGAAACCGAATACACCGTACAGTGTTTCAAACACATTTTTGCCAATCATATTGTATTCCAGGTTTGTATCAAGTTTTGAAAAGTTTGACCTATATTTAAACAAAAATGTTCTGTAGTTCGATTGCCTCAATACGTTATCTGATCAAATCTTGGAAAATGTACGTGTCGAGCTAACGATTCCTGAAGGTTTTACTACACGTGCCGTCATTCCTTGTCCCAAATTACCGTATAATGATCTACAGACCACGTATGTCATTGTCGAATTCCCACCCGATGTCGGTAGCTCTGCTGGTAAATTTATCCTACATTTATTATAAAAAAGGCGATATGTATAAAATTCAATAATTATTTGTTCAGCAACCTTTGGTGCCACTTTGCGATTTGTTGTGAAGGATTGTGACCCAACAACCGGCGAACCAGACTCTGATGAGGGCTACGATGACGAATATATGTTAGAAGATTTAGAAATCACTGTTGCGGATCAAATACAAAAGACAAAAAAGAACAACTTTGTTGTGGCTTGGGATGCCGCAGATACCGAAGGTAATTCGATAGTTTATTTAAACATAATAAATCAAATATAAAGAATATTATTAAACTATAGAATGGGTTGAAGCGGAAGACACATATTCGTTATCGGCCGTTAATACAATACAGGATGCTGTTAATACAATCATTAAATTCCTGGGACTTGGTCCAGCGAACATGTCCGAGAAAGTACCCGAAGGAACTCACACGCACACTTTACTCTGCTCGGGTAGGATAAGGATTAATTTGTAAAAACTATTGTACAATTACAATTGTTTGAATTTACTATTACAGGTACATTTAGAGGTGGTGTTGAAATTCTCGTACGTTCCAAATTAGCCCTTGCCGATGGCGTTACAATGCAATTGACAGTGCGTACCACTGATTCAGACATAGCCGAGTTGGTAACCTCAGCAATAGGATAAAAATTAATTCCCTCCTAAATGTACTGCAACCAGTTTAAATACATTTGCGCGTCATATGATTGTTGAATGTTAGACATTAAACAAAAGTATGAAATCGTTACATCTACTCATTTCAAAAACTTCAAACTAAAATAACATATTTTAAAATTGGATTATTCGAGTATAAACAACAAATGAGAAACAATTGATGGCAAACATTTTTAAGTATTCGAATGTAATGAAATGTTAATCCTAATAACATTCATGTGTTTAGTATTCCTTGTAATGTTATTGTGAGTTGTTATCAAAACGAAGTAAAAATTAAATCAATTATATTCCGTTATTGTATTTGATGTTTCAGTTTTTATATAAATATATATACAATATTATGATCTAATTATTTTCATATAAAGGTATAATTTAAGGCATATTAGTGTTTAATTTACAACTAAAAAATGCAAATAAAGCCATGCAAAAAATGTGTTTAGTGCTTTCGTAAATATTTAATGCCAACAACCTCGAATGTTATTGACAATGAAATGACATTAAATTAGCTGAAGATCAGAGCATAATGACCTTAATAAAGATTTGCATGCTTTCTAGCTGCTATACAAAGCATATCTGTTTGACCAAAGTATAATATTGAGTATGCCTAAAATTGGATTATTCGAGTATAAACAACAAATGAGAAACAATTGATGGCAAACATTTTTAAGTATTCGAATGTAATGAAATGTTAATCCTAATAACATTCATGTGTTTAGTATTCCTTGTAATGTTATTGTGAGTTGTTATCAAAACGAAGTAAAAATTAAATCAATTATATTCCGTTATTGTATTTGATGTTTCAGTTTTTATATAAATATATATACAATATTATGATCTAATTATTTTCATATAAAGGTATAATTTAAGGCATATTAGTGTTTAATTTACAACTAAAAAATGCAAATAAAGCCATGCAAAAAATGTGTTTAGTGCTTTCGTAAATATTTAATGCCAACAACCTCGAATGTTATTGACAATGAAATGACATTAAATTAGCTGAAGATCAGAGCATAATGACCTTAATAAAGATTTGCATGCTTTCTAGCTGCTATACAAAGCATATCTGTTTGACCAAAGTATAATATTGAGTATGCCATGTGAAATATCGAGCACATGCGTTCCTTTTTGAATACGTTGTTCTTGGCACTCTGCCGACCACTTTGTTGTTGTCTGCACAAATATGACAGTTTCTCCGATCGCTCATGACTCACATTCCCGGGGCAAACAGTTTTGTATTAGTTCCTTCTAATTAATTCAATCAATTTGTAAATTTTCCCGCTCGAAAGAGACGAAACTAACCAAGAATTTCTCTCATTATTCTAACAATGAGAAATATTTCAACAATTTGAGGAGTAGTCAAGACATGTCCACGGCATTTGAGTTATAAATGAAAACATTTAGAAAATTTGAATTATACGAAAGAAGAACAACACAATCTACGTCTTTTTCGGCACAGTGCAGATGATGGGAAATGATTTCTGAGACAGCTCGACGGACACAAACTGGCACATATGTGCCCACTTACATATATACAGATATGTTTGTGAAGAAGAAATGCCCGCGAAAGTGATTCATAAATACGATTTAAAAATATCCCAAACATGCATAATATCCTCTGTCTCTCGCAGCCGCTCTCCTTTCCCACTGCAGTGGGTTCCTCTGCCACAGAAGAAGAGCAAATCGGTTCGTTCTGGTCTCTCTCCCACATCCTCTGCTAAACTGGCAGAGATATCAACAAATATGAGTACTCGTTCGGAAAACAAAACATTTCCAACGTTTTCAGAGGAATTGGGCTTTCAGTATGTTGGGGAGATTCGCGAGGAAATTATGGGCGGATGAAGTCCACGGAAACGAGAATATTGAAATTATAGTAGAGAAGAGAATATGATATAGATCGAGTCGCCATTTCGCAATAGACTGGGAGAGTAAAGAGAAAATCAGAAAAGCCTGGGTTTTCATCATCAGTTCATAGCATCGGTGAGGAAACTGTTTCGGAAGATGTTTCGAGTTTCGCAGGAGATTCGCCTGAATACGGGCGCGCACGGCGGTGACGCCACACGCTGCAGCAACAACAATACCGACACGAATACAAATAGTATTTTTGGAAAATATCAGAAAACGCCAGACGCGGGTGAGTCGTGGAGCCACAGACAACAAAAACAACAACAACATCAGACACAGCAATACCAACAAAACATGACGTGTTTTGTACACATCTCACTCAAGAGGAAAAAGAAAACACAGTTTGCGATTTTAAAACTTTTGAAAATTGCTTTTTTATCGTCGTTTCCGCAGCATCGCATTAATCTCGTTGTCTAAGCATCCATATTTCAATGTTTAAAAAATATGTATATATGTATATATATATATATATATATATATTTTCCAATGTTGCGCATACGTCACCGTGGCGAATTATTGGTCTTGATCATTACCAAGGAAAAAAATAACTTCATAAATGAAGAATATCATTTTTTAAATCATTTGAACTTACTGACTCAAATAAAGCAGTTCCTCATATAAACGACAGACTTCCTTTGAAAGCCCTCTTGAAAAAGACAACCTACAGATCTGTTTGCGTTTCAATTGAGGGCCTTGTTGTAGGTCATTGAAACATGGAGATAATGCTGCAGAACACGAGATAAAACTGCAAGCAATTAAGTGTAATGAATTGAAAAGCAAAGCCTTAAGAACAAAACGAACTACAAACAGATGCAGACGCCTCTGCCGATCTGCCGCACTTAGCGGAAACGCGAATTGCAGTGAAACGCGATAATCACGATCTCGATATCCTCTCCCACAGACTCGTATCCCGCCCATGACCATCGGGTGTTCGTTGCACCCGAGCTGACGGACCCGAGCAAAGTGCAGCTGCTGCACTTCCCGAACGGGGCGGTGCGCGTCAACTCGGACGTGGCCTTCGTGCTGAAGCGCAACGGCGTCAAGGGAAACTTCGAAGTCAAGGTTCCGTCTCCCCCCGCCCATTTCCACCTGCCACTCACACCCACATTTGTTTGCCTCGTGCCTTTCAGGTGGAGAATCCTGCGGGCGCGATGACCGTGGTGCCGCTGCAAATCCTCGACCCGGAGCGCCTCGAGGCGGGCTTCAACCTGAACCAGGCCGGCCTCTACAAGGTGCACATCAAGTGCAACTCGGTTCCCCTGCCCCGGTCGCCCTTCATCATCGTGTCCATCTGCGGGGAGGCGACCGCGACGCCGGCCAAAATGGAGCGTACGTAGCCAGGAGTCGGACTGACCCTCCCCTCCCCTCGTTCTCTCAGTACCTCTCTTTCTCTGACTTCCAGTGCCTGTCTTCGAGTCGGACGCCTCGAAAGTCAGCCACCGCGGACTGGGCCTCAGCCACATCTGCCTGAACGAGCGGAACGAGTTCACCGTCGACGGCTCCGAGGCGGGCAACAACATCCTCTTCGTCGGCATCTTCGGGCCGAAGGGCCAGTGCGACGAGGTGGTGATCAAGCACCTGGGCCGGAACGTCTACAAGGTCACCTACCAGATCCAAGACCCCGGCGACTACATCCTGGCCGCCAAATGGGGTGACGACCATATTCCGGGATCGCCCTTCAAGCTGAGCGCCATGTAGACTAGAGTTTAGGTTTGCGATTTTCTAGAATTTAGCGTCGAATACTATCGTTATTTTGTAATCACCGACTTGCGAAAATAAAGTATATTATATGAATAATATAAAAACAAAAAATATTGTCTCTGTTGCACCCTGTCACGATAATGACTGCGCTGCTTCGCTCTCTTTAATGATGATGACTGCCACATTTATTTAGTATGATGTGAGCAGTGCTTTTTTCTCTCTCCCTCCCGGTAATGACCATCCTACCCAGCTTCATACAAACTACAAAATAAACACGATACCGCGCGGAACGGAGGAACGTAGCTATCGGAGGTAATGATGATGACCGGCAAACGCAATGTGTTCTTTTATTCCGTTCTGTGTGCGAGGGACGACGTGGTGGATGGAGAAGATGGCGAGGGCGGCGAGGTCGGCGAGGGACTCGCGGCACGGAACAGCACAGCATATCGCAGTCCCTAATGACACGTTTGAGTGGAAGGCATGCAGCATCGTCGGCCGTTCAGAGGGAGTGGAGTGGAGTGAAGTGGAGTAGAGTAGAATAGAGTGAAGCCCAAGATAAATTACTTGGGATATGGAAAGCAGCATGCGATGTCTGTCAGTCTCCATCGTATAGCAGCATCATGTTGTTTATCTTGCTGCTGTTGTTGTTACTGTTTCTGTGTTTGTTGTTGCTGTTACTTGGGCAGTGAAACAATTTTAGACGATGATATGGAGTTTTCGTCTTCGGTCCGAACTGAGGCCGGGTAGGGTTGTTGTTGTTGTTGTTGTCACTACCTTCAGAGGGGTTTCTTCAAGGCGCTCGAGAGCCGAGTCGAGATAATCCTCTAAGACGGAGACGTTTTATCCATATTGAACGCACTTATTCTATATATTCCCGATTCCCACATGGAAGAAAGGACGAAATCTTCGTTGTTGTAACCTAGCCGAGGTTGGAGCTCGTGAGGGCATGACGCGGAATGGGTTTCGTCACTGTCTTTTGTGATGAATTTTCGAAGCGCTGTCGTAGCTGAAACTCAACTTGATTGATTCACACATAACCGCCTCGTCATCTCGTCATATTTTCGTCATGGACCTTTTCTCTTCTTTGTGTGGATCCTCCGAAAACACTCAGATGGCAACGCTGCGTTGTTCGTCGCAAATGAGTGCGATTTCCGCTCATCCAATAGGAATAACAACAACAACAGGCTTTGCCCCAACAACAATGGCAGAGGAAGCATTTCACTCCAATCACTCACTCCAATCAACCAAACATTTATCAAACTTAATGATGATGAGTTCTGCTGCCGCCAGCGATGGATCGAACAGAGCTCGGCAGCAGCGCAGCCCAGCGATGCAGTCATCGGCAGCCTCTGCCGCGAGGGCCTGTGCAGACGAGAGCAACAACAATAACTAAATAATGATATACCTACGAAAAAGCAGCGACACACTAGACATCCCTTTCGCGCATACGCCGATCCCATTTACTCTCGCAGCGAATGCAACAACATCATGAGTCTGCTCATCATGTTGGACGTCATATCGCGACAGCGACGGCGTCGGAGCCATCTTCGTCGACGTCGATGCCGATGTCGAGTGAACGAACTGTTTGAGCAGCGTTTGCTCACAGCCGAAGATTCAGTATCAGTCGAATGGCGAAGCAGAGACGAGTGAACGCGGAGTGACGATTGAGCAGCGAACGGCCAGCGAATTGTCATTAAATAAATTACATCATTTATTTTCCCAACATATTTTGTAATTAAGTTTCCTGCGAACAGTCATTAGTGTGAGTGCGCGCGAGAGTGCACAGAATCGGAGAATAAAAAACAGAAACGAATGAAAAAACACTCTCACAATCGCTCATTACTCGCTACAATAACAACAAAAATCGACAAGAACAATAGCAACTATAGAAGTTGAGAACAAAACCAAAAAAAGCACAAAACAAGTATCTACAACACTACAATAATTTGAAAATAGAAGCGAATGATGAGGAAAATAGAAGTGGAAGAAGAAGAGATGAAGTAAAAACCGTCAAAATTAATGGAATGCAATTTAGATACACGAAACATTACGCTCCCAAGATAGATAGATAGACAGATAGGTGAATAGATAGCTTGAGCACCAAGCAGTACCACCACCAGTAATAAAAATAACAACAACAACAACAACGACAACTGGAAATAAGCATCCTTCAGCACTCCACGAACTCAACACCGAGTAAAGCAAAGCAACGCGAGACGACCCGACGCGACGCAGCGCAACGACTTCAACTACGACGTCGACGTCGACTTCGACTTCGCCTTTGACGACACGGCCAAGAAGAGGTTTTCCACGCTTGTCTCTACGCTATTCCTCCTTCTTGTTGCCCGTCGAGCAGCAGGGACGCGCGGAACGTCTTCTGGTATCTCCTCGCAGGCAGACGACGGCGCTGCCTATCGCCTTGACTTGACTCAGCTCAGCTCAGCTCGGCTCAACTCGACTCTGCTCTAGTCGCCACGACTATCATCGCGTATACTTGAAAATCATCGGCCTCAGTCGAAAATCACTCTTCTTCCCAACTAGACCAGCCGTAGCAGTAACGGCAGCAGCGACAGCGACCAGGCAGAGCGTAGAGCACTCGGATTGTTGTGCGGTTTCTCTGTTTATGACAACGCGCCGCCACACATAAGCGGACGCCTGTCTATTCGCATACGTGGGCGCTAGTGTAGTTGCGTTGTGTGCGCCCGAGCATCGGTGTGTGTGGAGAGAAAGACACCATTTTAATGATCATCCAAAATTCTATAATTATCTGCAAATCAATTCAACAATAATTATCGGCGTATTGCAATCGTAATTGGCATAGCACTGTGTTTTGTTTGCTTTTCTGCCTTGTTCCTTACACGCGAGAAGGATCCATAATTTACTGAGTGAAAAGCGAAAAAAATTGTGTTCAATCAACTTACAATTGAATCATCCACTGATGGTTATTTAAAGAATCGAAAATAAATCCAGCAGAAAATATTTGGCGAAAAAATATTTTCTTTTTTAACATTTGCCAATTGTCATTAACGTCAAAAGCACTCTCTTCAACTTGTGGCGCTTTCGGTTCGTTCATCTTCGCACGCTCTTCATCCTTCTCCCGAAACAGAGTCGAGAGCGAAAATTCATCGATATCGTAATTTCGCTCTGCCTACGCGCAAGCTACAGAAATTTGTTTTGGTCCTGCTCAAGGCTCTATTCCAGCTCGTTGACACAGGTATGGTTCGGGATTCATATTTTTCTTCACAACGCAAATCATTTTACAAATCTTTTTCATAATTTCAGCCTGACATCAGAGACAAGTAAACGTCCATACAATTACGAAAAAGAAGCTAGCGCTTCCTCCAACTTCAGCCAGCACTCACCCAATCGGTTGGAAGAGGCTCATTCAGCGAAAGTCCTACCAGCGTCTGCTTGATCACTGCAAGACCCATGTGAGATGCCTGTATGAAACGTGAGACCTTTGGTCCTAATGAAGTTACCAACTATATTCGGTTTGATTGTCTTTGGTTTTATTTGCACTATTTCAGTATGAAAAGTTCAATAAGAAGCGTCGACAATGGGAGGATAGTGGTGTCCTGGAACTGATTAAGCTATGGAAAGTTTGCGCCTATGAGTTGCGCACCATCAAACGCAATGGCCATCTTTATGTGGCTATGGCAAAACAATTGACGGCCCTCGGAGTACCAGTCACCGCTTTGGAAGTGCATTTCAAAGTAAACAATCTAACACAACGCTACAGGTATTTGACGACTGCTTGAGACATTTGCAAAATCAACTTATATGTTTTTTGTTGTAGACAAGAGCAAAAGACTCTCGAAGCCACGGGCATCATCAGCACCTGGAAGTTCTTCAGTCAGGTGGATGATGTTTTTAAGAGTTTGGCTGGCAATACAAATTATAAGTAAGTCGTTGCTCACACAAATAACAGTAATTAACAATTTTAATTTATTTCAATTATATTGAATTGCAGAGACAAACGTTTGACACCCGCTTCGAATGCGAGCAGCTTACCATCTTCGTCAGAATCTTCAGTTTGGAAAAATCAAATGTCTCAACAAGAGTACAACAGCAATAATTCCGAAGGGTTTTATAAGTATGGTGGAATAAACATTCTAGAACCACGTGTTTCTATCCTTGAGTCCAATTCTAGATCAGAGTACGGAATGCACCGACATTTCATGGACCACGTCCAGCAACCGCCCAATTCGGGCGATGTCAATTTCATGGCTTCCACCGCAGCAGCCGCAGCAGCAGCTGCAGCGCGCTTAAATGACAACAATATGGAGCAAATGGCTTCGAACAACACTCCCAACGGTGTGACGAACTTTAATAAATTGAAAAAGTCACCCGATGATTATGAGAAGTTTGTTGATATTGTTAAAAATATTGTTGATAATCATAAAAATGCACCGGATAAGATTGACACCTTCGGTGATTTTATAAAATCATACATAAAACGTTGGCCCGAGCGATTGCAGGACGAGGCCATAAATCATATAACAAACTACATTATCGTTAAGAACATGGAGCATTCTGTTAGTAGTAATGTTGAAGGCGCTAACAATAGACAATAATATAAGGAGGAAGAGAGTAGCGTTTAATTTAAGTAAATATGGTTTGTTCGGGTAAAAAATACGTCTATATTCGTATTTGTCATGTTTGAATGAACTCATACATATATATGTATTTATCAATGTTTATGTATAGTGAATTAGTTGGATAAAACAACATATTTGAAGTGCTTGTTACTTAAATTTCACCTAATGGGTATTATTTGACTTTTGAGTTATTAAATCATATTTTATGTATAAGAATATTATAAGTCCAATATGTAAGTGCATAATTAAATGAATTTGATGAAAATTACAAGTGTTGTAGTTTTTTATTTGAAATATACAAGGTGACTATACAACAAGCCATTTAATATCAAATCGTACGTTTCAATGTACAGATTTAGCAAAATACTTTACAAATACTGCTTAACTACACTGCTTAATCTAAATGTGTTTTTTTTGATCTGTTTGGTGGCATCGGCAATTTCGAAGCTGCAGTTGCATCATCAATCTCATTTAACTTCTTAGCCAAGAAATAAATTTCTGCCAATGCAATTATCAATGCACACATAATGCCAAGCAGTAATCTAAACCCAAATTCCAAGTTTCCAACAATTAATTCCACTCCAAGAAAACCAAAAACAAAACCTGCCACGACGGAAAAGACGAACTGAAGAACGGCAATTATTTGGCTATTTATTGATTTCACTGCAAAATCGAAAGAAATAAACTATAAATGAAGGATACATACGAATAAATTTACACATACTTTGATAAGCGATTGTGTCCTCAGGATGATTCTTAAGTACAGCATCAACGTTCTTCGTCATTTTCCTGTATTCAAGGTTTTGCTGATCCTCACGTAGCTTTTGACAACGAGCTTCTAATACTGGATTTCTTTCGATTATTTCATTTTCCGGTAAAATTAATTTACTAGAAGTAATGAATTCATGTAAATAACATTGCAGCCCCTTCTGATCACGAAGCAAAGTCAAGAAATTGTTCAACCAATGTAAGTCGGTTAAGTAAAAATAGATTTCGTTACAAGTTTTTTTAGGTGATTCTTCACTCAAGCCACTAGATTCGGGCTTGTATATATTAGTTTCCACTTCATCCTCATTCTTTTCATCCTCAAATACCTTCCGCACCAGCTTAATATCGAGTTTGCTATGATTCGTCTTTGATATTTGACTATCTGTCAGGATTTCAACTTTGGCAGGAACTTCGAAACCACAACGTTTCAAAGCTTTGCTGACGTTATGTGGCACCTCGGTGGCCGTGTCAATATGTTCACTTAGGAATTTAATTAGATTTTTTGAAGGAACTAGTTTTACCCGATAGTCCTTAATTGAGCCGATGGACATTTTTACTTCTGTATGTTCAGTTTACGCTGCAAATCGGTGTAAATTTCGGCAATTTCTTCCTCTTTCTCGTCGAAAGTGTTTTGAACTCGTTTATATTTATGCTCTAAATCTGTGCAGAAAATGTCTTTTTGTTGTTGGCGTTTCTCACGAGAATGTTTCAAGAACTCTGATTCCTAAAAAATAATTTTTGAATCTTCTATTTATAAAAGAAACATATTTTGTTTTTAATATACCTCTTTCGGCTGGTTTTTCTCACTTACAAAATCATTCACACCGTGCAAACAGAGGTTCAATGTTTTGGAAATTGAGTCCAAGTGGGTGTTTGCTAAGTTAATGCACTTATCAGAAAGTTCAAGTTTTAGCTCAGCTACAGTCTCGGCTGCTTTAAATAGTGTTTCTACTTCGATATCGTTTCGTTGAGTCTGGAATATATATAGTTATTGGCACAAATTTAGTTCAATCCAAGTGACTCTTTGATTTACCTCGAAGTTATACAACGTTTTCTCAATTTCTCCGTTAATGAATACTCTGTGATCCAAGACTCTAGAATATGCGTTGCTAGTATCTGTATTTTAGGGATAATTTAATAAAGAAATAATAATATTTTTTACTAATCGGATCTACCTTTTCTCACTTGTGTTAACATGATTTTTAATTTTCTGTCACATGAGTAACTCTTATCAGTGATGCCACATCAAATAGTTCTGTTTTTCTTGTGAAAAATCATATGGAAATCTCATCAGAATAATCAATACATGATGAATCTTAAAAAAAAAATGCTGCAACGTGGAGTAATCGTCCAAATATATATATATATAAAATCAACTTTCTCAATGATTTTTATCAAGTTTAACAAAATATGGCATCTAATTTGACAAATGCACTTGGTATTGCCAACCATAATGACTTCGCTTGAAGAAACAATAGCAAAACAAATGTCAAAAGATTTGTGGAGAAATTGCAATATCGTTTGTTGTTGAGAGTGAATTGTACTATTTTCTATATATTTCATCAACTATGAGTATTTCGAATTACGATGGTTAGTATTTGATCAATGTTTTACTATCTGAATTAATATAATGGCAAATACACTGTAGCGCTGCGGAAACAGGCTCGATATTTGGAGAATGAAATCGATCTAAAATTGGTCGCATTTAGCAAAATCGGAGCTGGCACCAGTAGTAGTGTTCACAGTTCATCGGCTGACACATCACCGCTTTTGGGCGAACATGTTTTCGACTCGCTTTCGGAAGAGATCGCACAGATGCTGGACAAGGTAAAAATAATTTGTTTCTTGAAATGGATCAGTTTTCATATTCACTGTTCTACGCTTTATTTAGCTGTCGTCTATTAATGAGACGATGTCAGAACTTCCGGCATCAGGTGCTGCGGCAATGCATACTTTGCAACGACACAGGGAGATTCTTCAGGGCTATCGACAAGAATTCAACAAGATCTGCGCCAATCATACTACTCGCATAGAGCGTGAGGAACTTTTGCGTGGTTCTGGACTTTCAACCAACAGCCCTTCGATTTCGGGATTAAGCAGACGCGACATGTACTTGAAGGAAAGTGGACATATTAATAGGTGTGTTTCATCTGCAAGAAATAATATTTTCTTTATTTGAAATTTATTTCTTTAGTTCTAGCAGTTTGGTAAATGATCAGATTAGTATTGCGATGGAAACAAAAGAGCATCTATTATCACAGAGACACTCCTTTAAACGTCTGCAAACTCGTTTTAACGATATATCAAATCGTTTTCCGTTAATATCAAGGTATTATTCTACAAATAATTAAACGGCCAATTACTTATTATGTTATTTCAGCCTGGTGCAAAGAATTAATATAAAGAAACGACGTGATTCCCTGATATTGGGCACAGTAATTGGTCTATGTACGATCCTCTTACTACTCTACGCGTTTAACTGATCATATCGATGATTTTTTTAATGGCTTTTAAATGCTTGTTTTATTATAACAAATATCAACTCTATGTTTAATCCTTACTTTATCATTTATACATGTTTTTGTTGGAAATTCGAGTTCGAATGCTTTAAATTGAATCGTATACATGTGATAACGAAAAAGTTAAAAAATAAATATTATTCAATATTTTTAATAAAAACGAATTCTAATCTAAGATAGTATACCATGAGAATTATAAATTATGTATTTTCAATTTTCTTACGGTGTATAACATATGTTCTTGAACTGAACACATCTGTAATTGATACATTTGTTGGCAACTCAAACTTTGACAATTGTTCGCCGAATAACAGCTGATCTATCGTGTGGAGTATATGGGAATATAAAAAAAAATTTGAGTTATTTCTTGAATTTTTGTAACATAATTTATTGAAATAAAACTAAGTTACAAAATGTCGTTATTCCCACCACCTCCAAGTAAAAATGACGGCCATAAAGCTCAGTTTTTTGAAAATCCTGAACTGGATTCGATGGCAAAACACTTCATCGGAAATTTTCAAAGGTTATAGGACTAGTTGAATAATACGAACGTTTCATTCAAATGTTTTAATCTACAATAGATACCGGGAAAATATAATTATTCCCAAAAGTAATGGACCTGTTAAAATTAAGACCAATGAAGAGAAAATGATCGAGAATGCTGTGGAGAGTTGCGTCTTTAAGTCGATGTTGTCATGTGTGATGGGTAAGTTATTGGATTGCCTAAGGGGCATTTAACATTTTTCTAATACTGTATAAAAACTGGTCTTTAGGTTATGGCTTTGGTGCTGCTATTGGTCTCTTCACTGCCTCCGTGAATCCCAACATGGCAGATCCTTTTGCCAATGAGAAAAAACAAACAGCAAGGGAAATCTTTCGCGAAATGCGCTCAACCACGCATTCCTATGCTAAGAACTTTGCAATGATTGGCGCCGTATTCTCTGCCGTAGAATGTATAATTGAAAGCGTGAGTTGCGAAACATTAATAAATTATCTAAATCAATTAATTTATATTTCGACTTCAGGAACGTGGTGTAACTGACTGGCGTAACGGCACATATGCTGGTGGAGTTACCGGTGGATTGATAGGCTTGAGGGCTGGTGTAAAGGCTGGTGTTATTGGAGCACTGGGCTTTGCCGCATTCTCAACTGCGATTGATTATTTCATGCACAACAGATAATTCACCAATTTCGTAGAAAATTTAGTTAAGGTTGGAGTACATATATTACTATTAAAGTTATACTTTATCACAGCATTTTGAATAATTATATGTGAGAAAACTAGACTATTTATCAAATCAAATTAAAGTCTATGTTATTGTGAATTAGGTAATCTTCAGTCGGAAATAATTGTTTATCAATTATAAACTGCAGAATTCTTGTTTGTTTTTCCTTCATAAAATTTATAATGGGATATATTTTGTTAAATTTATTTCTCTACATTATGCATAAGTAAGTTGTGACAGCGCTAAGTATCTTATTCTTTATATTTCCTATATAATCATAAAAATGTATGACTGCAACTACCTTTCTGGTCATGTTCTCTAATCGTCCTGAATAACAGAATGAACGTGATATAAGTCTATAAAACGATTATCTAATTCTCCATTCCCGAAGACTTATATAAAACAGTTTCCTGTCACACAAATACATTAAAGAACATTATTACAATAGTAGCCATCATTAGAGCGGTTGAAGCGTTTGATCTCTAGTAGTAAAAACAACAATTTAGGCCTAAAGTCAGGTTCGAGTCCGAGTGTTTAACAATAAAGTGAACGTGGGACGAAGCAGGAAGACGTAGAACACAAGGAATGAAGAATACACATAAATAACGTGAGCTGAAGAACCCGTCATATATTGAGCTGTAATTATGTCGAGTGTCTGAGTTCAATGAAACGAGAATGAAGACTTGTTTTTATTTCCATTGATTTTCTATGATCCATCTTCAATGCGGAATTAAGTGCATCGAGTAAAAAGCGTAGAGGGAAATTCAAAGTTCGAAAGGTATTCTTCCAAATGTTGTAACATTTCTCATGCCATGCCTGGGGGTCCCTCACGCTTTTGCTGTTTGAGATATTGTAAACGGAAACGACGTCGAAACGGCAAAGTTCAATTGCTGACGAGACTTCTCTTAACCACGTCCAAAAGAGGGTGCCACGGGGGGCAAACGAGGAGTGATCAGCGTCGAGGTAGGCGCTGTGATATTTATGCGAGTTGGATTGTTTGTGTAGGCTCTAATCTCGTCGTCGATATGTTCAGCGTTTCCCAAATAGGCGACAACATAAGAAGGCGAATGACATATTTGCGCTATGTAACGAAGCATGTAGAACCACATGAAGAACATCAAATATAGGTGAGTGAATGCTAATTGTAAGAAGTGCAAGTAGCGAGTCTTAAGTGCCGCCTACATCGAGTTAGGTTTCTTTCAGGTGCCTTTAAAAAGCATGTTGAACAAACAGCGTCTGAAGTCGGCAAATGCAAAAACAATGCCATAATATTAAAATCCAACAGATAAACAAGTGGGAACCCAGCTGCTCTCGTAACTCTCAGCGAATTCAAAATCGAAGCCGAAAACAAAAAGAGTAGCAAGAAAAGGCAACGACAAAAGGCTGAACTAACAGGGGACTCGCTCTCTGCGTGATGATAATCTCCAGTTTGAGTCTCAGCCGCCTTCGCCATCGCCGTCGTCTCTCCAGAGCGATGCGAAACAAACCGAACCAAACGAAAGTCGTTTGTTTGATGTTTGACCGGTTTTGTTTTTTTGAAAACGGAAGGTGGAGCAAAGAGACTGGGTTTTTGAAGCTCGTCCGGGGGGCTCTCGTTGCAATCTCCAGTTATTTATTCGTTCCGACGCTTGTGCGCTACGAATTCGATACGATTCGATTTGATTGCTTTAGTCAGGTTTTCCTCCAGACTGCGGCTGTGGCTGCGGCTGACTGTTCTTATTGTTGTTTTCTCTGTTTTGTTTTTGTTATTGTGCCGTGTGCTTTGTTTCTTTTGACTTTTTATGTGCCCGCTTTATTTGCCTCAAATTTCCAGTTTTCTGCCTTTCAGTTCCACGCCAGTTTCAGCGGTTGACGGTTCGACTCGCGCATTCGTTCGTCCGCTCGCTCGTCCATCGAGTTCAACTCGCGAGTTCAGCCTAGAGAAGACGCGATTTCGAGCTCTCATCCTGCAGTTTAATATCAAAATAATTTAACGCTACGTGCATTTAAATAACGTGCATCGGTGTGTGTGTGTGTATGGCAGAGTGGTGCATGAGCCTTATATGTGTTGTTGTTGTTGGAGCTTCAACTCCTTGATTATATGGGAAATTAACTGAGGAGGAAATTAAAACTACATAAATATCTCGTGATCGTGAAGTTCGGATTGAATTCGTATTTAATTGAGTGCGAATTATTAACGATAACAACAACAAGACAATCAACACCGACCAACAACAACAACGATTGTAAATACGATGTATTGATGATGATGATGTTTATAATGCAATTAATTTACAAGAGTTCAGCGTTTCTCACACTGTGCTGAAATGGCGCGAAATTACGAAGTGAAGAGGCGAGTTTTAAGAAAAGCCAGCTTTAAAAAATTGAAACTCCAATAAATTTGGTAGAATTTACATATTATTGCAGTTAACATAAATAAAACAACCTTCCATAGTAGAATTTGTTGCATTTACCAATGTGAACGTAATCCAACGTATTTAGGCGTGGGCGCGAATTTGTTGGTTGGAATCCCTTGTAATCTTTCTCCATCAGCCCTTTTAATTGCCCTCCAGAACACCACAGTCAATATCCATTTGTGATTGTGTTTACTTGTTTCATTCACAAACTCTTAGACTTCAGACGTCACGACTGTGCAAGTAAATAATAAGTCGTTAATAGGCAGACAGGCGAACAAACATATGTTAGACAAGAAGTAGAAGGCCGTCGTAGGGTGTTGCAAATGTGCGAATGAATCAATTGACATCGGAGAATTGCTTTGAGTCGAGTCAGAGGCAGAATCAGAGACCGAGCAGAGTCCGGCCGAGGTTCTATGGAAACGATCTGTCAACGATCTTTCCATACCCGCTCCTCGAATGACTAATGGAGTGCTTCCGATTCGCGGTAAACACACACCGACGATAATCGGTTGTGGAAACCTCACACCTGCGCGAGCAACGGGTCGCATTTTTCCGAGTGATTCACAAAAATGTGCTCCAGGGTTCGGGATCGTGTTCTCGTTGCTCGTGATCCTTGTCTGGCTCCGAATGCTCGCCGATGAGATCACGACAGGAATACACATAATTCCCTACTTCTTCGAATTTCCCATGGGTTCATGAATGAAATATCGTTGTCAGAGCAGTGCAACAAATGGCCAGACGTCCGGACATCGCGACGTGACCCACTCTTTGGGGGCTTCGAATATTGAGAAGACAGAAATGAGGAGCAGGCATGGTATGGTAAATGAAAAGAAAAGAAAAGATAAGAGCAAGTAACAAAAGGTGGAGCTGTTGTGAATCATTAACTATGCATGATCGGTACTCAACCTTTCGGCGGCGACGCGGCGATCGGGTAATGGGCAGCTGTTTTGCGGCTGCGCAAAGGGGCTCGTCTTAACTTTGAG
Source organism: Coelopa pilipes (assembly GCA_947389925.1). Classification (NCBI taxonomy): domain Eukaryota; kingdom Metazoa; phylum Arthropoda; class Insecta; order Diptera; family Coelopidae; genus Coelopa; species Coelopa pilipes. The sequence continues at coordinate 43,574,527 of OX376697.1, read as the reverse complement.
AGCCATTCAGGAGCATATATACGTTTATTATTTATGAGGGAGTCGCTGGTGTTTTATTTCCTTTCTTCTCTTGCTGCTCTTTGTGAAAATAGACGCGGTGTGGAATTGGAGCGGAGCAGAAAACTCGAAGAAATGGAAAATCGACCGGTGAACGGGGGACAATAATTAATGTTAATTTGGAAATCGGTTCTGTGAACAAGAAATGCAGTCGCTCAGAGTGCAAACGGGAAATTAGTGGTTTGGTTAGTTGGTTTGGGTCATAGGATCAGCCCTCTGCAGATGTACAGCTAGTTGACCTGGTTAGAAGACAGCGTCAGTGGAACTACCGCTTTTGAAGTTGTTAATTTGAAAAGCACAAGCGAAAAGCTTTCCTTATCTAATCGAAATCATTCTCAAAACAATCGTTATCTTATCCAGCATTCAGATAGCGCGAAAGTCCGAGGCGTGGATGGGCTGTAGAATAGGCAGTAGGCGGCTGTAGACATAGGCTATATTCAATGTTTTTTACGTTTGTTTATGATTAAAACCAAAATATTAATTCCTTTGCTACCTTTGTGCGCAGCTGATGCAAACGCTTTATATATAGACCGAGCATTATCTTCGATTCCCCGGGAAAGACAAGAATTGATAACGTATCGTTCAGTATGAAATGAAACATTTTATATCGGTAGTCCGAAAGTATCTATCGAACAACGAAGCCTTTCAGTGTGCTACGAGAAGGCTTTCGAGGGAGTGGTGACCAAATTCGAAAGCAACAACTATTTATTGAATACTTTTCATTGAAACAATAAATATTAAAGAGCAACTTGTATCGGAATGTTTTCTAATTGAGTACATAGTGGAAGTAGAAAAAGACGCAAGAATCAAAAAGAAATAACGTGTCAAAAGCAATAACAGCAAACAAATGGATTACAGATTCCTCGTACTGGTAAGACCTTTGATTGTATCACTATATGGTTCTGATCGCATGAATCCGTAACGGTGATTGTTACTTGTCAAATTGGAATTTTTTTTTAGTCATATTGGAATTATATGAGCAACTGAAAGAAATTTTAATAATAATATTATACTTAAAAAAATCATAAAGATATATATACACATTTCTAATTAAAACTGAATTATCTTTTATTATCATGATGATTGATGACTTTCTGACATCTCAATTTTTTTTAAAGTTTGATATTGCTCAGCTGAAAATAATTTATTAAAACGTTAATCTATTTATTAAAATGGAAATTAAACTAAAAAATTAAATAAAAATAAAAAAACAATCCTAATTATGGCTGGAGATGCCGGGGTTTGAACCCGGGACTTCTCACATGCGAAGCGAGCGCTCTACCACTGAGCTACATCCCCAAGTTGAAGACCAAGTGTCTAACTGGTTACTTCAAGGTGTGACCGCTCGATGGTGTGCGAAGTCCAGCCGCAAAACCTCACCACAGCAACAATAACTCACCTTATCCCATGACTCATTGGCAGTTATTTTAAACTAATTTTCGACTTTCGTTCCGTCAGTTGCTCGCGCTCGGAGTCGCCAGTTGCTTGCCCTTGATTCATGCCCAGCACGAAGACATTCCTTATCAGGATGTGGAGAAGATATGCGAAAGTTGCGTGTGTCTGACGGCTCAAGACGCCAACAAGCGCTACCACCACATGCTCAGCTGTGCGACAAAGGGTTTCCAACACATACTGGCGCGATGGCCAACGGAGTTCGGGACAAATCATGACGGTAAGATGCGATGGTATTCTACTACTAATTTCTGAATGATAATTTACTTTTTGATTCAGGAATCGATATAGTGGCTACCTTTTCGGGGAACACAATTGACCTACTGCAACAGCTGCCCGCCACCAATGCTTCGCTCACCTTCTCCTGTCGTCACTGCGGCATCAAGGACATACAAGCGCCCACCTTCATGGACGTGCCGAACTTGAGGCGTCTTGATCTGAGTTGGAATGAAATCACGTCTGAGGCGCTGACACCGGATGTGTTCCGCGGCCCGTATCGCACGACTCACTACGAACCGATTGCGTTGATGGAGCTGTCACTGAGTCACAACCAGCTGCGTTCGTTGGATAGGAAACTCTTTGAACATACGCCAAATATATCGCGACTTAATTTGAGTTACAACAAATTGGGAGTCATCGACACTTCAACTACGTCGGCGTTGTCGTCGGCCATTAATTTACAGGTACCATAGATGAATTCCTTGCAAGTGGAAACTGTATTAATCTTTGAAATTTTTAGGTGTTGGATTTATCACATACTAATATCCAGGATATTCCTGTGGATATATTCAAGGCGTTGATAAATCTAAAGTCACTTAATCTAGCTGGCAATGAGTTCAAAATGATTCCCGACAATTTGCAGCTCGTTGGCAAAAGTCTGGAAATTCTAAACTTGGCTGGAAATAAAATCGAGCGCTTCAGTGAAGCAAGTTTTTTGGGCCTTAAGTCATTGCGACGACTGAACATTAGCGACAACTACGCCCTGAGAACCATTGAAAATGGCACATTTACAAGACTGGAGACCCTGGAGTATTTGCATTGTTCTCATAACCCTAAACTGAAGACCTTCGACCTTGACGGTTTGATGCACTGTAGCAATTTAACAGAGGTGGGAATCGATTGAAAATTCTGTTGAACATGACTAATTTGGAACCCACTCTTATTCTAGCTGGACATCTCCTACTGCAGTATTACCACACTCACCTTAGCCATGGATCTGTCGGGAACGATTGATGGCAACAACGCCACCAATCTCACATTAGCTCGCCCATGGCCGCAACTACATGAGTTCGAAACGGTTGGCAATCCTTGGGTTTGTGACTGTGAATTATTCCAAACACTTGAGTTTGCCGGAGCGCATCATCGTCACAAAGACTTGGAGACTCGTTGCGATAGTCCGTACATATTGTCGGGTGCCAGGATGTCCAATTTCACGGCGGAGGTGATTTGCTCCATGCACATACCGAAAAAGTACCGTATCGTGAATGAGGATCCACCACGCTTCCTGCGCAAGCGGTACATCATTCTCACAGCGATCACAGCGTCCGTGGTCATCGTCTTGGGATTGATAATTGGCTTTCTGGTTGTGTGCATACGGAGGCGTTTGAAAAACGAGGACTTCGGAGTGGAGCCCATTCGTTACACGAGCGTGAGAAGTAGTAATTTGTCGGCGTTTTCGCATATTAATCCGGCCAATGGCAACAGCAATGCTTGAGACTGGAATGTATGGAACCGTAGTTGCTTAAGACAAACTTAGTTTAAGGCTGACGAAAAGAAGATGAATTTTTTACGCGTTCGCATTACCCTAACGAATTTTGAACCAAAGAAATGTAAAATTAAAAATTCATACAAACAACTAAAGTATTATGCGTACAATACAAATTTTTCTTTACACGTACAAATGACGTTCACTAGTTTTGTACATTAATAGAGAACGTTCAATTTGTCATTGCCATTTTGTACTTAAGTTATTTTTTTACTATGATTGCATGCAACGTTTAATGCATAATTTTGTAAATAAAAGTATTTATGATGAAAGTGTATGGTTTTCATGCTTCAAGTTTGCAGTGAAACTACTATGGACGGGTTACTTTCCAGGTCGCTTAACGTTTCCTAATCAACATGTTGATAAAGAAAATGTTCCTACTGAGAAATGTTGCCAGTGCCAATGATTCAATGTAGACACTTTGCAATATTATTTTTCTAACATTCTGCTTGTTAAAGAAACGGTCCATAGTAAATTACACGAATATATGAACGAAAGCAAAATTAATTACGTGCTAAAATATTCTGGTTCCTACAGAATTGCTCAGAATGTGATAAAAAGAAAACATTAAATTAGTTCGTTCATTTGAGACTAACAACTTAATTCTATTCAATTGAGAGACTTACAATCTAAAATGCACAAAAAACAATTGAAACATAATTTTTGGATAATTATCGTTGAAAACTGCTTCAGTTGTATCAGTTGACTTCAGAAATAACCCGATTAGCGAACTCACCAATCTAGTCAAAATTAAAATGTTGATATTATTGTGAAAATAGTTGATATACATTAGGTTGGGACATACGTGAAAGGTTATAGAAATCTATGCAAAGTAAAGACCAGGTTTTTATTTTATATGTAATATATTTAATCTTTATTTTATCGATTTACAAAATAGTTATCTTATAAATGTGCTTTTAAAAGGCAATATAACAATCTTTACATACCGAAATATTCAACGAAAGCACAAAAAGAAACGAAATAAATTTCTGTAATCTTTAAACAATAGTAACAGAAGGAAGGATTCAATTTATAATATATAGATAGAAGAACTAGCAATATGATGAAATCTGTATAATTAAAAATGGTTTGGAAGAAAATAAAATTTAAAAGAATTGAAAGTTAAAAAACGAAATCAAAAAACTTAAATTAAGAACGTATGCCTCGGATGAATTAAAATATGCATTGGATATGATAATTCACCACCTGAGACACCACCGCCTACCAGCACTGCTCATAAAGCGCCATACAATGAAAGGTGTTGTTGTGCAAGGATGTTTTTGCGCTTTTATGCAACAAGTTCAAAACATTCAAATCAAGAGGAGAGAAAAGTAAAACATTTCAAAATAAAAATGTGCATAAAGAACAAATAAACCATTGGAAGTCCGATGACCACTCCCAGCTGGTTGGGATTATTTGTACTTTGCTATTGATCATCTCTCAGTGATTTAAAGTTTTGACTTGGGAGCAGCACTGGCGGCTAATTGTCAGGAGGCAAAGTCGAGGCTCACTGTCTGGCCGTTGCTGGTAGGGTTGTGTTTGACGACTACAGATGGAGATTCATCATAGCGAATGGTCATCGAATTGGAGTTGCCCGGCTGCAGAACATAGCCCAAAGATTCGTAGAACTTGATGAGCTTGTCCTTGCAATCCAGTGACATTTTGTAGCAGCCCAAGTGTTCAGCAAGCAAACTCACCGTGACCACAATTCTGTTGGATTTAAATTAATAATTCAATACGCCAAAATGATTGACATCGGTCGAACTTACAATTTTCCCAATTGCTTGCCACGATAGGTATCATTGACGACCACGTCTTCCAGGCGCCCACGCTGTTTTAAATGAAACAATTGCATATTAGAACTGGGCAATCGAATTCCAGCTTATCACAACATACGACTGCGCAATTGTGGATGAACTTCTTCTCGATCACCAGGGATGCGGCGCCAATGATTTCGTTCTTGCGGGTGTCCTCGATGACGGTCACAAAGTAGTCGCCGCTTGCCTTCATTTGGGAGAAGCGAGCTATCGACGAAAAAACGCAATAATTTCTATTTACGCCAAAACCGTTAATTTTGAAGCTCACTGAGGAATTGCGTTCTCGTCACATGTCCCACGCTGGTCAACTGCGAGAGCAACTGCAGAAAGCCTCGATCATAATCGCCATCCTTCAGGGGGCGCACCTTCAGCCACGTCTCTCCCGGGCAGGTGGCCGAAATGAATGGATTGAATTTCGCCGGGCTCTTGTGGAAATCCAGCTGCAGCAATAGACTGGGGTCATAAAGATAGGTTTCCTCCTGAAATTCAATTAGCTAAAATTATTATTTATTACAACTTCCTAATAGAAAATACGTGTAGATAAAAATCATTATCTCGCAAATATAACTCATATGGAGAATGTAAGTTCCGCATTTAGATTGAAGATCTAGGAAAAACAGTATATGTGTATACCTTGTTAAATGCGACCATGTTGGCAACAAAAACCTCAACAACTTGGACGGAAAAATCAGAAATAGGTGTCAACGTCACGAATTTCAAGAGGCAACTGAATTAAGAAACCTCAGCCTCAGATCGAATAGTTTGTTGTTTTCTAGATTTCAGACCCCTATCAATTCAGTTATTGAATAAACTTGTTGACGATGTGTCTGGCCAGACCCCTGTTTTTTATCTTGTTGTTGTATTCCTGCTGTTTCCACCACTTTCTATATAGTTCAAGACTGGTTTCACTCAAAGGCTTGTCGGACAAGAATGTCATTTTGAACACAGATAAGACCACGTAAACAACCAGAAAGGAGGAAGCAGCGAATTATGAACATGGCTTAGAAGAAACGCCGATAGACAGAAACTAGTTGAATGGCTCGAAGAGCACGCCATAGAATTTGAATGGCAACCGGTAAAATGTGTAAAAGTCAAACCCTCAATCGATTGGCATTCAATACTTGCCACATCGAAGTGTCGACGACGTCGGCATAAACTGTGCATTCAAGGAGAACCAGCACAAGAAAAAACACTGGTCTACAGGAGCTGGAGTTGGTTGAACCGAACCGTATTTGGCGAAACGTAAAAGCGCGATTTAACCTTTGTAACAACTGCGAACTATAGCTTAAGTTATGACCTTGGAGAATAAGACAGGACGGGTTTCAGTATGAAGGCCTTTGAAAGTGAAAGCCAGCTTCGCGAGAATGGCTTCCCAAATTTAAGATTTTTGACAAAACGAAAACAAAATAAACCAAAAACTTTCTTACTGACTTTAGCAAATGTAGAGTTTTGATTTGAAAAACTTACCATTGTTTTTATCTAGAAACAAACAGAATACTGATAATATATTTATTTTGTTTTTTTTTTTTTTCAAACTACACAACTTGTTCCACGTCGCGCCAAGACCTGAAGCTTCTAACAGTGAGAGCTACCGCATCCGATTAGGCCTCCAACTCGGTGCGTTTTCCGATTCCAACTGCAGAAGGCGGCCTCACGAACCGCAACCGAAGCGCTGCTCTGGCAGAGGCCTCCCAAAATATATGAATGACGATAGTATGTGTGCTTTCTGCTACAGACTTTTGTCAAAACACTAATCACTAACTAAATCATAGACCACAATGTTATGACGGCGACCGTGAAAAATAATTCATATTAGAATTGAAAAGGCTTTTACCACTATTTCTGACCGACAGCAGAGCAGAAGACCTACAGAGAACACATTGGAAAACAGCTGTTCACTTGACATTGGCTAACAGTTCTGTGATAAGAAATGTTCAGCACAGTGGGACATACGCTGTGTTCAGTTGCGAAAATACATCATAATTTCCCATATATTAAATTTCTTCATTAACGTCTATAAACAGTATTGTTGTTTCCCTCATCTATAACAGTATTAACTTAATCTAGATTTCACTAAGACGGTTCGTATTGGGTCAACCTATCCTCACAATTATACTGTCTCAATATTGCCTACAATAGGCAGAAGAGAACAGTTCGATTTGTCTAACAACTACAACTATCATATCACTATATATATAGTAATAACATTTAATGTGTGTTTGTGACGCACAATATTCCACACACTACATGGGAATCGCTAATCCGATCTGATTCGAGAAGAATTTGAATAAGAAATTACTTAATTTACTCTGTCTCTACTCAAATTAAATAAATATATTACAAAAAAAAAGTCCTCAAAATGTTTGTCGTACGTCAGAACTAAAAATATAACCCAAATTTACGTAAATGTCTTAAATATCATTCATAATAAAAGATAATTAGACTTCCATAAAATGGTTGATAAATTAGGAATTAACAAAAATACATATAATTTGAAATTACTATAGCTTGATTGTTATTGCGAAGAAAAAAAAAAATTTTATATTCATTGATTATTATTAGCCCTTGATTGCTCAGTAGCTTTGTTTACGTTAATTAATCGATAAACGTGATTTTTTCTGTTTTTCAGATGTTTTTATTTTAAAAAATATACTTGTATTTGCTTTTGCCTCGGGTCTGTAGCGTTACAAACATTGCATTTTTTTTTTTGGAATATTCGCATTTCGTAATTTTAACGACAATCATATTTTGATGAAACGGCTTAAACCCGGCTTTGTGTTTTTGACATCCATGATATTTTTCTGTTTTAATTTTGGGTTTAGTAAGTATTAGTTGACCGGGAAATAATATAAGTCTTGCTCAGTTTATATTACTTTTTTTTTTTAGGAATACTAAACAAGGTATTTACACCACTAATGGAAATATAATTAATAATAGAAAATAAGAAATGTAATTAATCTATCAGATACATATGTTAGTAGATACTTATAACAAATTATAAGATCAGGTTTTGTTGAGATGTTTAGTTTTGTACAATTGATTAAAAGTTGAAATTTTCAATAAAAAGATTCTCCGAAATAAAATGAAAATGTGTTTTATGCTAACTTAGCGAAGATTGTTCTAATATATGCTTCAACAATGGGCATGTAGCATCAAAAAAATTGCTCCAGTTTCTATTGAAGAAATGATTGAGAAAAATTGATTCCGGCTTCTCCTTGGTTTGGTCAAAGGAAAGGTTGTAAACGTAACTCCTGACTCGTGTCACATTCAGTTCCAACCCCACATGGGTCTCGTTGAGGAAAGTGAGTCTGCCATTCTCGTAAAGTTGTGTCGTGGTATACATTTCGAGTTCCTGGTTGCCTAAAATACGCAAAGATAAACATGACAGATTTTTTAGGTCTAGTTTGTTAGTACTTAGTTACCCATTTCTATGAACATTTCCCCGATTCCATTCAAGGGACTTTCCAGAATTCGGCCGGTAAGTTCATAGGTAGCTTCCACTCTCCAACGGGGCACGAATATATCGCATTGTATCTTGAAGTCCGTTTGGTCAACACCGCTTGGAGTAAATTCTGTTCACGGAATTGGTGTAAAAGCTTTAATCGAGCGCACTCACTGAACTTCCCTGATAATCATGTCGTTGTCACTAATTATTTTAATATTACTCAAGTCGACGTTGAATTCATCACTTCTGTAGTCCACAGTTGGCATTTTCATTGGGTCGGGTGATGAAAATGATTCTACTATATCAAGAATAACTACAACATAAATTTGAGAAGGATGTGTCAGATGCAGCAGCTTGATATGTATGATCCTCACCAGTAGTAAACTGATGTACAAACTCCACAATATCGTTTGTGAAGAACTCCATAAAACTAGGTTAATAGGTATTTTGGATATTTTCGTTTTAAAATTGAGAATGCGGTTTAGTTGAAAAACTGATGCCGAGTGTATTCAGAATTGTAATTTTAAATCACTTTATATCCATCAGAGATTCTATACAATTTTATACACAAATGAATTGAACAATAACAAGTTTTAAATTTCACTCCAATAATTGAATAAGTAAAATTTTAAAATAAAAAAAAAAAATATATTACGATGTAATAACTTGATAAATTGGTCATTATCGTTTTTATTGGAAATATCGAGACAAATTTTGAAATTTTTGACGTCATATTTTTAAATAGCAATAAAAAATGAAATAAAAAATAATAATCTTTTTCGTTCGATACAGAAAAAGTTTCCATCGAAAGCAAAGACTTAACGTCATAAGAATTCTACAAAATGAAACCCTTTACTTTAACGAAACTTCCGATTTCCATCCCTAGCTGGAGTTTCGTTATTTTCAATTGGCAAAATATATGAATATGTTTTTAGTTTAATTGTAATAAAACATACTAAAACGTTTTCAAGGTAAACTTTTGTTAACGTACAAGTAATAGATAGCCTAAGAGTAAAAAATGATCCTCTTATTGAATTAACACATTTAGGCTTTCATATACAAAATTATTTAATAAGAACCAGTTTCAGAAACAAAGTAATTTTAACGAAACATTTTTTAAATTATTTTAAAGGAAAGAGTGAAAGAGATTGAATTTTAAATCAATTAATAAACAAGCGGATAGCGGTAGACAACGAAACTGGAATTTCAATAAAAATATATGAATTATTTACTGTTTACTGTTAAATATGGTTAATACAAAACAAATAATAAAACATTTGTTGAATGCCATGGAGTTGTTATCTTTTGTGAAACAATAGACAAAAAATTGCTGTTTGAATAAATATTAATATGTTCCATGTTCAGTACAATTGCTTTATATGAATTGGTCTGGTGAGAACATATTTTATAACACACTATCATCTTTTTTTTAAAATATTATTTTTAATTAATTATTTTAAATATAAATATATGTATATATTTATAAATATTTATTTTTGATATACAAAGGTAATCTCGTCGTAGAAACCCCCAAAGAGGAAACAAATTTCATTTATTAAGCACAATATACAACTTTTTTATTAACTTTTAAAAACCTATAATATATAATATTATGTGGCCACAATGTATTTTTCTGTCTTATACATTTCATAAGCAAACTCCTCTCTGTGACTAGGATCAAACTCTAATCCGACGTAGTCGATTTCCAAACTAAATGGGCCATCGTGACCGTTTTTAGCACCAACCGAGAAGCCAAAATGGGTGATACGATCGAGTCGTATTGGCCCTTGCTTGTCTTGTATACGTCCCTTGGAAGATAGGAAGAATTTCGAAAATGGAATCTAGAAATACATTAAATCAATTATTATATGACTAATTAAAAAATAGGCATGTTCCTTACCTTAGCTATTTGCCAATGTGGACCACCACGAGTGAAAAGCACATAGTGATAAATATCGTTCCACATAATATCGAAGTAACCTTCCGTGTGCAGGTTAATTAAATAATTGCGTCCGTCGCCACGCACTTTTAACACTAGGGTATTGTATTGTGTCCAGTCGTAGGTTGATTCTCTTTTGAATGATTTCTGTGTATAGATTGTTGATTTAAACAAAAACCTAAGGCCACTGTGTCAATAAAATGATTACCCGCACACGTTTAGTTCTTATATTCGCAAAACCCGTGCGCTTTATGCGCCCGTCCTTAATATGTTCGGAATTCACAATGCCATGAAATAAGCCGGCACCAGCATTGCTAATCTGTAAGGAAGCCGAACTTTTGCCTTCATTGTGGTCGCTGTCTGTGGTTACTACCCAATTATCCAAAGCTTTGGAGTCTTTGAAGCTGAAAACGACATCGGTTTCACCTGAAATGTATACGAGTTATAAAATTTAATACTACGTTAGTCTTTCTGTGTATACCAGGCCTGAACACCAATATGGGATCACTTTCTAGCTTTTCTTTTACTTCCTCCTTCCACAAACGAATCTCTTCCTTGAGCTCCTTAAATCCATCGATGATCAACTGCTTTTTGGAAGGTAAAGGCAGCTTAGTTTTATACCCACTTTTCTTCTCACGTTCCCAAAAGGTTTTGCATGCCGCCGTTGTGTGTATCGTATGACAAGCGCCGGTGGGTAGTTCACCAATGTTGAGACCACTAGTGGCATTTGGCATGAGTTGTAGGCTTTGACGGGCAATGCCATGACATCTCAAAGAATAACGCAGTAATATACTCATATCCTCACTCAAAATTTCGTTACCAATAATTTATAATTAATTCATAGCTTGTTAGATAATTCGAGTTTTAAAATCGACAAGCAAATTAGTTGCAGTAATCAGCGGAATTGACTAAGAAATGTCAGAAACAGCTGATGTACTTCTGTCTCTTTATAAAACAACAATACTTGAATTTGGCAGCACAGCATGTGATAAACAGTAAACAGATGTGAGAAGAATAAGAAGAGAAACGACAAGAAAACAGTTGATTTTTTTTACAACGCGATAAAACAAACTCGTATGTGCCATTTTAAAGGTATAGTTAATAGTTCAAAGTTCGATATTATTTACAGAAAATAAGATGACTTTCGACGAGGTTGCAAAGAGCAGCACTGGTGGTGGCAGTCGTGGAGGAGATTGGAATGTATTCTACTGGATATTGGGAACAATTTGTATGCCTATTGCTCTCCCATTAGTGGCGCTCAATATGTGGAAAAAAATGAGGGCCCAAAGGTATTGCCTGTCTAAGAAGGTATGGTATTTAGTTTGTTACCATTAAAATTGAAGTATCATATGATGAATTCATTTCAGGTTGTGCTTATAACTGGAGCAAGCTCGGGTTTGGGTGAAGCCTTGGCTCATGTCTTTTACAAAACCGGCTGTAAAGTGATTTTAGCCGCAAGGCGTGTTGCAGAATTGGAAAGGGTGAAAAAGGATTTAATGGCACTTGAACCGGTTCGTCATATATAAATCATTTATTTGAATTGTTATAAATATCAACATCTCCCTTACAGAATGGTATTGCTTATCCCCCTACCATCCTTCCATTGGATCTGTCAGAACTCAATGATATTCCAAAGTTTGTTGCCAAAGCTCTCGCCGTACATAATCAAATCGACATTCTTATCAATAACGGAGGTATTAGTGTACGTGCTGATGTTATGTCCTCCACCGTCGATGTTGACTTGAAAGTAATGTTAGTTAACTACTTTGGCGCCGTGGCCTTAACTAAATGTATAAAGAACTCACTTATTAATTATCTTCTTGTTATATATAACTAATTAATTCTTAGCTATACTGCCGTCCATGGTAAAACGTCAGACAGGAAGCATTTGTTTTGTAAGTTCGGTTCAAGGCAAATTCGCCCTGCCTCATCGGTCATCGTACTCTGCGTCCAAACATGCAATGCAAGCGTTCGCCGATTCACTACGTGCTGAAGTGGCTAATAAGGGTATTAACGTGACATGTGTTAGTCCTGGTTATATACGCACTCAGTTGTCAATAAATGCGCTAACTGGGTCTGGACAAACCTACGGCAGTAAGTAACTGTATAGATCAATGACTTTCAAAATGACATCTAACTGATTCTCTTTAAGAAATGGATAAAACAACCGCTGCAGGAATGACTCCGGAAAGAGTTGCTCAAAGAATTCTTGTGGCTATTTCAGGCAACGAAAAGGATATAGTGGTTTGCGACTTACAAGCAAAGCTTGCACATTTCTTGAGATTTATGTTTCCATCGCTGTATTTTTGGGTAATGGAGAAACGAGCTATAAAGTTAGAGAAGGCGGAACAGACAGAAACTAATAAAAAGGTTGCATAAGGATTATGATATGTTTCCTATGGGTTGTAGATTAATTTATTTATTTTAATTAAATCGTGTTCAAATTGGTCAAATAATCTTTATTTTGATTTCAGTCATGTTTAAATATGTGGCAACTAAATAGTTCGTAAGTTATTGCTTTTAAGGCTTGGTAATAAGTTACAATTGCAAAGAACGTTTTGAAAGTAGTGAAAAAATAAAATATATATACAAAATATAAAAAAAAATTAGGAACTAAAAAAAACAATTTAAAAACACCTCTAACAATTTTTCAATAATAATTTTTTCATATGTTTCACGAAGATCCAACTATAGTTTCTGCGAATACAGTAAATTTTATCATTGCTAACTTATAGCAAGTACAATAACATGAAAGGCGTTCATAGGTATGTTTTTCGCCGTTATGTTTTAAATCTTTATAAGATTATTTAAATTGTTTCTAAGATGAAACTATTTGAACAATCATCTTAAGTTATCGGCGGTTTGCCCTACTCTATCTTTGTTTTTCTTTCTTTCTGGGAGAATTTATTATTTTAAACGTATCCTTGCGCAAAATGTAACTCAATGCAGCTGCAACAGTCGTGGCACCGGTCAAATACCACAATCCATGCAGAATCGAATGATCTGAAAGAGAGGACGTTAAAATAACATAAACTAGAATTAAATCTCTTGAACGAACCCAGGTAGTTCCACACAGGAGCACCAAGACTGATTCCAATCGTCGCCAACTGTACACCAGTGTTTACTTTACTGATAAAAGTCGGTTCCAGTTGCGCCGTCACGTGCGTTGCATCGAAATACCGTGAAAATGTTTTCTGGAATGTAAGAATAAAATATTCATGTCTATGATTCCATTCCAAAAACATGAAGATTAGTGTTCGATAATGGGTACCTAACTATTCCCAATGGAATTTTTGCGAATGACTTCATAAACTAAGAATTAATCAAATGTAAACAAAAGGGTATTCTACACTCGGCCTACGCGACAGCTGTGGTCCACTTCCTATAATTTTTACACAATTGAGATTCCGGAAAAGTTAAATCTATCTATTGATGACAGTATTGTGTATTTGGCGAGAAGATTTTCTGGGAACTGATATGACATCACACAGATCTGAGATACCATAAAGGACCACGAGTAGGGCACTTTGATTCATAACCGACTGACTTTGTTCGCTACGGAAAATCAATAGAATTTTCTGTATTCTACGCACGGTTCTCTCTGACCAAAACAAGTGCCACAACTAAATGTGTTATTTAGCGGAAAATCTAAATTATCTAATTTATGTATAAAAGAGAGAATAGACAAGAAATGAAATGTTGTTTTGACATCGGTCCACGGTATGCAGTTCACTTGAGTTTGGAGAGCGCGCTGAGCAGCACCGTATCGCACAGTTCGACAAGAGAGCACGGGATCGTGAATCACAGCGCACATACACATATCGTATTCTTATCGTTGAGCAGAGTGTAAAAGGAAGACGACGATAACAAAATAGAATACGCGATAAACGACGAACAAAGAAACATTAAGAGCAATTAATAAACCTTACGTACTTAATTCAAATAACAATCAGGCAAAGTTGAATGAAATAAGAAGTTCGACTGTCTTTCGTCGCAGATTTTGTGTCCAGATTGAGGAGAAGTTGAAAAAGACATTGCTTTGGAGTTGCTGCAGACGAGAGGGGAACTGGTCAGACGTCATAAATGTCGACAATGTGTCAGGCAGTGTGTTCGATTTGCTGGGAGAACATTACTAAAAATGACATGCTACAGGCAACAAATTGTGGACATGTATTCCACGCCGATTGCATTCGGAATTGGATACGCCATTCGGAGACCTGTCCACAATGTCGGGCCGATTGCACTTCACCGCACCAGATTTACCTAACCTTTGAAGAACCGTCGGACGAGGACAATTGGAATGATGGCGAAATCAAAGCGGGGTCGGAGGTCAATCGCAATGTCGGTGATAATGGAAAAAGCATCAGTGAGTTGCAAATTGAGTTGCTTGCGGTGAAAGAACGTAGCAAAATAGATTCCGAAAGGTATGAGAGGGTAGTCGAGAACCTCGAACTGAGAGTAGCTAATTTGGAAATTGATCTGCAGGAAGCTACTGCCAAGGAGAAAACCCTCAACGAAGAATTTCACTACAAAATGCAGGAGCTCAATACTGAGTTTCATTACAAATTTCAGGACCTCAAAAAAGTGAAGGATGAGCTGCAAGAAAATTTGGTAATAGCCAAAAACGCGGAGCACCAACTGCGTAATAAGGTCGACGAGGCCCGAAGTGTTGAAGATCAACTGCGTAGTAATCTACGCGATTACAGCTCCCAGATCATGGACCTGGAGAGTGAAAAGGCGGAATTGCAGAGTAAACTGGAAGCCTCTGAAAGGAATGCCCGTTGGCTTAAGCAAACAGTCGATACTTTGCAAAATGAAGCCGATGGACTGCGAATTAGTTTAATAGACTCCCGTTGCAAGAAAGTTCCTGGAGCAGACATCAAAAACGCCAGTAGTTTACAAAAGGACTTGAATGATTATGAAGAGAAAAAGAAGAAGATGGAGGACAGATTGCGAAAATTGAAAAGAGAAATTGAAGAGTGTGAGGAGAAGGAGGCGAAATTAAACTCTATAAAGAAGGATATGAAGAAACCAAAAGACGGTTGTATATTGATATGATATATAGAACACGTCGTGATGTTCATGAAACAATTTTATGAATTTTATGAAATATTGTTACATTAATTTAAATTTTATTATTAAAATATTTCTATCTTCAAAAAGGCAGCAAAATGTTGGACTTTGCATACGGGTTTCTTAATATATTGCAACTTTGGTTTGTTAGAATGCATGTATGGATATGGATATGTTATGACAGTACTTACGGGTGGTGGTAAGCTTATGTAACGAATCACAAATCCTGCTCCCAACAGGAAAACATCACGAAATAGAATAGTACCAGCTAGCCACAGCGGCAGCAGATCACAGTATCCCATCGAGATCACTAGTGATCCGATGAGCAGTTTGTCTGCCATTGGGTCCAAGAATGAGCCGGCTTTGGTGGCCTGATTTGGCCAGCGTCGCGCTATCTGACCATCTAACTGAAAGAATATAGCTTATTACAATTATTGCTAAGAAGGATGGGTACATTTTTGTTTTACCAGATCTGTGATCCCTGCCACGAAGAGCAAACCCATGGCCAGACCGAAATCGCCTTGCACGATCACATAGCCGATGTATGGCGAGAGCACTGCTCTCCCCATGGTCAACAGATTTGGTATTGTGAGAATATTTTCCCTTACAATCACCTCCTCCATTTTGTCCCGCACTCGCTGCTGCACCTTCGAACGTGCCTCCCGAATATCCTCCACGATGACATTTTTCCGTTCAATAAAACTTTCGCGTTTCTTGTCGATCACATCCTGGAGCATGTCACGTCCCTTCAAGGTACGCATATGGAGAGACTGCTTTCTCGAGTCCGCGTACGTGCGCCACGTGGCCACATCCCAGTTACGGTACTGATTTATGTCCAGGAAGGAGATGCGAATAAATCCCGTGGCGGCGGCATAGCGATTCAAGCAATTGATGGCGCCTGAAGGTCCACTAATTGCGTTGATTCCAAAACCCCCATTTCCAACGTTGTGCTGCAGTAGATCTGTAAGGCCCTTGCAGAGGCTGGGACCAGGTCGCCGATATAGTTGCCTGAAAATCGTGGCTGGCAGCATGTTGAGTTTATGGAGTATTTTTGAGTCGATGTTCAAAGGTTGATTTTTCTTCTATCCGTTGATTTGATGAAAGAGGAGGCAGTGGAACTTGAACTGAAAATAAAGACGACTATTTAAGATGTTGTTTTTAGTGACTCTCAAGGTTGCGGAACTTCGATGTTTTCGTATCTGCCTATTTTCTATCACTTCTACCGGCCTTCGTTCCCTCGCAGACCCGGCAGAGAGCGGCACTAATTGAATAACATCTACATTTGCTTTGGCATTCGCTTTCGTCACGTACTCACCATTTGTTTTGGTTTTTTCCTTCGTTGGCTCCGTGTCTATTTTTGGCAATTGTTTCCTCGCCTTAGCTTTTCTTTGCTGCAGATATGGGTTAAATATGTACCGAAATAATGAAGACTATAATATTGTTATTAACAAAAATATTTTCAATCTTTCATTCTTTTTCAAGCAGCAGCAAACACGGAACAGAAACGTCAAAAAGGTGTCTGGTCTTATCAGTAACTCAGAGACTTGGCAGCATTGTTAACGTCGGTAACACGGTATAACAAATTACAGATCTGACTCGTTTGTTCATTTCCTAAAATCGTTACTATTTTGAACGAACGGAAATTGGTCAAAGTTTTCAAATAATTCCTAAAAAAATTTAGACAACAAACTGCTTCTGACGGAATTTGTTGTGTTGTGTTAATATTCGTCAATGGAATAAATTCGGAAATCAGATTTTCGGTAAGTACATAAAATTATAATTCGAAAACTACGTCCGAGAATAAAATGTAAAACACGAAAATACGAAATGGGAAATATAATGTGGCTCATATGCCAGCAATTTAATAAATAGTCCTTTTTGGAAGGGAAGTAGAAGCATCAAAGACGTATCACAAGTCTTAGGCCTAGTCATTATTATGAGATTTATTCGTAGTTACAAGCAAACAGGATCCCGAAGCTCTACATAATTTATGCATTAGTAGTTGAACCCAGATTGAGTGCGGAAATGCCATTAAAAACGCGTAAAATATTTAACCAACTAACGCACACACAGAGAGCGCACGTGTCTATTGGGGTAGGGATGCCTGATTGGGAACGTTAATATGTTGGAGAAAGTACAGCGATCAAATATTAACACACAACCGACTACCAACGTTGCTAATTATAGTTTAAGCCCTCCAACACACACACAGTACGCACCGAGGCTAAGGGACTTACATTGCATACATGGGATGTGGTGGCCATATGCAACGATTGGTGTAAGCATGTGTCGTCCTGCCGGCAGATACCACGTCCGAGCCCTACTCACCTGCCGTCGGTTATTAGTGGTGAATTATTCAGGCGCCAAGAAATTAGTGGTAGGCGTTTAATTACTTAATTTCGTATGCGAGTCACAAAGGCATACAATTAGTCCGACACCGTGAGTGGAAAACAATAATAAACCGCTCATCGGCCAATCAATCAATTCGCGGGAATTCCCGCTTGCATGCATGCAATGACAATGAAAAACAAGAAACGATTTCTGGATTTTCAATAATTTTGTATTTATTGTTTAATCGTAGTTTATTCATGATTTATTACATTTTCATAATAACTATAATAGTAATCATAATGTGAGCTTTAAAAATCACCGAAGAGGAAATTTAGAGGACTTTAAAATAAAAATGCAATAGGGAGTGCGGGGAGGGGACCTTCTGAAAACTGGTCACAAAGCAAACTTTAATATAAACAGATAAATTATTTTAGAAAAAAATGCACGCTATATAATTGAATTATAGAATATATATGTATATTACTATTCGGTATTAATTATCGACTATATATTATGAGTTTGTTATTTTATGCATCAACTTGTTAATAAATTGCACAATTTAAAGCTTATTTATTGAGAAAGTATTGTTCATACTTGTAGTGCTAAATGAAACTTCGTAATAGTTCTTCATAATAATCATCATCATTGATCGTATTAATAATAGTAATCATAATCGCAACAATTTAATTCTAGAATATAATTTGAAAATTGAGGTTCTCGTCTTTTAATTGCTAAATTTTCAACTTCGTTTCAATAAAACTCTACAGTTACAGTTGAGGCGTTTGTTTGTTTGTTTGTGTTCCGCCAAGATTAAAAACTCTATAATTAAAAAAGGAATTCTTCATTTCCAACTTGGGTTTGGTTTTGTGTTTCTATGCAATTCATTTATCGTCTATGCTTCAACTAGTTCAATAATTAATCAATAATTAACGTTTAACCATGTATTTAGAATCGTAGCATAGAATTAATAATAAGAGAATAGTCTACAAATGGAAATCCACCATGAGTTCTAAATCCGATTTCGGTAACCAGACAACCTAAGCCAAGCACACCCTCCCCACTGATTCCGGTCCTGGCCTTGTCCGATCTTGTCGTTCTTCGTACATAAGCAATCACTTGAGAAGGAAATCATATGCGGTGGGGAAGGGATATTGTATGTGTGACCCTTATATGCCTATCCCTGCCTGTGGTCGGTCCCATGGGCACTATATGTAGTTAGCCAGCGGCGGACTTTAACGGAATACATGATCATGTTATAGATATAGTTATACATATTAGTGGAGATATTCTGAAGACCTGAAAGTTACAAACGATAGCATTGCCAAGTCCTTCAATATTGGTATTGAAATCTAATTACTATTTCGGTAAATTCATCACCTTCCTAAACTGATATTCTGCAGTAAATGTTTCTCAAACCAGTGTCAAGCAAAGGGTGTTTTGCATTTTATATTGTAATTAATAGACTTCTATTTATTCTTCTTCTAACTTATAATAGATTAAAATTTTAAAATTATTGCGCGTTTGAATTTCAATTGGAATATCTTGTTTGGCATTTCGTTTTTGAAATGTATTCGAATTCCAACTACTTCTAATGTTGTTGTAGTTGTTTGTCTTTTCCATTTAACTATCAATATTATTGTTATTGTTGTTGTTGTGAGTATTCACTAAAAAGTCTCGCTACGTTCATAATTCTTTCTACTACGATTACTAGTGTTTAATTGGTTTCTTTTGTGGTGGTGGTTGTTGTATTAAACGGTGATTCATTTTTTAGGGTTTTTATAATTAATTGCTTAAAATGGCTTCAACGAATTTTTAAGTGTAATAATTCTTCTAATTTTATTCTATATTATTAACTTATTGAGTCTAGAATGGTTTAGAAGTTTTCACGACTTCGGCTTTTTTTAGATTCTGATTATTATTCACTGTATTCTACGCTCTATTGTTGTTGCTTTATATTCATTTATTTCATTATTTTGCACTACGTCAAGTAATTTCTTGTTACTGTTGTTGTTTGTTGCTGTTGTTGTTAATCTTAAAATTTAATACCACAGTCGAAGAGAATTTTCGTTTTGTTCAATTTGTTAGATTTTGTTCACAATTTGCTTTTAAGTTTTGAAATCATGACATTTTTTTCTTTGAATTTTTTTTGTTTGTTTTATAAATTAATTTCTCTAGATTATTTGTATTTTAAATATAGTACTCAGGATATAGTGTCTTTGTTTCGAAAAGATTATTTATTCTATAACTTTCACTATTAAAGTAAGTAATGCTAGCTTTGCTTTGAAATTTGGTTCCTGCAACAACAATGCAAAATCAAGTATTCGAGTCAACTCTATAAAGTTCGTACGTATGTACATATATAATAGAGATGTTTATATATGTAGCTAATGTTAGTTCAACGAGTTTCAAGAGCAATGCCATAAATGCTTTCAACTTATTATTCAAATATTCAGCGCAATTGGTTAAATAATCCTTAATAAATAATTATTTAGGTATGTTAAAATTACTGTTGTATTTTTCCTTTTTTGTATTCGTATGTTTGTAGTTCGTTTATAGTTTATATAGTATTTTTTTTTTGTGTTTTTGTGATTTATTTTTTAAATAAAATTGCACTCTATTCTAAAAGTTAAAATTCATTAAATAAATAAATTTATTGTAGTAGTTCAACGCGTGGGAAGAGTTGAAAGGTCATAGTTCCATGTTTGCACTGAAAGTGGTTTCTAATGTTTCGTTCGTGGCATTCGCGAACGCCTCGCAGGTCGTGGACGACATCCATTCGAAGTCCTTGATGGTGGCCTGTGTATGGGCGATGGGCGGATACCACGGGTCGGCGGAGGCAGGCGGGAAGAGAGAAAAAACACACATTAATTAAGTTATGTGCACTATCAGTGCAAAGACATACTCGTAGAAAAAAGTGATTTATAAACGTGACGGCACTTCCTTCACACCCACAGTCACAAAAGTATTCGTACGTTATTCTCTTGGCTTTAATTTTATCAATAAGTTCAAAATAAACCTGATCAAAGTTAATTGATTCATTAATTTCCAATATTGATTTTACTTTTTTACAGTCACAGAAAATGTATAAAAATTAAAAAAATCTATATTTTCTTATATTACAAATGGTTATTTTTTAACATATTGAATATTAATGTTTAATAATTATATTAATGTATAGGTAAAAATGTTTGGGTTTTAAAGTCCAACAGCCTGAAAATCCAAACAAGAGCGTACGGAAACTTTTGTGAGTGCGTGTGTAAAGGACGTGCGATGTGTGGCATCGCACGATCTTACCTTGTGCATGGAGTAGACGGCGACCACAACCAGGACGTGCATTATGTTGTGGGAGTTCAGGTAGTAGTCGACGAGGCCTGGGAACCACTTCTCCGGTATGCGCATGGCGCCGATGGCTCCTCCCAGAATGGAGACTCCGTCCTGTGGGCATTATTGAAGATAATGGAATTTGACCGATTATTAAAGCCTGATTATCTCAGCTCTCCGTCTGTCTGTCTATCTTACTAATTAAACTACTAATTTTGGCGGTGTGGCCGTCTCACTCAACGAGCTCTAGAGTGAATAATAGTGAGCTAAATTACAAGGCGAATGCAATGTTGAAGCCTGTTGAAGTTGACGTAGTCAAGGTTTATATCCGCTATTAGAGGCTTGTTCAACGTCCCCCTTAATGTTTTCAGCAAATTGTGCAAAAGTTTTCGACGAACCTTTTCAACCTGACACAGCCCCCAGCACCCCAGTCCCCGCGGTCCCCGAACCAGTTGGTGTCGACTTCACTTAATTAATAACTTCTGCAATATCTGCCTACCGACGGCATGCCTTAAAACCCCTCGTTGCGGCCTTGTCCTTCTCACCTTCCCTTCGTCCTCCGCTACTCTATTCACAGATCACGAGTCCTTCTCTGGGCAAACGGAAGGATGGCCGGCTGGTGTTGTTTTACTTCGGGTAAAATTGGGCAAATATTTACATGTTCATTTAATTACACTTTTCGGCGTTCCTCCAACCCCCCTCATTGTCTCTCTCTCCCACTCACGCTGCATCAGGCGTTCTCTGGCTTTCTCTCGCTATGTCCCCTGTGTGAATGATTGTCCCACTGTCACTTTTCGTTTCTATCTGTCACTGGGACAAAAGCTTTTAAAAATGTTTGCTTAGGTCGGCTGGCGGTTCGTGGTCATGGTGTTGGTGTTGGTGTCGGTGTCGGTGTTGGCATTGGCGCGGCTGGTCATCTTTTTAAGGTGACCTCTGGCTGGTGTTGGAAGCACTTTGCCATAAGAAACCCATTAGTCTCTGTCCATTCGAGCTGTTCGCGGTTAAGCGGTTTGCTCTCGGAGCGTGCCAAAACTCACACACACGCACACACCGCCAGACAGCAGGACGGCCAGATGGCTGGTATTGTTTTCCTTTCTGCCGAAGTCAAATAAAAATGGCATTCGGCGTCTTGTCGAACGGAGCTAGCATCGAATCGAACGAAGCCTGATGGACGAAGCACTACGAAAGCCTCTCTAAGGACTAGTTAAGGACTAAGGCACGGATTAGCGAAGCTTAAAGAATGTGTATAAGGAGTTACTCACAACTTCTAACTAAATTCACGTGTTGCCAATTCGAAATGGAAGAGTTCAAAAGTCAAAAATAAAACAATGCGTTATAAGAAGAATCTGGAGAGAATTGCGCAAATCAAGCCCCGGTATATTTTTACGGCCCATCCACTCGCGGAAAGGTTGGAGAACATCGCAAACAGCTTCATTTTAATTTTATAGCAGAGCCGTAGAACATAAATAGACAAATGAACACAAGGGGATCCGAAAGTAATAAAAACACACACGCATCTAGAGACAAACACTCAGACACACACACACACACACATACATAGACATGTACACAGAGCCAATCGGTGACTTTATAACAATTTCTTGTTCTTGCTACTGTAGTTGTTGTTTGGCTGCTATTTCACGGTGTTTGAATTTGGAGCCTTACCTGGAGGTAAACATGCGACAGCGCCACCGGGTTGCCTCCGCCCACTTTCATCGTGCGCAGAAACGAGAGAATCGATCGCATGGTGAAGGGCAGAGCGAAACAAAGGCGTCGCTGCCATGGCGAGCTCGCGGTGAGGGCCTGCAAGGGAGGAGAAGGGGAGAATGGAAATAAGAAACGAAGAAAATTGTCGGGACGCAAATGCAGTAGGACGACGCAGACAATGCGATAATAAAAGCCATCGAATTACGGAAATCAAATTTCAATAAAATGGTTCAGTGGAAGGTGCGGACAGGTGCAGGAACGGCGAGGAGAGGCAAAAGCATGTATTGAGATGTTATGGTACTCGAGACTATAAAATCTATACAGTGTGTAGCTTATGCCTTGCAAAGGAAAAGGAACAAAAAGGTTGGAGGAAACTGTATACACTCTTTTTGAGACCATATTATATTCGAGTTTAGGATACGATGATTATCTTTGAATTGCTGATTTTCTGTGCAAACGTATCGTGTGACCATCGGCACCCTTCAGCACACCCTTCATTGCAGGGTCATGGACAGATCCTAGTACAACATAACATTGTCTCAAAATAAGCGGGAGAACATAAAATTAAAAGGACACGAGAAACCCCTGTCTTACCTTGTAGAGACCCCAGAGCGAAAACAGACAGTAGGAAATGATGATGAACCATTTCCATTTGTAGGTGAAACAAAACGCTGTGGCTGTCACCAACGGCAGGGCACCTGGAAGTACAAAAATCATAGAATTATGGCACTGGTCAAATATTTGAATAAAAGTTTGTTCACATGGTTGAGAATTTGTACCAACATTTCGCGAGTGGATAAAAGCAAAGGTCATCGCAAGGGGTCCTTTAAGAGAGCGGATGAAATATAATACCCATGTTACCCACATTAGCGTCCTTCGCCCTTACACATCGATATCGACATGATGCTGAACTAATGATGAAATCGAGACATTTCCAAATGCCAGCTCTTAATAGACTATGAACTGTTGGTACTGAGTTGCAAGTGTTTGAAGTTAGGTAGGAATAGAAAAATTAAAGAAATCGTCGGGAAGAAATTTTATCTAGAACATAAGTGAGAACATAATGTTGAAGAGTTTGAAGATTCAAGTAGATGCGAATTCACATCGGGATATTTTTAATTTTGGTCTGCACTCCGTTTTACTCCGAGTGCTCCATTTCTTACCGAAACTGACACGGTTTTGCACTAAAGGGAAACGGATTGCGTTTTGTTGTAAATAAAATGGGTTATAATTGCATTTGTTGTAGATGGAAACGCACACACACACACACACACATAAATAGCTGAGCTAAAGGAACACATACATTTTCAATAGCCCTAGCTTTGAGGCGGTAGAAAAGTTTCGAGAGGATAAACTTGACGACAGGACAAAGAAATGTGGCTACCGGAAGTGTCGCAAAAACTACGAGTGCTCCGCTGTGTATGTGTGCGAGGGCGAGGGCGAGGGCGTGTGTATGTCCTTGTCGGTGTCCATGCTGTTGTGAAGTGTATGTATATAGAGTCGTGCGAGAAATATTGTGTGTTGTGCGAGACAAACTCGAGTACGTTTCTATGGACATTCGGAATGTTATTACAATGGGTGTTTGCTGGAGTTTGCCTGAGCGTGTGTGCGTAGGAATGTGTTCGTATGTAAATTCCAGTGTTAAGAGAAAATAAATTGCACTCTTCGTGACCTTAGAAACCAGGACCTCTCCGCAGGAATTTCACCTCTCACAATTTCAACACTGAAGTTATTCTTTCGAGGACTATTTTAAACTTCTGCTGCAAGATTTGTCTCCAATATTCGTTTCTTTCTGTTTTCGTTCTTCGTTGCTATTGTTAGTTGTTGTTGTTGGCGCAGCTTCAAAGGCCAATGTCATGCAGTCGAACCAACTTGTGGCAATAAAGCTCCCTTTATGTTATTTATGACGACCTCATTCACGTGCTGCCTGCTCGATGTTCTCGCCGTTAATAAGGCCTGAAAATGTGAATATTTCGTCAGTCTGCCGAACATCGACAGAGAGTGCCGAGTGTAGGGTGGGGTAGGGATGTTCGAGGGTCTCAACATTGGCGCCAGGACAGGACGAGGTTATTTAAGTATTCTCGTAATGGCACTTTTTACGACCTCCCGAAAGCGAACGTGAGGAAATTTCACTCTATAGTTTCGACTTTTTATGGACTTTGATTAATGTGTTCGAGCAAAGAATTGTTTTTTTTTGGTTTCTCTTTCTTTTCGCAAATATTGAAATAAAGCCCCAAGTTTTTTAATTCGCTCGATGGGATAATTTAGTGATGGAAATGTGGGGATGTCGTCGATTGAGGTCTTAAGACGACAGGCTTGAGAAGGGTCTGAATGGAAACACTGCATGAAGGGATAACAAGGACCACTTTAAGGCTTATCCCGGACCACCGCACGATGCCTTCAAATCAGATCAGGTTCCTCTCCATCCCTCTCGACTTCTTGTTGTCTTCCGCCCGCTTCGGTTTAAGAAGCTATCCCATTCCTTAAACATGCCATAAGACGCGCTTAAACGCAATCGATAAAGGAATTGTCGTCTCTGTGAACGGGCGGGCGTGCGTGTCAGTGCGAGTGTGCGTGAACGCCTCACATCGCCACACGTCGAATGAAGCAACACTTGAGCCCACCGCGAATCCGCCCCGGGCTGGGAAGAGCTCCCTCAGAGTCTTAGAAAAGCCTGTGGCCACCTCCGACGATTCGCCTCCGTCTACTTCGAGTGGGCGCCTGGGGATCAGGCTCGAGGGGAGTCGAGCGCAGGAATTGGTTGTGGCTAAAAATAAACTTGCTTGAGAGGCGTCGCTGAAGCTTCTTTAAAGGGCATCAGGGGAAATTTTGTATTTATTATTATTACTTCGTAGAAATTCGCGAAAAATTAAATCAATATTCTCCACAAGCATTACGAGAACTCCCTCATGCTTGAAGTTTAATTTCACCCACACTTATGCGAAACACTCTACTCGTACACCCACCTTCACATACACACTCGCGAACATAAATTTGTATATGAATTCTCCCGTTCGCGGTGAACTTCCAGCATCGCAATATTTAATCAAGCAGAGGAAGCTGGAAGTGATTCACAACAAGGAAGCCAACAATAATAAAAACAACTGCAGCAAAACCCAAGCAAGGCAGAAGCCGATGAACGAGAACCAAACCCTGAGCGGGAGGGAAGCGGGACGAGAAAAGCAGGTCAAGTTGGTAGGAAATCCAACCGATAAGAACAGCGAAAGGCAAACGTAAACAAAAACGTCACGACGACAAAGAAGATAAACACAAGCGAAGACGAGCTCGACCAGTGGAGACGGTGCAGAGGGAGAGGGGAAGAGGAGGGATGGAGGAGGAAGGAAGCAGAGGGAAAACTGTGGCTACAGTGCGGAGATAAATGTTGTACAAGATGCAAAAAGCAGGGCACACAAGACTCAAGTGAGCACGATAAACGGGCCGAGCGAGCGAGACAACGAGAGATAGAGCGGGAGAGGGAGGGAGGGAGGAGGCCAATCCATGGACGGAATATTGAAGTTCTTCGCAATAAGCTGCCAAATGGACAAGGGGTCTGAGATTGTGTGTTCGTGTCCTGGAGCATCATAATGAACTACAAGGGATACGCAAGGCTGTCAAGAATTAACCTTTAGCATTGACGAGGCAACAGCTAAATATTCCCCCATCTCTCCCTCTCCCTCTATCCCACCACCCTCTCTCTCTCTCTCTGTCTCTCTTCCTCTGTCCACGGGGAAATTTTCGCAGACTTCTTAGGTTCGCCACATAAATTTGATTTAGCCAGCTGGCAGCCGCTCACCAATGATCCATGAGGGTTCGCCGGGCGTTTTCGACACCTCCTCACACGGAACTTCGAACTTGGTGTAAGTTCGGGACCCAACCCTCGTCCCCACCCCGTGCCATGGACTTTAAAGTGTTGTTGCAGAAGTTTCACGGACACCCTCTGCGAGACTTGAATTAAACTCTAAGTTTGTTTGTCTTCTGCTGGATCCACTTGGCGCTTCCATCTAAGTGCTGACTCTATCGCACTCTCCCTCGGCCTCCCCCCCTCCCCCTCTCTCTGAATGGTTTCGGATGCCACGTACGTTGGAAGTGCAAACATTTGGTGCCTAGGACATGGATGGATATCGATGCCACATGGGATGGAAACACGGAATGGACACAAGGGATCTCAACGCGTTGAAGGGCATCCCTGTAATCCTTAGAGTATTCTACTGTACCAATCACTCCTATGTCTAAGTTGAAGTGTATTTCGAACGGAAATAAACGACTTTAAGTCCTCGCTCGAAACATTCCATTGCCCCATGTGTACAGTGCAGATTTCTCAGAGCCAAATTCGCACACCGTCACTTTCGATGAACCGGAATCACCGACCTTTTCGGTCGGATTATCAGGTCGATTACCGATCCGGAAACAACTCGGAGTGAAAAGGAAATCGGAAGTCGACACGTAACCTTCAGAGCTATTTGCATTCGCTTCAATGAGCGCGACTCGATTCGCTGACTGGATCGACTGGCATCGCCGGACTTTGTCAGATTCAGACTCAGCTGTATTTTCCACTGATAACTGCGTTGTTTTGTTTAGGAATCACGTGAAATTCGACGTCAAGCGTCACGGAGTGAGAGCGGAAACCCACGTAGAAGCCCGCCGATAACCCCTGGCCCCACTCAGTTAGTTGATGGTGAAAGTCGCCGATCGAAAGCCTCGACTGAGACCTCGAAGCAAGCCATGGGTTAGGAAGATAGCGGAAATATTTCGAAATCGAGAGATCAGTTCCGAAACTTCATTCATCGTGCAAGCATCTCCACCGATCCGAGGCGAGGCGAAGCGAAACCAAACGGATTGATGAAGCCATGGTCGTTCGCACTGTGGTCGTCCTGGTCGCGCTGTTCGTGGGCCGCACGTGGCAGGCGCCGTCGGTGTCGCCGCGCAATGCGACCGACTTCCGGACGGAGCACGCGCGCGAGGTAATGCGGCTGGCGAAGGCGGCCGAGATGTCGAGCTACTTGGACCCGACGGTCGACCCCTGCCGCGACTTCTACCGCTTCGCCTGCGGCAACTGGCACAAAATCAACCCGGCGAACCGCGAGCCGAAGACGGGCATCTTTAACGCCCTCAGCAGGGGCTTCGACCGCAAGCTGGAGGCCCTGTTGCGCAGCCCCAAGATGACCAGCGAGAGCCAGATGGAGCGCAAGGTCAAGTACTTCTACGAGTCCTGCCTGGACCGGGAGCAGATCCGGAGCAACTACCGCGAGAAGCTGCTCGCCGTGCTGGAGGAGTTCGGCGGGATGCCGGCCCTCAAGGGCCACGAGAACTGGCCGCAGGAGGAGCCGTTCGACTGGCTGCGGACGACGGCGCTGATCCTGCGCAAGTACGGCCTGCAGATCATCGTCGGCGTGGACGTGTCGGCCGACCTGACCAACAACCAGGTCAACCGGCTCTACATCGGCCAGCCGGAGGGCCTGGTGCCGAGTCGGGCCACCCAGTACTACGAGCGCTTGCAGATCGCCTGGCAGTTGCAGTTGCAGCAGCTGCTCGGCCTGTCACTCGGCGTGGCCGCGCAGACGGCCGCCGAGATGGTCGACTTCCAGCGCGAGCTGGCCAAGGGCATGGCCGATCCGCACGAGGGCCTCGGCCTCGAGGACCTGACGCGGCTGCGCCTGCTCGACGAGATGTCCGAGAACTACAAGCCGTGGCTGGACCTGGCGCGGTTCGTCGGCACCTGGCTGGGCCACGAGTACCGGGTGCCCGTCTACGAGTACGTCGAGTCGTACAACCGGAACCTGCACCGCCTGATGGCCGTTACGCCGAGCCACGTGGTCGGCAACTACATCATGTGGCAGCTGGCGCAGGAGCTGGCCATCGAGGTGGCCGACAGCGAGGAGCTGCAGCGGCGCGAGTGCCTCAAGCTCACCAAGACGCACTTCATCAAGTACGTCGAGTACATGGTCTACCGGCAGATGAAGACCCAGAGCCAGGACGACCCCGGCCGGCCGGACGTCGTGGCGGGCATCGGCGAGCTGTGGGCGGAGCTGAAGAGCTCGTTCGAGGAGCGGCTGCGCTCGCCCGAAGTCGCCGACTGGATGACGAACAGCACGCGCGACCGGGCGCTCGAGAAGCTCTCGGCGATGTCGCTGCACGTGAACTCGTACGAGAGCGAGGACTTCGACCGCGAGTACGGCCAGCTGGTGATCAGCACCGACGACTGCTTCGCGAACGTCCTGAACATCCTGGAGCTGCGCGGCCGCAACTACCGGCACAAGATCCACGAGCCGCCGCGGCTGGAGGAGGACGCCAGCCTGTCGTTCACGCCCGCCTACGTGCCGGAGCTGAACCGGGTGCTCGTGCCGGTCGAGTTCCTGCAGCCGCGCTACCTCTGGGACGACGAGGTCTACCCGCGCGCCCTCAAGTACGCCACCGTCGGCTACGTCGTCGCCCACGAGCTGGCCCACGGCTTCGACGACACCGTGCGCAAGTACGACGCGCGCGGCAACCTGAACAACTGGTGGGACAAGCGCTCCACCGAGGGCTTCCTCGTCCGCAAGGAGTGCCTGCGCCAGCAGTACGCGCGGCTCCGCTACGGCGGCCGCAAGCTGCAGCCCTCGAACGCCCAGGGCGAGAACATCGCCGACAACGCCGGGCTCCGCATCGCCCACCGCGCCTACCAGCGCTGGCTCGAGAGCTCCGGCGACGCCTCCGAAGTCGCTGAAGAAACCCTGCCCCGGCTGAAGTACTCGCCCCAGCAGCTGTTCTTCATCGGCGCCGCCCAGGTCTGGTGCACGGACGTGAAGCCCTACTGGCGGCAGATCTTCACCGCCACCGACGTCCACGCGCCCGAGGAGGTGCGCGTCGCCGGGATGCTGGCGAACTTCGACGAGTTCGCCCTGGAGTTCCAGTGCCCGATGGGCACGAGCATGAATCCGAGCAAGAAGTGCCTCCTCTACTGATGGGGCCCCGCACCTGCGTCGACCGGAGCCGATTCGGAGCCGGCGATGGCGCAGCGCGGGGTGTCGGCAGCAAAGGGCGGGTGACCGGGACCGAGAGAGAGAGTGAAATTCCTGCGACATGCTGGCCGAGCGGACGGACTTCGTCGCCGTCGAAGCGTTCCGTGGTTGCTCGCGAAATCTACACAGCCGGTCTTGACCCTGATAAGAGGAACTGCGTATTCCTCTTGATTAGTTCAATAAATTCGAATATATGCAAGTAGACTTCTGTAGTTTTGTTCTCAATTTTAGTCTGAGTAGTGTAGAAGAGAAGCAATTGAGGGAGAGAAAACACGACAAAGGAGAGAAAATCAACACAGAAGAGTAAAATCAGGAAGGAAGAGAAAAATCAAGACGAAGAGCAAAAATTCATGGTCTGCTCTCTGGACTCCAGTCGGCTTCTCGGCAATCAATTAAATTATTATTTTTCCCGCCCATTCCGGACTCGCGATTAATATTTAATCATTTTTAATTGTGAAGCCAGCAATAAATAAAATCGTCCCGTCTCTCTCTCTCTCTGCCTTTGCCATGTGCGCCCTGTCCAGTCTCCCATTTATCGTCTTTCGGAGCCCGACAGAAGACCAATAAAAATCTGACTACTGGGCCTAATTAAGATTTATGGCAGGCCAAATGTGTCCAGTAGGAGTTACAAAAACAACAACACGGAGTACAATAACAACAAAAAAGTTATCCTTATGGGCAACAAAATCACAGAGTTTGCATTGGATCAGGGGTAACAACAAGCGAACATGTGTTGTAGAAATAAATTCAATCACAACAGTAAATTCCAGGATTTGCCAGCTGCGATCGAAGAGGAGTGCGAGAGAGAAAGAGAGAGGGAGATAACTTAATTTTCTTGTTTAATTACATCGCCCACGAGCTTGGCGTTGACGACTTGTATGGGCAAGAATTTTCAATATTTGAAATATTTTCCATTTTAGAGAGAGAAATCTATACTTGGAAATACTTTTCAGCATAGAGTAGATTTAGCTGAAATTCCAATAAAAGTAATTGTGTCTATTTTTATTTTCATTATCAGTTCAGCTTTCCTTTAAATCGATGCAGGGATTTGAAAGCCAGAGGAAAGCTTTCATATGGACAGGTTGACTAAAGTTTCGACTCATATTCTCATTTTCCACCCTTGCAAAACAGCGAGAGAGAAAGGGACAGTTGAGAGGGAGAGGGGCGAGGGGAGGAAAAGGTCGAATTCACACCACCCTACATCCGGCCAGTTCGTGGCCCACCTTCGCAAGGAAATGCTGAAACATTTTAAATGATGCGAAAACCCCATTAATTAAGACAACTATCCGAGAGGGAGGCGCGAGCGGAGAGCGCGCTGGACGAAAGTCTTCGCCTGCTCGCCGGGACGACGTTAAACGGTGCATTATTAAGGAGTTATTATATTTGCTACAGTAATAATTAATACGCCAACAACAACAGCAACAACAGCGTCCAAACGATCATCTGAACAGCAACAACAATCGACAGGAGTTCGCCGTGAAATCGACACCCAGAGGGCAACGACGTCCACGGCGGCAAGGATTGAGTCAGAGGCAGACGGCGACGTGGTCATCGTTGTTGTTGTTGTTGCTATTGTTACCGGCGAAGCGAAAGCCTTTAATAAGGTGGGATGAACCGCTCCTGCCCGGTCCGCCCACCAGCTCACAATTAAATATGAAAATGAACTTTCGTCGTCCAGCCTTCGGGCCCCGCGGCCAGTCAACCAAGCCCGAACCGCCGAGAGACTGTTGCTGTTGTTGGCGGAGTTGTTGTAGCTACTGCAGAGGACGCCGAGATGTTGCCGATGTAATGAAAACTGCGGCGAATCCCCCTGGCCGTCGGAATTCGGACTCCTCGCGGGAAGTTTCAACATTTGGCGAGCGAGCCAGAAGTGCAGAAAGCAAAAACCCAAGGTCCACGTCTGCAGATGGAGGCCGCCCACCCATGCCTCACACAGACACACGGACGTCCGGCGCAGGCGGACGGAGAGATGAAATTAAGGACAGAATTTTTAATTTGTTTACCCGGGCAGCGGACCGCCAGCTGGAAGCCGGGCAAACGGCGGTAGCAGGGATGTTTGTTTGCCTGAATATATTTTTATTGTTATTTTAATACATATATATTGTTTCTCTGTCCGCGGCCTGCGGTTACGCGTCTCCCCCATCGCTCACCCCATCCCTTCCCGTCCCGTCGTCCTGTCAGCGGCCCGAATAATCCCCGGAGAATGCGTTATTGTTCTCGCGTCCCCTTGATTTATGCGCGGATAATTTAATTAAAGTGTTATTAAAATCGTATCCGTCGCTGACGTCAGCGGCTTTGACAAGTTTCGGCGGCCGCACTTTTCCCACTCGAGTTTGGCCACATCAGAAATGCACGTCCATTAGGCTGATGGAAGGTGGTCGCCGTCGTCGTGAGGTTCTTGTGATTACGTGCATAAGCTTTCAGGTTTCGCACCATCTCCCAGCAAACTTCCCGAACTGCGGGCAATTATTCGTAATTGACCGATTATCGTCGAGCAAGCCGTATCTGAGTGATTGGGCGTCAGGAACAATGGGAACAAGTTAGTACGAAGTTAAGCCGACTAATGAGTTAAATGTCACCCATACGCCCCGGGGTCGGGGGGTCGAGCTCCTCGCAGTCGATTCAATGTCACGAGTCACCAACAGCCCGCTCTCAATTGGCACATGGGAAGCAAACCCAGGCGAAGGCTCAAAGTAATCCATACAAATTCCGGCCAATGCCACAAAAGGAAGCGAATTTATTAATTAAATGCCTTGTATCGTGTCCCACTTCGAGCTCTGATCGCCAATCGCTCAGCAGGATCGACGGCAATGAGAGTCTCTTAAACCCCTTGCCGACGAACACGCGTCCGATTTAGTTGCAAATGTTCTGTTTAACTGAGTTAAAGTAATTAACTCATTCCGAGCGATCATCGACTTACGAGCAGGATTCGAGGAGGATTCGAGGATGGCACAAGTCAAGGCATTGATTAATCATTCGCAGGGCTGCGATGAGAGGCGACGAGCGGCGAATCACGTTTGATGAAGTCAACGCGAACGTGCTCTGGTGACGTGGCTGAGGCTGAGGTGGGCGGCAGAGCGAAAGGGAGAACGATTCGAATGTGGCCGATGCCGTTCTTCTGTCACACCTTGCGCAGCGATTAATCATGCTCGCTCGCCTCTCTGTCCCTCGGCAGCCAGACCTTGACCTCCTCGGACGCTCCGGTCCCTGCGGATCTACGATTGCTTTCACTCCGATGCACTCACCGAAACTTTGGCTGACCCAAATCCCGACCATGTCCAGCTTCAGCAGCCGGTAGTAGACGTTCTCGCCCCGCTCGATGTTCATGAAGAGGTGGTACACGAAGCTGCCGCACCAGGGCGCCACCGAGCCGAACACGTGGCAGAAGGACAGGAAGCGATACCCTCGGTCCCAGGGCATCAGGCCGGGCACGATGGCCAGTATGTAGACGATTGGTAGTGCTGCAAATACAGAAAGGGACGAGCATTAGGCAAGACGAGAACAATTGAAAAAAACGAAAAACAATAAAAAATCGCTCAGAGGAAGAACAGAAAAGAAATGATTTCTGAATTGCAGATAATGTAATTTTTCTGCTTTCACGAGTTTCTCACAAATTCCCTGAACCACTCGACCCCGCTCTCAGTCTTCCACTCTCAACCTCTCTCTCTGTCTGTTTGTCTCTGTTTCTCTGTCTCCACCACGCAGTTTCAGTCAACGCATCTCGTGAAATATTTAAAGTGCTGCAAAAGCCCAGTGAAGCCTTCGCCACGGGCAGGTGAAGCCTGGCAATATTTTACAGCGGTCTCTCAGCGTGTGCGTGGGCGGAAAACTTTCGCTTTGATAGCTGACTGAGCTGCCGCCCAATGGAACGGAGGAATGAAAATTTAATATGACATTCATCACAAATCCTCCATCTATTTTAAAACGACCGCCCGCCAAGGACCTCGTCCGAGCACTCAGACATGCTCGACAATTCTGCTGCTGCTGTTATATTTCCAGCAAATATGTGTCTGTGTTTCATGTGGACGAGGAGTTGCAGATACGTTTGTTTTTGCCCTTGTTGCGATTTGTCTCCCGGCCAAACAACAAACGACGACTTACAGCAATGACAATGGCAACAACCATCAATCCATGCGAATTCGTTGTCCGGGCGAGAGTGCGGCGG
Source organism: Coelopa pilipes (assembly GCA_947389925.1). Taxonomy (NCBI): domain Eukaryota; kingdom Metazoa; phylum Arthropoda; class Insecta; order Diptera; family Coelopidae; genus Coelopa; species Coelopa pilipes. The sequence goes on along the minus strand of OX376697.1, from coordinate 43,540,457 downwards.
AGTCAAAAGTCTTCGCCACGGTACGATTTGTTAGAATAGAAATAGAAAGCCTTTGCCTCTAGTCGAGGGAGCGGGAAAGTGGCCGAAACGAGAGAGGGAGAGAGAGCCTTTCGAGACAATGGAAACAAGCGTCTGTGACAACATGAAAGCCATTAGGACAAATACTTGATATACATACATATATATATGTGTGTGTGTGTGTGTATCGAGCTGGGACCTCCCTCGAGCCCCGAGCGACGTAATTGAAAGTGACAAAAGTCTAAATGTTTCGATGGGAACACACAAGATGTCATCGTCGATATGTTTTTTATTCTTTCATTCTCATGTCGTTCCGTTCATGGAGCCAACAACGTACGTGTGTAGAACCCATGGGGTTGGTGTTGGTGTTGGTATCGTTCGCATGTCCTGCGAACGTCGGCCAGAACTTGAGCCGTGCTCGTTGCACGTTTTTAGAGATAATTTGGCAACATTGACAACAACAAACACGCCCACAAACATGCTGTGGTCAAAGGCCTTGCGCCCCACCTCCCCTCCCTAGTGCTTCTGTGGGAGAGAGAGAGGGGGGCGTTGTGTGTGTGTGTGTCTGGATTGGAATAATTTCATTGTTTGTTTTTCGCCGCCTCGCCTGAGAAAACACGCAAACACTCCGCCCCTCCCCTCCCCACCTCGCTTCCCTCGTCCGCCCCACGTCGACCGACCTGATTTTCACACACAGCTAGCGCAAACAACAACAAAGGCTGGAACTCCTTTTCTGCCCTTGCGGGACGTGCATGCGGTTTCCCTGGAAGGATTAACCGGAGAATATTGGAATGGCAGGAGCGCCCAGAGGCTTTGTCTGTGCTGCTTCGGTATTTCATGCCCAGGATTCTCGTGTCGACGGCTTCCCGCTCCTCCGTAGAGGGCTTGCCTGCAGTTGCCCCGGGGGTTGATCGCGGTTCGCCGCTTTGAAGGGATCAACGAGGTCGCCTTCCCCGAATCCCGCCGTCGAGTCGGGGGTTCTGCGAAGGCGACCGATCGACGTCGTCTGTCCAACGAGCCGAGACTTCGCGGAACCCCCTCCCATGGGAAGCCGTTCGTGGTTTGCCGCCCCCAATCAAATCCGTCTCTCCCGCTCCAGCACCCGCTCCCCCTCAGTTGATTCGACTTCCTCCTATTGAATTGAATTCAATTTCAATTCATGCAATTTCCGCTCGCATCACACCAGTTGGGGCTCGAGATTCCACGAACGATACGCTTTATTATGACATTTTCCATATCATTTCATGCATCCCTAATTACATCCTATTTTATGGAATCTATGTTTTATTTCTGTTATTCAAAGTGTAATTAAAATGTTTATTTCAAACTTGTCTATGTGAATTTCGTTTATTTGCTTGCCGATGAATTTTACGCAATTAAAATCTCATCTTTCCATTAAAATCTCATTTCGCCAAATTTGGTTCAGTATTAGTGAAATTGCCTCCAAGCCCCATTAGGCTTCATTTGATTATTTTCGGAAAACGCCCTCCCGATGAACCGGTTCGCAAATTAACTCTGCAGGTGGTAATGGAAAAGGAATAAATGAAAATAGTGAAAATGATACTTTTCTCCGAAATCCCGACCCGGGGATTTTCAAGGACACAAATGCATCACTGCACGTGCATGACGAGCGTTCCGCGAAATTCGAAAGTGATGCGTTTAAAGCCGAGCGCATGAGGCAGAAACCTATTCCATGGGCATCGCCATAGTTCGGGGAAAAAAGCGATCCTTGGGGCTCTCCCGCGAAGTGATTAAATAATAAAACACAACCATGGCACGTACTTCGTGGAGTCGGGCGTATGAGTAACTTCTGTTTAATCCTCGCAATCGAGCCCAATTACGTGGGGGATCCGCGACAGACGACGACGATTGGCAGGCACGACATTTTCTACGTGTCCCTCATCCTAAATAGGGACAGAGACATACAACGCTCTCTCTCAGGCCTCGGTCGCCCTCCTGATTATCCACGCAGGCTTTGTTCCTCTGTTCCGCTGCCCAGCCACCGCGTCCCACCTGCTCGCGACATCTCAGAGCAGTTGACGTCTCCGTACCTGTCTCGCTCACTCCATTAAGGCCTGCCGAGGCACGTCGCTCACCGTTATCCATTATTCCCACATTCCTCCCACTCCTGCATTGGCATTCCTCGTGCCTTCGTTTTCTATACTATTTTCTTGCCGTCTCGGTTTCGATGCTATTTCTGGAGTTCTTCCCTGGCTCTCTTGCGTTCTCGCTTCGAACTAATTTGCGGAACTCCGTGGAGAAGGAGAGGGCGACGTCACTGGGGATTCAATTTTCAAGCTCGGTTCGTCGTCCTTTAAGGCTCAGTCCTGCTTCAAGGTCCTTCTCTGCGAGCCATGCGTCGAGCTCTATGGAATTCATTGTTTTGCATATCCGCCGCCATGCTCGCTCCATCTTCATCGCCCTCGTCCTCCATTTCCCATGCTTCCCTCCTGCTCTCTTCCTTCCTGGCTTCCTTCCGTTCTTCCCTGCTCCCTTCCTGCCATTCTTTCCTGCATCCTTCCATTCTTCGTTTGTTCGGCAACATCACAGTCAGCGATTTTTACATTAGCCGGAAATTTCACTTTCCATTCGGATTTGTTGTGGCTCTATTTTCGATATTGTTGTTGCCTTGGTTGTGGGGATCGCTGTTTGTTATTTAAATTTAATTTTTAGCCAAGCGAGAAGAACAAGGGCTCAGCCAAGTAGCTGTCGATGTCGGACGAAATGACGACGCTGGAAATGCGGGAAGGACAGAGGGACAGACGGACAGATGGGGAGACGGGCAGACCGCAAGCTGCACCGAAAAGGATATCAATTTGCTCAACAAGGATATCATGGGGAAACCCCACAACAATAACTACGACAGAGAGTGAAAAATCGAAAACTCTCCAGCGGAGGCAGCAGCAACAACAACAATTACAACAACAATAACACCTACCATAACCGAGAACCAATGGGAAGGCGGAGCCCATCAAACGCCACTTTCCACGAAGTCGAACTCAAGACGGCGACGACGACGCTGTTTTTGTAGCTGTCGATTTCGCCACGGGTTCAGGAAAGAATTATCTATGATCTCTCATCTCTCTCTCTCTCTCTGTCGTTCGCCCCTCTCATTGCTCTCTCTGTCTGATTCGCTATCTCTATTTCTCAGTAAATGCCGCAAGTTGAAGTGGCGCCAATTACTCGAGGGCTCTCGGAGCTCGAATCAATTACTCAGCTGCCTCTGCGAATCGGGTTCATCGATGACGACCGACAGCTGTCTGGGGGAGAGCGAGATAGGCAAGGGGACGCAGAATGCGTGCTGGCGATGTTTGGCTAACGGCCAGCGTCTTGACTTGATTGGCGTCGTTATTCATTTTAGAATTCGCATCGAGATTTCAAGCCAGAGCGAACAGAGAGATCGTGCGGATGGCGAGTGAGGGAGTGTGTGTGTGAGAGAGAGAGAGAGAGAGCACGATCTTGAGCGAGAGAACCCCATTCGGCGATAACAACTTGACCCATTGCAATCACGAGCGCGCCACGCAGCCTGATAAGAATCCGCGTTTGCTGCTGGACGATCGGCCGCATGGCTCTGGACCCATTGGACGTCTCGATCGTGGCGCCGATTCAGTCGCCCTCAGTCAAGGATCGCGTGTGCGGTGTTGAAAACCCAACGAGAAAGAAATCACGAAACTAAACAGAGAGAACCAAACCAAACCAAACTAAATTCAACCATCATCGAACGCCGCAGGAGAAGTCAGGAGGAGCAGCAATGAATCCCTCGGCAGGAGGACTGCGACGACTGGTCGTGGGGCTGCTGCTGGCGCAACTGGCGGCGATGGCCCTGGCTGGGGCGATCCCGGTGGCGACGGTGGCGAAGCGGGCGGCCAGCGGCAACGGCACCACCGGCAGCGACCTCTCGACGGACTTCGCCAAGCAGGTCATTCGGCTCGCGAAGGTGGCCGACATGCGGGCCTACATGGACGAGTCGGTGGACCCGTGCACGGACTTCTACAAGTTCGCCTGCGGCAACTGGCCGCGCGTCAACCCGGCCCAGCTGCTGACGACCGTGATGACGGACACCTTCAAGAAGGTGCAGAAGGCCTTCGAGCGCAAGATCCGGATGATCCTCAAGACGCCGCGCTCGGGTGGCGGCGGCGGCGACGACGACGGCGTCGAGGTCAAGGTGAAGAACTTCTACGAGGCCTGCGTGGCGGTGGGCGACAACATGAAGGGCTACCGGGCGGAGCTGCGCGGCCTCGTCGACGAGTTCGGCGGGATGCCGGCCTTGCGGGGCCACCAGGATCAGGACAAGAACGAGACCGACGCCGAGCTGGTCTGGTGGCGCAAGGTGGCCAAGATCCAGCGGCGCTACGGGCTGCAGATCGTGATGGGCGCGACCATCATGGGCGACTTCGAGAACAACACGGTGAACAGCGTCTACCTGGGGCCGCCCGACTACGACGACGTGGCTAACACGAAGCTCATGAACATCCTGCAGTCGGTGCAGACGACCCACGTGCTCGAGAAGGTGCTGGGCCTGCCCTCGGCCGAGGCGCAGACGGTGGCCGACGAGATGCAGCGCTTCGAGCGCGATCTGGTGCACGGCGGCACCAGCAGCAGCCCGGACCTGAGCCTCAAGGACATGGCCAAGCGGTATACGGTGGCGGATCTGCAGCAGAAGACAGGCGACGCCCTGAACGTGACCGAGTACCTGGCCATCGTTCTGGACGGCTACGTGCCGGCCCAGGTGTACCTGTTCGACGACGACTACTGGACCAACATGCTCGCGGTGGTGGCGTCGAGGCCGGCGCGCGTCGTGGGCAACTACATCGCCTACCACCTGCTCGAGGAGTTCCTCGTCGAGGCGAAGCAGCTGGAGGCGTGGTGCACCAGGAAGACAAAGACCTACTTCGGCAAGTACCTGAACAACCTGGTCTACAGCCGCTTCAAGAACGTGGCCATCGAGCGCGACGTGGCCGCCGTGTGGCAGGAGGTGCGCGACGTCTTCCGCGAGAACCTGCGCGGCGACCGCTACGACTGGATGCGCAACGAGACGCGCGAGTACGCGATCGAGAAGCTCGACGCGATGCAGCTCGAGATCAACTCGTACGAGAACGAGGACTTCGCCAAGGAGTACGCGGGCCTGCGCCTGACCCGCGCCAGCTACGTGGAGAACATGCGGCAGGTGCTCGAGCAGCAGACGTACGTCCAGCTGGCGAAGATGAACTCGACGGCGATCTCGTTCGAGGACATGGACGTGACCTCGTTCACGCCGATCTACAACATCCTCGACAACCACATCAAGATCCCGGTGGCCCTGCTGCAGCCGCTCTACTTCTGGGACGCCAACTACCCGCAGGCGATCAAGTACGCGACCCTCGGCTACCTGATCGCCCACGAGATGGTCCACGGCTTCGACGAGGAGGGCCGCAAGCACGGCAAGGATGGCAACTACCGCGAGTGGTGGGACGCGAAGTCGACGTACGAGTTCGAGAGCCGGCGCAAGTGCTTCCAGGCCCAGTACCACGACTACGAGTACGACGGCCGACGCCTGCCCGAGAGCGTCGCCCAGTCGGAGAACATGGCCGACAACGCCGGCATCAAGCTGGCCTACGCCGCCTACATGAAGTGGTGGCAGCGCCAGCAGGACGACGACGTCCTCGCCAAAGAGACGTTCGCGGGGCTCGACTACAACAACCGGCAGCTGTTCTTCATCGCGTTCGCGCAGGTCTGGTGCGAGGATGTCCAGTTCCTGTTCAAGACCTCGCTGGCCGCCGGCGACACCCATGCGCCGGGCATGTACCGCGTGATCGGGTCGCTCTCGAACTTCCAGGAGTTCTCGTGGGTCTTCAAGTGCCACCCGGAGGCGCCCATGGACCCCGAGTACAAGTGCGCGATCTACTAGCAGCGGCGAAGCACCGGACTTAATCTGTTTTTGAAACCGTTCTCTTTCCACTATACATACCTATGGTCGATGTTGGCGCAGCGAGTGGGGGTGGGTGGAGGAAAGGGGCAGGGCCACCCAAGGAGAAAAAATAGCCCAACATCCTTGGCATAAATCTTATAAATGTTGGTCTGTTTGCTTTCCGTTTCACTCCTCGAATTGTTTGCGAATTCTTGTGCCAACTTCAACCTGCCCGAAAGGATCGCGGCTCGCTCTCTGTCCTTCTCTCCATTCACTTTCCTCTCTGTGCCTCTTCCTCGCCTCCGCTCGCCCCGTAGAAAGTAGCTTTGTTTTTACTCCACACGCTGCCCAATAAATAAATCAATGGAATTTTCCCAATACTGGTGATTTTTTGTTTTACATGTATTTGCATTGAATTTACAAACACACACAGCCAACTTCTAGCATTCCATTCCGGTCCGTTCTTCCTTCCTGTGCGCCGCAGGTTTTGTTCCGATCCATCGCGCTGGTTTGAATATTTCACAAAAACTGCATTTGAATTTCGTTGGACAAGGACATTTATTTCTTCTCCCTCTCCCGTTCCCTCCTGTCCCTCTACCGTAGGTAACTTTACATGGCTGTCGTCGTTTTTCGCTATCTCTTTTTTCACTGCCTCCTTCAAGCACGACATCGTGTTTGCATTTGGCATTTGGACTTTTTTCTATCTCGTTTCCATTGTGGCTTAAACGAATTTTTAATGGTAATTACCTCGGAAAACTTCGGGCTTATCTGCAGTGAAGGATGTGGAACGTTTGCCAAAACTTTTCCATTTATTTATGGACTTCCATCGATCGGCTACATAATTGGAAAGCTACCATAGTTGGGTGGACTGATTTGGATACCGAGTGAGGGTATTGGAGAATTCCCAATAATGTGAGATGATGAAGACAATTATTTGTGGATCACATTTCCAATGTCAATGGACATAACATTTTTTATCACAAATCATAAAAACCTGGGAGTTTTAAACAAAACACAGCTGAAGCCGGTGTCCACCGCGATATCGAGGATCTGGAAGAGATTATAAAGCCCTCCACTGAGGAGGCAGACAGACAGCCAGACAAGTGGACTTATCAGATGCGAACGTTAACGAAGGTCTAACGAGATGTCATCGAAAATCAAAAGGAAAAAAGACGGAGAATGCTTATGACTGCTTAATCCCCATAGAGACGGGAAATTAAAGTACACAAAAATCATGTAATGATGAAAATAAATAAAGATATACAACACAAAATAATAATAATAAAAGGCAAATTTGTTTAAACTGAAAAGAAATCAATGTCTGACGAGTAGGCAAAAAGGGAAATTATCAAGAAATTTCATACTTTGTCGGTCCTCAAAAGGATTTCCTTCAGTCTGGTCCTACTTTTTTCAGATTATATTACCAAAATAATAAAATAATCCCGTTCAAAAGAGAAGAAAAACTTCAGAGAAGCTGCAAAGGATAGATAAAAATCTTTTATTCGCTCTGAGTAGAACTTTCCCGAAAAAGCAGAAGCCTAATTTTTGGCCCAAGGGCGTTTCAATCCGAGATCGATGGGGAGAACGTGAATAAAATTGAGATGAAATGGTAAGAAAATTGGTAAGAAAAAGAGAGGCATATGAAGAACGAGATAGAGCTGTCAGCCAAAAAATTATGCGGAAAGATATCGAGGAGGGAGGCAGGTGGAGGCCAAGAACGAGGAGGAGAAAAACTGCAACTGTGAATAACATGCATTGTGCATTGTTCGATGCCGAAGACCGAAAAGTTTGCCATCTCGATTTTGTTATTGTGCCCCCGCTCCTCCTCTCCCTTCCTCTCTTCCCCTCAACGACCTCGGCAACTGCCTTCGCCGTAGGCCTTGGCCGACGGATGGAACGAAAGAATGGCTGTGATCGAATGGAAAATTCCCAGATTGAAGATGAAGGATGAACAATCCGGATTTCCCTTTCCCCTGTCTCCTTCTTCCACCGACCACACCGCACCGCACCGACCGCACTGTGCATTGACGGAATGATTAATTTCCAGTCCTGTTGACTTCCGGAACAATTCGAGCATTCGCACACAATGGCATCGCAATCCCTCCGCCAACGACCCTGTATTTATTTCATTGAAAGTTTCCTCAAATTAATTCCGAAGACGCATTTTTCACTTTAGCCACCTCTTTCTTCGGCCTCGTCTCAGTCGCCCCAGAGCCCCCTGTCTCCCTCTGGCGTTCGTTGTCTCTCTCCGCCCGTCGTGAAATAGTTCCGTTTACGATTATTACGCGTGCACACTTTTGACGCAGCGAGGACGAGATCCTTCAGCGGATCGGACGGATCCTCTCTAATCCCAATAAACTTTCCACAAAACTCTCATCCGTCGCTTTCCGGTTGTTTGTCGGACGCCTTCTTCGGCCCCAGAGCGGGGCGAGCGAGAAGAGGAAGTGGTTTTAGTTGGAGTCCTCGGCAGACGTCTCCGAGGATTCGCCGCTCCCCCTTGAAACTTTTACTTTCACGCCCCGATCCCTGGCAAATCGCCGGAGTGCGGACCGCGATTGATTGATTTCGGCATTGGCGTCTGATTGATCTAAAAGCAAACTCGTAAAGAGAAGGATTCCTTGCGTTTACGGGCTGGAGAAAATTTCGCTAGAAGTTGACGGACGTTCGTTAGAACAAGGATAATCTGGAAAATGAAATCCATAGTCGTCGACAGGAAAGCGGAATTTGGAAGTTGTCAATGGGTGCTCGTCGTTCCGTCTCTCGTAAAGTTCTTCCATAAGTACTCCAGCGTCGGCGAGCTTCCTAACGAGTGACAACCCCAGCCCATCATCCCTCAGTCGCTCTTATCGGCATTGGCTAATGGTGTCCACGGACCTGGCCACTTGCCGACGCCCCTCCCGTCCCGCTGTCTGCGCCCGCCGCCCCGCGACGCACTGATGGAGCTGCACTTGCGACACCACCGACTACTTCCGGCGCCCACCAACCGTCCCTCGTCCCCCCCTTCACGCTCTCCCTCTGCGCCGCGCACGTTCGTCCGTTTTGCTTTCACCTTGTGCCCTGATATGTCAGCAGATGTTTCGCTCGTGACTGGGTTTTTTCCTCTTCTCTTCGTTTGGTTTCTCTCTTTCCTTTTCTCGTTCTGAAAATTTTCAAACTTTCCCTTCGCAGCTGGCGGAAAATGTCGCTGTTGTTGTTGGTGATGGTGGTGGTGTTGTGTTTGTTGTTGTCGTCGTTGTTGTTGTTGTGGTTGTTGTTGGCGATGCGGAATGCTGCCACTAAAGGCACATTAGAGCTGCTTCTAGGATGCAGTTTTACTTACGCGCGTGTGACTTTATCTGCAGCAGAAACAACTACAACAACACCAACAACAACTACCAGAACACAACAAAAACAACCAGAACAACAACAACAACAACAATACCAGAACAGCAACAACCGGAGCAATACGACCATCAGTAGCATCTGATGCCCCTGCACTCGTCCTCGATTTGCGGAGTCGACTCGAGGTCGCGCATGAGACGAAATCCTTTCAGCTCTCTTCCGACCCTCTTTTCGGTCTCTATCCCACTACCCCAATACCCCCGCCCCCCCACTCTTTGCCACCCGCCACTGCCCTGCAGCAGGCAGGCAATGAATTTCTGTTTAAATATGGAAATTCCAAAATTAAGTGCTCGTTCTGTCCCACTGTTGCTCCGTTTGTTTGCTGGCGCTTCCGCACTCGTCTCACGAACATTAATGGTAGCTGCTGCTGCTGCTGCTGTTGTTGTTGTTGTTGTTGTTGATGTTGTTGCAGCACTGCCATTGTTTGTGTTGGACGTTGCCGACTTCGTCGTCGTCGTCGTGTGTCGTCCGTCGTCCCTCTTCCTGCATAAGGTCAAGGTTTTGTGGCAGCTCCGACCCCACCCCAGCCCTCTCCAGGCCTCCGCCCAGCGTCCACGAAGTGCAAATGGGCCGTGGTTAAAAATGCATTAAGCGAAATCGGGACATGGCCAGCAGAAGCGAGGGCAGTAGCAGGGCCAAATTGAGACAGAGGGAGAGGGGAAGAGGGAGAGACGGAGGTGGAAGTTAAACGAGCTGGGGCAGAAGGAGGCGAGAACAAGGACAATTGCTATCGACAGAGCGGTCGGATTGAAATGCGACCATAACCGACATTTGCGAAAGCGATTCGCAGGCTCTGCGACTGTGTGTGTGTGTGTGTGTGTGTGTGTGTGTGTGTGTGTGTGTGTCTGTGCGTGTGTGGTTGTGCCTGCACCGGATGTGTGGGCTTCGACTTCCGCTCCAAATGGGAGCCTGCCAAGTATGCGACCTGGCACGACGGGCAGCGGACACGACAGAACGAAACGAATGCAGAGAGGGAGCGAGAGACCGAGAGATAGGGAGAGAGAGGAAGCCGATCGGATCGCACCGAAAATAAGTGAAGGTCGTTGGAGTAGCTGAGGAAAACTCGTTGGAATATTGTATTTCAAAAACGAAATTTATTCACACAAATCCTTAATTCTTAGCTCGTAAGGTGCCCGCTGGGAAGCGGACAGGGACAGGGACAGTGACGAGGGCGAGGGGTGGTGGGGGGCTGGTCTTCGGGTCAGTAAATCGTGCAGCGCTTGGGCGGGTTCATCGTGGAGCCGCGCTCGCAGCGAAACTCCTCGGCGAAGGCGGGGAAGTTGGCCAGCGAGCCAATCACGCGGAACTTCGCCGGCGCGTGGTCGTCGATCAGGGACACGTGGTCCTTGAACTGCTCGTTCACGTCGTTGCACCAGAACTGCGCGAAGCTGATGAAGAACAGCTGCCGACTGGTGAAGTTCATGTTCGGCAGCAGCTCCAGCTCCTCCTCCACCTCCTCCAGCGGCGGCGGCAGCGCTTCCGCCGTGGTTTCCGCTGCCTCCGCCCCCTCGACAGGCGGCTCTGGCGGGTGCTGCCGCTGCCGCTGCTGCAGCCAGTGGGTGTAGGCGCTGTAGGCCACGTGCACGGCCCCGTTGTCGGCGATGTTCTCCGACTGCAGCTCGTTCTCGGGCAGGTACTTGCCGCCGTACCGGAAGCGGTGGTACTGGTCCTTGAAGCACTCCTTGCGCTCGACGAAGGCCGCCGTCGAGTTCGCGTCCCACCAGGCGCGCTCCAGCCCGGCCGCGTCGTAGCCGCTGCCCCGGTCGTCGAAGCCGTGGATCAGCTCGTGAGCCACCAGGTACCCCAGGGTGCCGAACTTCAGGGCGTTCGGGTAGTGCGCGGACCACAGGAAGTTCGGCTGCAGCAGCGACACCGGCATCCGGATGAGGTTCTCGAAGCCGATGTGCACCGGCGTGAACGAGAACAGGCCGGGCGCGTTCACCGGCCGCGGCCGCTCGTAGAGGCGGGCCAGCGAGCGGCGGGCCTCGAACTCGCTGCACCGGCGGAGGTTCGCCAGGAAGTCCCTGGCGTCGATGCCCGTGAGGTTCGCGTACTCGCGCTCGAAGTCGGTCTCCTCGTACGAGTTGATCTCCAGCCGCATGGCCTCCAGCTTCTCGACGGCCAGGCGTCGCGTCATCGGCGACATCCACGCGAGCTGCGGCGACGTCTCCAGCTGGGCGCGGAAGGTCGCCTTCAGCTCGCGCCACAGCTGCTGGATGTCGCGCTGCATTGCGCGCGTGTTGTAGCGCCGGTAGATGCTGTTGTCGATCGGCTTGGCGAAGAAGGCCTTCGTGTGCTTCAGGCAGACCTTCTCGCGCTGCGCCAGCGAGCCCTCGGCGTCGAGGAAGAAGTACTCGGCCAGCTGGTAGAAGACGTAGTTCGCCTGCTGCTCGCGGCCGGTCTCCCGCAGCACGCGCACCAGGTTCGCCTGGTACTCGGGCCGGAACTCGTAGAGCGTGCCGTTGAAGCGGTGGCCCAGCGCCAGCTCCAGGTACCGCTCGAAGTCGATGTCGGGCGCGTAGGCCGCCTGCAGCTCGGCCACCGTGCGCAGCCTCGACTCGGCCCGCATCGTCAGGCCGAGCTTCGAGTCGGTCATGCCGCGGGCCAGGCGCACCTCGAAGTCCAGCACCTGGGCCGCGGTGCGCTCGGCCACCTCGTCGGCGAGGCCCAGGTGCTGGCGCAGGTTCTGGGCGATCTCCTCGCGGTACAGGTCGCGGTAGGGCTTCGTCATCTCCTCCAGGTACATCGACTTCGACTGCAGCCGCAGCCGCAGCTGCCCGACGAAGAGCTTGTTGACGCTGTGGTCCTCGAAGTCCTTGCGGATGACCAGGTTCAGGACGATGTTCAGCCCGAAGCGCCGATGGATGCGGCCCACGGTCGCCAGCAAGTCGAAGTCGTCGGCGCCGTCCCACGACGCGCTCAGGGCGGGCATCGCGCCGAAGTCGGCCAGCAGCGCGCGCACCCGGGCCCGGTAGCCGGCGCGGTCGTTCGCCACGTTCAGGCACGACTCGTAGTAGTTCTTGACCATCGTCTCGACGACGGTGTCCTGCTTGCGGTGGCCCTCCTTGAGCAGCCGCAACTGCTTGAGGGCGTAGCCCTTGGTCAGCAGCGCGAAGAAGTTCGTCTCGCGCGGCGACACCTTCTGGGCCGGGTTGATCTTGGCCCAGTTACCGCACGCGAACTCGAAGAAGTCGTCGCAGGGATCGGCCGTCGGCTCCATGTAGTTCCGCATCTCGGCCGCCTTCGCCAGCCGCATCACCGCGTGCACGTACTCGGTGTCGTTGTGATCCGCGATCCGGTCCTCCTGCAGGTGCAGCCGCACCGTCGACTGGCTGGAGCCCGGCACCAGCGCCAGCGCCAGCGCCAACACCGGCCAGAGCCACAGCCGCAGCCGCAGCCGCCCCTCGTTCGTGGGCCTCATCGCCGCCCCTCGCCAGAGATTCCTTCGATGATCGATGGTCGGATTCGTGTTCGGTTCGTGGTGCGTGTTGGTGTCGCGTGGAGCTGCGGTCATTGCTTCTTACGCGCTCCGAGCTCTGAGTGGAACTGTTCGTCCGGCCGCCGACCAGAATCCCCACGGCGGGCCGCCCAGATAGCGTTGCCTTGGCCACTGTCGTGGCGTTGCGCCGTCGATGGCGATGCGGAGTCGCCGGGGTCACAAAGTTATCGCTCCATTACACTTCCAGAATGGTATCGCCACCGAGAGAGGGAGCGCAGGAGAGAGTGCGAGCGATGGGTTTGAGAAAGGGGGAAAGTGAGCGATCTTCAGTCGAGCGACAACCACTTTGGAGAGGAGAGAGCACGAGAGAGAGAGAGGGAGAGCCGAGAGAAAGTCAAGTCACGTTGGTTTTGTGAAAACCACACTTCCTAAGAAGTTGTTATTACTAGCACGTAAACAGAGTGCTAAATTACTGCAAAATACAGTAGTAAAATCTGTCTGTCAATCCCATTCAATTGGCTTTTTGCTCCAAATATGTAATTGATTTTTGAGTTAAGCCCTCTGGAGAATCCAATGTGTTTCTCGTAGAGAAATAACTACAGAGTATATGTTGGTTGATTCACTGAGAAGTTACTTGTCAAGGCAAACAGCAGTACACAATAAAGTAAAGTCTCAAGGGGAAAGAGTATTGACCTCAGACCCCAGAATGAATACTACTTTTGTTAGTCAGACTTACTTCAATATTTACTTCCAATGACAATCGCGAATCTTCCACAACATAATCAGCGAAAAGCGCGATTAAGAGCAGAAAAATACAAACGAGTCCCATTCTGGAAGTGGAAACTAGTGTTCTGTATAATCGGCCTGATGGTCGAAATTTACATATGTGCACGATCATGTCGAAATTTCATTGCAATCTCCCTTTTGGATTCACACGATTATCGCTAAATCGATCGGCATTTAGTTATTGCCCCACCACTTGGGCTTTGGTAATTGAATATTAATTGTGTTTTAATAGTTTTAAAAAGCATAAAAAGCATAAAAAGCATATCAGCCGAATTTTCCTCTAGTCGATTTAGTTTCATGCGATAACACAGCAGTCGCAAACAGTCGCGATGCGCCGGAAGAGCCGGAGGGACAGAGGGAGGCAGAGCGAGAGAGCCAGAGAGTGAGAGCGAGAGCGAGAGAAGAAAGTGTGGCGGGCCGGACTTGAGTGCAGTCAGTTCTCCTCGAAACCCCGGGCACGACGGACTTCGGCGAGATGAACGCATTGTGTTGGACGGCGCTGATCGTCGTCGGCGGGCTCGCGGCGGTGCCCTCGCTGGACGCGGTGCCGGTGGCGGCGACGGCGACGACGGACCGCGTCGATCGCATTTCGAATTACCAGAACAACTCGCAGTACGTGCAGGACATCATGCGGCTGGCGAAGGCGGCCGAGATGCACAGCTACATGGACAAGAGCGTGGACCCGTGCGAGGACTTCTACGAGTTCGCCTGCGGCCACTGGGACAAGATCAACCCGGCCAACTCCATCGAGACGATCACGACGGGTCTCTTCGAGAAGATGATGAAGGCGATGAACCGCAAGGTCAACCACATGCTGCAGGCGGGCCCCGAGCCCGAGGACACCGACATCGACCGGAAGGTCAAGGACTTCTACGCGTCCTGCCTGCACGCGCGCAAGCAGAGCAAGGACGACTACCGCGCTCAACTGATCGCCCTCGTCAAGGAGTTCGGCGGGATGCCGGCGCTCCGGGACAGCGGCTGGGACGAGCCGTCGTTCGACTGGCTGCAGACAGTGGGCCAGATCGCGCACAAGTACGGCAAGGACATCATCCTCGGCGTCGTGATCATGGCCGACTTCGCCAACAACACCGTGAACCGGGTCTACATCAGCCACCCGGAGCTGCAGCTCGAGTCCCGGTCCATGTACCTGGACAACGTGACGGCCGTCTACCGGGAGCTGTACAAGAGCACCCTGCAGAGCCAGCTCGTCGACTACTTGGACCTGGACAAGAAGGCGGCGAAGGCGACGGCCCACGAGATCGTCGAGTTCGAGGTGGCGCTGGCGCACGGCATCGCGGACTCGAATCTGGGCCTGGGCATGGCCGAGATGATGGAGCTGACGACCGTCGAGCGGATGCAGAAGAAGTACAACAACACGCTGGACATACGACGCCTGGTCTACACCGTGCTGGGCGAAGAGGTCGCGGAACCGGTGTACGAGGTGTGGGAGGCGTACCAGAAGAACCTGGTGGCCGTGATCGAGCGGACGCCGAAGACCACCGTGGCCAACTATATCATGTACCAGCTGCTGAGCGACCTGTTCCTCAAGCGCGAGAAGGCCAAGAAGCAGCCCAAGGTCTGTCTGGACGCCACCAAGAAGTACTTCGCCAAGAACCTCGACAACATGATCTACCGCCGCTACAACAACGAGGTCACCGAGCGCGACGTGAACCTCATCTGGTCGGAGCTGAAGCAGAGCATGCGCCAGGTCCTGACGCCCGCGAGCGCGACCTCGAGCGCCGGCGACGACCGACTCAGTTGGATCAGCCCCAGGACCCGACGACTGGCCATCGAGAAGCTCGAGGCCATGCGGCTGGACATCAACTCCTACGAGAGCACGAACTTCACCGAGGAGTTCGGCGAGCTGCGGATCGACCGCGAGGACTACATCGGCAACATCAAGCGCATCGACGAGCTGGGCACGCGCCAGGCCATCGCCGAGCTCCACCAGCCGCCGAAGCCGCTGGAGGCCGGCGAGGTCCTGTCGTACACGCCGGCCAACGTGATACTCGAGAACAGGGTGCGCGTGCCGGTGTCGCTGCTGCAGCCGTTCTTCATTTGGGCGGCCAACTACCCGAACGCCCTCAAGTTCGGCACGGTGGGCTCGCTGATCGGGCACGAGCTGATCCACGGCTTCGACGACAACGGGCGCAAGTACGACAAGGACGGCAACCACCAGGACTGGTGGGACGAGCCCTCCAAGCGGGAGTTCAACGAGCGCACCCAGTGCTTCATCGACCAGTACAGCCGGTACGTCTACGGCGGCCGCCAGTTGCCGCGCAGCGAGTCCCAGTCGGAGAACATCGCGGACAACGGCGGCGTTCGGCTGGCCTACGCCTCCTACCGGCGCTGGCTGGAGCAGGCCGAGCGCAGTGGGAGCGGCGACCTGCCGCTGGAGACGCTGCCGCCTCCTCTGAACTACACGCGCGACCAGCTGTTCTTCCTCAGCTACGCCCAGGTGTGGTGCAACGCCATCCACCCGCGCATGCTGGACCTCCAGACGTCGACGGACTCGCACATGCCGGGCAAGTTCCGGGTCATCGGACCCCTGGCCAACTTCCCCCAGTTCGCCAGGGCCTTCGAGTGTCCGCGCAACTCGTCCATGGTGTCCAAGAAGGTGTGCGAGATATACTAGAGTAGCCATTAGTCGGGGAGTTTGTTGTGATGTCTCGCTGTGTTGACCAATATATACATATATAGTGCAGTGCTCTGTCGTCCAATGGCCAGTTGTTGTTTATCTCGCCCCAAGTGACGGTGGGTCTCAGGGGTTGCCCGGTCTCGGTCGGCCGTGAGTGTGTCATGCGATGGAACGTTTGTCTTCCACTCTCTACCTTCGTTGTTTGTTGGTTATTTCGCCTTCTTCCTGACCTGCTAAGGCCACTGGTGATCGATTAATCGATAAGTACATGCGTCGGAGCCGTGAACAGTTGCCAAATTCATGGCCCCAACCGAAGGCAAAGAGTTGGATCTGGCAGTCAATTTATTCACGAGATCCTACACAAGATGAATGGTAGGTAGTGGGAATCGATGAAAAATGTCGGGCGCGATGACAAAATCGCGGGGTTCGGGGCTAAACCCAGGCCGTCTCACGCCCACTCCCACCCCATTCCGACGGGGGGCAGCGGGGGGCTTTGGACCGGTTCCAGCATCGAGTTTGGGAAGGGATCTTTGCGGCCCTACGTCGGTTTCTGGAGTGTTTCGGATTTTGTTTTGTGTTTACTTGCTCGCTCCGAGCTCTGCCGCGGTGTTGAGTTCAAATGTTATCAACGATGGATTCTCAGGAAGAGCTTGAGTCAGAGTGGGGGAAAAGGCGTAATTCAGAGAGGGAGAGAGAGAGAGAGGGAGTGAAAGAGAAATATTCCAGGAAGACTAAGTGGACCTGAGGGTAGGGAGAATGTGAGAGAAGCGAGGCAAACCACAAGTAATCTGATTAATCAGGTTTCGAAATGGGTTTGTTGACGCTTATCGCCACAGAGAGATTAGCGAAGAAAAACGTATGAGTCTTGATAAAAATGAAATTTCACAGGAATTTCGGACCTCGATTTCCATGTAAATATGAGTCGTTTATGTAAATTATAAAACTTGCGAAAACGTGCATTTCATAGACAGAGAAGGCATAGACAGATTTCGGAGCATTACTTTCAGATTAGTTTTTGCCTATCCACCATTGTGGTGGATTGGTTGGTTGAAACGGATCAAAAGATTCTGGGAGGATTCGCACTTACCATGAGTTAGAATGTTGATGGTTTCGTTGTGCCAGTAGAAGAGGCTGAACAGGCATCCCTTGAAGGTCTGCAGTGGACGGTAACCCTTCAGGACGTACGGATTGAACTGCAAGTACTGCGGCATGTCCTTCCACTGCAGCAGCTCCTCCTCGGTCGCCGCTTGCTGGGCCTTCTTCTTCTTGCTCGGCGAGGGCGCCGGGCCCGTCGACGACGGTGTCGTCGAGGCCGTGGTCGAGTTGCCCGTGACGAGGGCCGGCGACGACGAGTTCGTCAAATGCTCCCCGAACGTCGAGAACGACGCGGACTTGATGGGCAACGACGGCGGCGTCTGTGTCGGCACCGGCTCGGGTGACGTCATGCAGGGCGGCTCCATCGAGGTCTGGTTGTCGCCGCCGGAGCCCAAGTGGCCGCGGCCAGGGGAGGCGGCGGAGTCGGCGTCGGGCTCGGTGGCGACGCCGTCTCGCAGCCGCAGGGGGGAGGCGTTGCCGTTGCGCTCCAGGATGGGCGTGGCGATCACCGACGACGTGCTCGAGTTGGACGCCGACGACCCTGACGACGACGACGACGGTGCCGGAGACGGCGGCGCCAGGCAGGACGAGGCGGCGGCCGTCTTTAGAGCCTCGGCCCGCCTCGCCGGCGAGGACTCCGGCGTCGGCGGGGGCGTGGCCGACACCGGCTCGACGTGGCTGCCCAGGTGCCGGCGGCCGTGGTCGTGGCCGTTATTGCCCAGCATCGCCCCAGCCCCGGAGGCATCGAAGTTGCGTGGCTGCAATGGCGATGGCGATGGCGATGGATGTTGTTGTGGTTGTGATTGCTCGTGGTGATTCTGGCGATTCGTTGATTTTCCCGGTTGAAGGCGATTACGGAGCACGCTCTGCGGCTGGTGCTCGGGTAACAGTGGTGATCTACCAATTGGTGTTGCATCGTTGGCTCCCGCTCCTCCTCCTCCCTCTCCTGCTCCTCCTGTTGTGGACGTCGCTGCCGGCGTTAGCGTCACCGCGTCGGCAGCAGCGGCGTCGCTGCTCTGTCGCACAGCGTTGTTGGAGTTGGTGTGGGCGTGGCTCGTGTTGGTGTTGCTATTGCTGTTGGTGTTGTTGCTGGCGATGGTGGTGGTGGTGGCGATGTTGATGACGCTGTTACTGTTGCTGCCATTGTAGTCGACAGCAGTTTTCATCATTGAAACTCACCTCCAATTGACTCGATGTTCACAATTAGCAATTGGTTGTTCTTGATTTAATTTCTACAAACTAATCGTAGTCTACGAATTTTAGTTGATGTGCAAATTTGCTTCAATTTATGAATTATTGTTCATTGAGATTTTTTAATTTAGAAATTTATCCCAATTTGAAAATTTATATCAATATAGAAATCTATTTCGATTTAGAAATTTTCAATTTTTTAAATTTATCTCAACTTGGAAATGTGTAATTTGCTTCAATTTATAGGCCTTTCGTGTGATCAATCAGTAGCTATATTATTGTTGTAATTATTATCCTCGAGATCCTGGTACAATTTCAGGCCTGACTCAGGAGCCTCCGGGGCCGTCGAGATCTGCAAGAAGGAGAAGAGGAGGAAGCATTTAATGAGACGTACATAATGCGGAAGCAGCGAGAAAATTACATTGAGGAATAACTAGAATAAAAACAACAGCAGCAACAACGATGAAAAAACGTATAAATAAGAACAACCGGAAGAGGATGTGAACAGAAGGAGGAAGAAGAAAAACAACAGCGGCAAAGGAGGAGCGAAAATTCGTTATTAATTTCCCCTGTCTTTGCGTGCTATTTGCAGACAATGAAGCAGCGCCATCTACAGTGATTAATGAAAGGCCGCCCTCGGCCCTCCCTCTCCCTCTCTCTCGCTCTCTCTTTCTCCGACCACCGCTGCCCCTCGTGAGTCCACTTTGCCGTCGCCGGCCCGCCTCGCTTGCGGTCGACATGGTTGCGCCCACTTCTCGTATCTCGTCCACTGATCATCTTTATTTCCCTCATCATCACCCCCCCCCCCCCCTGCTCTCCCTCTCTACGACTATCGTGCGCTCCCCCCGCTCCCTCCGCTGTCCACTCCATTCCGAGATGCTCCTATCGCCGGTTCACACTTCAGTGGGATCGCAATCTGAGCACACAATGCCCACGGCGTCGGACAAGGACGTGCTCCGTCTCCGCCTCCGCCTCCTCCTCCTCTTCATCTGCCACGCCTCCCTCTCCCTTGTCCAACTCGCGACCTTCGCCCTGGGAACGCAAACACGGCCCGTCTCTGTCTAATGAACGCCCGTCTTCGGAATCGAAGGCTTTTTATTAATTTTATTCGCCTCGGAACCGCAGGACATTCGCAACGATTGGGATTGTTGTTTCATGATGTGGCTTTTGTTGTTGTTGTATTTTTGTTTGCGACCGCTGCTGTTGTCTTGTTGTTGCTATAGCTATTGTTTTTGTTGTTGCCATTGTTGCCGTTTGCCATTGCTGTTGCTTTGCTTCAGTTCTTTTCTCGCAAAACCTTTGCCAGCGAGACACAAAGGAAGGGATCAGGACGAAATCACTCATTGGCCTCGCTTCTCGTGGACGTCGTCGTCGTCCTCGTCGTCGCCGTCTCACGCGCATTTGCATAACAGAAAGAGACAGGCGAGAGCCCGGTCTCCAGGAAATCGCCGGAAATCCCTGATATTTTATTTGAGTTGTTGCTCTCGACGCCGCCACTTGCTGCACATTATTCGAAATATATACACATCCTAATGAAGGCCTTCCTGCCCTGACCGCGTTGACAACTGCGCCTGCCTGAGTCCGTTCGTCAAGTTGGGCCCTTGAGCTGCTCCAAAGCCAGTTGCGAAATAATGCCAAAATCAATGGTGCCATTTGTTCGAGATCGGCGAGAGCAACGAAGACAAGAAACAAAAAATTTCCTCCTAATGAGGCCTTAAATTGGCCGCATTTACTCATAAACTCCCTGTGGAACCTCACGGCAACAGCTGCTGGCTTCCGAAAATCACAGCGCCCGGAGAGAGGGAGAGAGAGAGAGAGAGGGATCGAAACGAGAGTGTGCGAGAGGACCTTGAGTTATTTCGAGACCGCCTCGTGGTAGGGAAATTACTCGAGAGAACGGGGAAATTATTATGAAGGCCGCGACGATGATGGAGTCGCTGGTGCTGCAGCTGCTGTTGGCGTGGGTGTTGGTGTTGGGGGATCGATGGAAAGTTTTGATCCCTCGTGGAGCGAATTAAATGTGAAATAAGGAGGGTATTTCGCAAAATCAATTATAACTTTTCAGCCTCCGCCAACACGGGGAGGTGATGAAGAGAAACGAGAACAAATCTGAAATCCTTTTAAATAAATCCGCGAACCTCCGCCATTCCTTCGGCCGTTGGCAACATCTGGAGTCCCGATTCCAAGTACGGAGGGAGATGGAGCGAACTCGTTGTCCTTGCATGGGTTTTTCATTTAATGCAATTCCCTTCCGACCACTGAGTTCTGATTGTTCAATTATTGCGAATTGAAACCCGTTTCCGCATTTGCTCTCGCGGGTTTCGCTTCATTTCGCGGTTCGCGGTCGAGGGCATTGAGGGGAATAACTGGTGGACGATCATGGCCATTAAACATTGGAAAAAATTCAAGTTCGCTTGCAAAACTATGCTAGCGTTATTTGCAATAAAATTCCAGCGAAATGAAAACCACCGGCGACAACTGCGGGACGTGTGGAATGATGGAATGGCAAGCACAACAACACGACAACAAATAGGTAGCAACAAAATGTTGACAACCTGCATGAACAACGTCGAGATACGCCTGAAGGCAGGCGGCAGGACGCCGTTTGTTGCGGTTTCGCAAATCGCATTCATCGACTCGGCTCGGCTCGGACCCGGAGCAGGCGAAATTAGCATGGCGTAGGGCACACACAGACACACACATTGGCAATTGCATTTGCATGTCCTCCCACACACCCACACAAAGGCACAGGCGCGCACACACGGACTCGGACAGACGAGCTCTTGAATGGCAAACTGCGCCACGAATGCCTAAAATTGTTCCATGATGTGGGGAGTGACGGAGAGGGGGCCAGAGGAGGAGAAAGGGACGAAGAGGGAGGGAAAGAGATGGAGTGGGCGAGAGATAGAGAGAGAGAGAGAAGGGGAGGAACTGTATATTTGCGGGCGTAGATCCTCCTTGATGCCGATGCATGAAGGTGTGCCCTGAGCCAACGGCAGCTGTGCATTCGAAACCAGACAGGCGGGCAGAGCGAGATAAGGACAAAGGGGAAAAGAAGGAGACAGACAGGCGAACAGGTGAATAGTGGGAGAGAGGGAAAGAGAGAGTGAGAGGGAATGCGAGGCCCAGATCAACCCATATCGAAGCACAACGAGACGAAAGTGGAGCAAACAACCGTGAGCCGAGCTTAGGAACCTGCGTCTGTGCCTGCAGCAACCCACACAGCCACACGCACACGCACGCACGCACACAGTCCCACGCCGTCTTCTCGGATGTTGTGCCCTGGTTCTTCTTCTTTCCACCCCCACGCACACACTCCCAAATCGAGCCACCCTCCGGAGGCAGCGAGCGGTGGGGACTTTTATTTTAAATCAGCAGTAGATGCGCTCCGCCGGCATGAAAACGCTTTATGATTGCACCCAGCGACCCGGCCACGCCCCCGCAACCACCATCGGCCTCGGGGCGACGGGGAGTGGGAGGAGGGTGCAGGAAAAATCTCAGTTCTACTCATTCTACAGCCGTGCACGTGGACGTTGTTGGCATTTTCGCTACGTTTGTTGTTCTCTTTGCGCTGGTTGTTGTTGCTGCTGTTGTTATTGTTGTTTTCGCCGTTATCGCCCTTCCTCCCCAATGGCTTCCACCGGTCGTGGCCTGTGCTTCTGTTATTGCCACAGTTGGTGCAGTCGTCGGGCATTTGAATGCGATGCCATGTCATGTCAATCCATGGGTCGCCCAAACGAGTTGTTCCTCGGCCTCCCCCGTGTTCCGCCCGGCCCCGCGTCCCTCACGACCCCACCCTGCCTCCCACACTTCACGCAGTCGGCTCCCGGCCGCTGGCGTGGCGTTTTCATGTCGGGTTTAATTGAATTCTGATTGCATTCGAGCCATGTCCATGAGTTTCGTGAATGTGTCAACTGATTCGATTAAAGGCTCGATCGACGGCTCGAGTGGTTTTCGCAGTGGGGCTTCGGGTCGCTTTTTTCAGTTCTCGAAGATGGGGAAATCGAAAAATCACCGGCCTAGCATTGGAATCCAATCCGATTGCTTCGGCTCGATTGGGCCGGAAATTATTTCCGAAAATATTCCAATTGCGACAAGATTTCGACCGACTCAAATTGTGGAGAATATGCGCTGGAATTGGGAATGGAAATATTGCCAGGAAGCTAGAGATAGTTCCACTCGAGACAGAGAACTGTGCATATTTGTGCAGCAGCCAATCTGTCTAATGGCGGTCTTTCATTCCTTTGAATGGTCCCTACAAATGTTTGCATTTCTTCCCTTTTGACCCTTCGCAGTCGTTACAAATGTAACTTCAGTTGGCTTATTGAATTTGTTACTGTAGAAAATTTGTTGTTGTAGTTGCTGTAGAAAATTTGTTGTTGTTGTTGCTGTTGTTAAACTGCGACAAGTTTCCGTTTCCATTTCGGTTTCGGTTTCCGTTTCATTTTCATTTGAGAAAAACATTTCTAATTAAAATGCGACGGACGAGAGGCACGAGAAACGCCGCATCTCCCTCTCTCTCTCTTTCTCTCTTTCACTCACCAGCCCACTCTCCCGCACACGCATTGGGAATACAAAACTTGCAAAAACCAACAGAAAAAAAGGAGACGGAAAAACGGAAAAGAAAACCTGAAATGAAAACAAGTGAAAAACCATTGGAAAATTAGCATTACAAGCGCTTTTCGGAGAGGATTTCAGGATTAAAAGCACTTAGCTTGACTGAGGGAGAGAGATAGGACTTGCCGGTGGGAAGGAGGGGGGGAGAGATAGGGCGACCGGGAGAAGTTGGAACCATTTCTATTTGAACGATGTGTCCATGTTGGTTTTTCGCCGCTGTGCACTTTTTGTATCTGTTTGTGTGCAATTAATTGAGTGGAAAATGGCAGTAGCTGGCTTGGGGACGGGGACGGAAGGAGCGAGCGAGAGCGAGAGAGAGAGGGAGCGGTGTTGATGGGCATCAGTGGTGGATAGGATGATGGAAAGGAAAGGGTAGCAGGACAAGGGCTGTAACAAATCGCTACTACAGTTGAAACAGGAGTAATTAATAAATTATTAATTATATGGCTAAATGAAATATGTCTGAAAACAACAAATTTCGAATGAAATTAATCACAAATGAATTTCTGAAATTTCATACATCTCGACGGAAATAAATTAGCGAAATTATCATGGTAAAATAATGCTAAAAAAATATCAAACCTTCATAATTTCCCCAAAAGTACGAATTAAAACATTTGCTACTTATTCGTAATGGGCGGAAATTTCGGCCGAAGTGGGAAATTTATGTGGGGAAGAAGAAATAGAAGAAGAAGAAGAAAATGGCAATGCAATCCGAGCCATCTGCCTTCTGCTCGCAGGCAACCTTGAGCCCGAACTTTTGCCACCGAAAGTAGTGCGAGAAACTTTCGCTGCCAATTGCATAAAGACGAGCGACAGTTTCGAAATGCTCCGTTAATTAACGGCAGGGGGGGGGGGGGTTTGTAGGAGAAGACGAAGGGAGTGGAAGAACGATAAAGAGAACGACAAAGGGAGAGAAAATAAAAACAAATAAACGCATTTACGCGCTTTTAATTCCACAGCGAAACTCAAACAGCAAAGCAGAAGCAGCAACAAAAACAACAATAATAATAGTAGTAACAACAACAAGAACCGAGGACTGGAAGCATTTGTGCTGAAAACTCGCAGTAGCGAACTTAAATAACGCCAAAACTTTGGCGAGAAATAATTTATGGACGCTTGGAAGCTGAGGAGCGGAGCGGGGGCAGGCGGCGGGGCGTGGGCGTGGCTCTGGGGCAAAGGGCGGCCGCCGAATGGCAAAAGGCGTCGCCGATTATTGCACAACACGACTCGGTACAGCGAAACAGCAACAAAGCACTGCCA
The DNA here is from genome assembly GCA_947389925.1 of Coelopa pilipes. Classification (NCBI taxonomy): domain Eukaryota; kingdom Metazoa; phylum Arthropoda; class Insecta; order Diptera; family Coelopidae; genus Coelopa; species Coelopa pilipes. The sequence goes on along the minus strand of OX376697.1, from coordinate 43,516,142 downwards.
TAACGACTACAGCAAGAACAACACAGCAGCGCAGCAACAACAACCACTGCGGCCGGCAATTATATTCACAACAACAACAACAAGAATCGGAACAAGTGCTACTCATTCGCGAAGAAAGTTTTCGCGATCCACGAGAGCGGTGCGGAGCGGAAAGGTAGAGGAGGGAGAGGGGGAAGAAGAAGCAAAATAAGTACACATTAGGCGGAAAAAGTCGATAAGGTAGTGGAAAAGAAATAATACAAACAAAAGAAACAAACTGGAACAGTGTGATCGAAAGAAGGTGTTGCCAATTAGAATTGGAAAGAAAGCGAAAAAGTAGTAGAAATTATTGGCCGTTGAATGGCAACAGCAGTAGAAGTGGAAGTGAAAATGGGAGTGATAGAAATGGGAATTCATAACTCCTGAATTTTCCAAATTCTCGATGGCGGACGTCAGGAATAAATCATCAGCAGTGACCTCAGGACCAGCAGCAAAAGCAACAGCAACAGCAACGACCCTGGACAGCACGAGCCACTTCTCTGTTGTTGATGATGGTTTCTCCAAACTTCCGTCCAGGGGGTCCCCTGGAGTCCCTGTGGAGCCCACAACAACAGTGCAAGTGCAAAGGGGAGGAGGGCGAAAACCTTGGTCAGTATAATTGGCCAAACGTAATAAATTTCGATCAATTTCATTTGCCAGCAGCAGAGATTTGCAGCAGGGCCAAAGAAACCATAACAAAAAGCGGCAACAACAACAGTGAATTGGCAACAAACACACGGACATAGGAAAATGGCAACAACAAGTGGAAAAAGGCAGCTAGAACAATAAAAATGGCTAGAAAATGGAAATAGGAAAGAACAAAAACCGCCATAACAAAATTAACAATACACAATGGGAGAGAGAGAGGGAGAGGGAGAGGGAAAGCGGACAAAATAAATTAGCCATGAAATTAATCCTGAAAGTATGCTGTGTTTTTGTCCTCCTCGGCGGGTCCGAAATTGATTTTTAATACATGTGAGTTGCTGCCTCTGAAGCGTGTGCACTCGTGAGGGAGAGAGTGGGTGTGTGTGAGAGAGAGCGTGTTTGGTAGGGAAATATATTAAAAATTGCGCAATTCCGAAATATGGCATGCGAACCACATCCGATACGCATATTTTCCACTACGTTTCCGGCACCCATCGATTGCTGCTGCAGATACTAAAAGTAATAACCATAAAAGCGACTTCGTGGCTTCTGCGGAATTCCCCGAAAGAGTAGGGAAAGGGGTCTTCTTTCTTCAATCATCTCCTTCCCAGAACCACCGTCCTTCGTTAGCTCCCGATCTGGCGCCCTTGACTGTCGAAACTGATATTTCGAGCTCTGTTCATTGTTGCCTTTCGCTCCGATACGGAGAACTCTTCATTCCTCAAAAAGTTTTAACAACCTCCCACATCTCGCCCACCACACATTCTCACGAGCCACGACTTTTACCCTTCCCTCTCTCTCGCCCTACTGCCATCTGACACGACTTCCGGCGGTGAATCGTTTCCGGCGTCCGCAAGAATTAAGTGTGAATTATTTTTGCACTGTGAATGTGAATGTGCGGATGTGAAAACCCGGTGTTGCCTCTGCCTGTGTGTGTGTGCCAGCCGATGTATCCTTGTGTCTGGGCGAGTGTGAACGAGTCCGTCTCTCGCGCCACTCGCGGAGGACGCGTCGCTCGCCTGCGGTGGGCAAAAAGCAGTCGACAATCGCTCCGCCATTTCGTTAACCACTTGACTCGGCCACCGCACACACTTGCGCGACCCTCCCCACTGCCACCTGCACTTAAGCACACACACGCATGGTCGCCATACGTGAGTGTGCGTGCCTTCGCATGCAGATGGAATTTAAATAATCGGAGCCGGACAAAAGGGCGAGTTTCAACGATGATTTTAATGGTTTTGTTTTCCTAATGAGTTCGTCCGTCCTCCAGTCCAACTGTCGCCATTTCCCTTCCTCACATTCGCCTCTCACTCTCCCCTCTCTCACTCTCCCTCTCCCCTTCCCCCACCTCGGCCCTGCTCAGTCCCTTGGAGAGTCCTTTCGATCGATCGACCGTAAAACAACGTGCGTTTGAAACGGTTCGAATCGAGTGAAAGCCCTGAACATCGCAATTCAATGGTGAATTGCCGTCCGGTGGCAACGCCGGCGCCGCGGCCACTTGGCCCACTCCCGCGACGACCATTGTTTATTCTGATTAAATTGCCCGGGCGGTGGATTCGATGAATGACGACTGACTGACTGACTGACGACTGACTGACTGAATGACTGAGCTTGCTCATTATTTATGAACGGATATCTCGGCACGCTCCGTCTCCCTCACTCGCTCACCCCGTCACCTTTCGCTTTGTGACTCTCCCTCTCCCTCTCCGGTCAGCGAGTTCAACAATGTATTGCTTTCATTGCCTTCATTGCTTCAGAGCACCCTACGCGCGTTCGGCAGGACTGCAGAGCCCTTGGCACGTGGCCTCCAGGATCTCACGAGGTTCCCTTCGGGACTGCAAATGCCACGATTTCTCTCTCTCTCTCTCTCTCTCTCTCTCTCTCTCTCTGTCTCCGTCTGCCTCTTTTTCTAGCTGCTGGCGATCGCCTGCCACGCCTTCCGACCGCCGGCCGCGCTTCGTACGGCTCAGGTCGGGTCGAACTAACCTCGATTCCCACTCATTTCCCACAACTGCGATAGATTAGACACACACACCCTCACCCACACACGCGCACACTCGCGCGTACTCACGCAAACAATCGACACAGATGTCATTATGATTAGGGTGTGGGGAGCGGGCGAGACGGAGGGATCGGCAGCGAACCCGCGTGGCTCGAAGGATAATCATTCGAACGCAGCCACGCTAACCACGACAACACAAGCATGTGGGCATGCACGTGTAAGTGTGTGCGCGTCGCTTGTGTGCGTGTGTGTTAAGTTTGTTTGCTGTTGTCGTAACATTGCAATTAGTGAAAATTGCAGAGCAATTGCAAGTTTTGCTTTCATTTTCCGTTCCGTTTCGTCCGCTCCACTTTTATCGGACTCGTTTCAATATTTCCCACGAAACCTTCAGCAACCTAATGCCGTAGCTCCGCCCCTCGGACCTTCGGGACAATTCGCCCAATGCCCCACATCGGCGCGTCCTGTCCTTTCATCTCATGTCCTGTCCTGCCGGCCCTCGTCATCTCGTGGCCGGACATCAGCCGTCAGCACGAAAATCAAATCAAAACCCATATAAATTTTAAATTTCCTCCCTTCGTCGTCGTTGTCCTTCGTCCATTCTATTTTTACGTTTGTCCTTCTCGACACGCTCTCGCATCCCTCGAAACTCCCGACCCGACCCATGCCTTCCCTTCCCTCCTCCTTCAGTCGGCCTTCCGAACCGCCGACATCCTTTGTGGACATTTTGAGGTTTTTATTCTCGTTTTATTCGCATGTTTTCCAGTGTTCGGGTTTCCCCATTGCCCCACATGGACCCCAACTTCTAAACGTCTTCGCCCCAGCCTTCCTTCCACCCACAGTCTCCTATCTCGTCCGCTCTGCTGCTCCCCCTTCGGTCCCTCATCAGGAGTCGAATTTGGATGACGAATGAGTATTCGGCGTGTGTTTTGTGGGAGTTTCTGTGTATTTTTTGCCTGCTCCTAATTGTTTTCGAGGACATTAATGCGCAATAAATCAGCATTGGCTGCGAAAACGGCGGCGGTTGGTCTTTTCCCGCCCACACGGCAACGGCGCGGGGGAGGCGCCGGCAGCGACCACCTCTCCAGGCACACATCGATTCGTCCCGAGAGACTCACTCGAGCTCCATCTCAGAGGCCTCTCGAATCTGCGCCTTCTCTCCCAGGTGGCGCCAACGACGACCACCCAGTCGTCGTCATCGATAATAAAATTGATATGCAAAATCACTTCGGAGGCAATCAAAATCAATTGAGGACCCGTCGATGGGTTCGCGGAGGATCCTTTTTGTCACGCTCCATTTGGTGTCGGTGGTTAATTCGAAGCTATTGTTTGTTTGTTTGATTGTTTGTTGACTGGCGGCATTCGCTGATGTGTGAATGTGTTCTTGTTGCCCGACCCCCACCCCCCTCGTAAATTTACAATCACAAAACTCTGGCTTCCAGTGGATGCGCTCGTCGGTGAAAACACGGCATCCTTTCGAGGCGAGGCGAGTCGAGTCGACTCGACTTGATTCGCTTCGATTCGATTCCGGTGATCCGATTGTAGTTCTGAGAATTGATTCTCCGCCTGGGCTCCATCTGCCGCCCTTTCATTGTGTCCCGCCCCCTGACTCGCTATCTCTGTCTGGCCCACTCGCATAGCCCTCCCGCAGCCATGGAGGCGCATTTGCCGATAGGAATATTCGAATCCCAAACACATACACAAGAACACGATTTCCAAACAACGAAATAGCGGGAGAGGGAGGTTGGGAAATCGAGGACGAAGTCGGAAGTAGGAGGCGACTCTGAAGCAGGCGTGTCTCGGTCTCTGAAGAATCTCAGAAAGCGAGCGAAGATCGATAAATAAATAGGCCTAAAACAATTCTTAAAAATATTGGTATTCGAACATTAAATTTTTAGAAAAGTATATGTTTTTTAAATGTTTTGTTAAAAGGTCAAAGAAGTAACAAAAATTATTAACTAAAATATGTTTTGAACGTAAAATAAATTTTTAAAAAATTTTGAGTATTTTTTCATATTTTGGTAAGACGATTTTGGAACGAAAATTGGCACTTTCGTGTAATTTTATTAAATGAATTTCCATTTCTAAAACTAAAGTTCGAATTAAATTTTCATCCCTCCTAAAATTACAACATCGATTGCCTTTGGTTGAATAGTGTTAAATACCTTATCCGAATTATTTATTTATTTGCATTCCCCTGGCCAGATGAAGAAAAGTTTCCGAATTCTAACCTTCCTGCCCCAAGTGCATTGAGGAGGATGAAGGGGCGAGATGTGAAGACGACGACCGATCAGCGGAGATTTACGTGCGAGTGGAGAACGTGAATCACGGACGGACGGGCGGAGAGAGTGAGAGAGAAAAGCAAAGAAAACAAACTTAAATCCCCCTCGCCGTCTGCAGAATCGCCTCGACTCGCGGACCGACGACTGCTCCCAAGTGGAACATGTCGAAGCAGCCACCGTGGCCCACATTGCACTCGTGCTGCTTACTCGCGTCCTTGCCCGCCGTCCTCCTCCTCCCCGTCCTGCTCACCCCCGCTCCGGTCGTTTTTCTCGCCGAAGAACTTCCGCTGAGAGACGGCCTATAAAATCCGTTTCCGTTTTCAATGTTTATGTAACAAATTCGAAAGTAGCACGTGCTAAATTCCGTTATTCAGGACAATGTCGCTCAGTCGACGAGAGAGCGCCTCCACAGAGAGCGCCCGAAGAGCGGGCGAGGGAGAGTGAGCCAGTGAATGGAAGAGAGTGTGAAAGAGAAAGCAAGCGTGTGTGGCCCGAAATGAATTCGCAATGAATCACGCGATTCTCCCTCAAACTTCGAAATGTAGAAAGGTCTCTGGCGAGGGTGGGAGGAGCAGAAGCAGGAGCGGGAGCGAGAAGGCCGACTGCGAGAGCGCTGGGCGAAGTCGAGAGCAGAATTCGGTTGTTGTCAGGGGGCTGTCGGGGTCTGGGGGTGGGGCGGTTGGTTGGATGTTGTAACCTCAGCGAAGCCGAGGAGCCTCTGGGAAGCTGAGGAAGCTTGTCGTACTCACCGCTAGGCTTTAGGCTGAAGCCCGATGGCTGACAGAGACGGCTGCTCGGGTGGTGGCGACTGCGATGGCGACGGCGATGTCGCGAGTCGTCTTCAGAACGTGGAATTGTTGTTGTTCTTTGTCACTAGAATGTCACTGGAGTTTTGTTATTTAATAATTTTTGATATTTCGATTTTGAAACAATTCTCCTTTGATTTGAATTTGATTTTTTCGAATTTATTTTCAAGTTTAATGCATTGTTTGCTGATTTCTTTCGCCCTTTGACGGCTCATTCAGTGTTCAGTGGATGCTGCTACTAGCTATTGTTGATTTAGTTATTTTGTAGTTGTTGGTTCTCGTTTCGTACGCACACAATCGCGGGAATTTTATTGCTGCTGCTGTTGTTGTTGTAATCGACACGCGCGCGTCTCGTCAGGCGGTGGTTGCGACACGAGTCGGGTCTGGTTCAGGAGTGCGCCAGGGAGCGCCGGACAGGGCAGGGGCTGCAGCACCGGGTGGTTGGTAGCGACCAGAGGGGAGCGGCGGTGGTGTGTGTACGAGCGACTGTGTGTGTGCACCACTGGTTTTTGTTGATTTCTCTTCTTTTTGGCAGACGAAAATTTTCACGTTTCCGTTTATGTTTTTTCTATTTCTATTTTTGTTTTCGATTTTCCGTCGTCACCACGAGTCGCGTGTCAATATCTGCGGGTTACTTTTCACGTTCACACGATTTGCCCAATTTAATTTGATTTAGTTGTTCAAAGAGAGCAAGAGTCCGAAATTTCAACCGAAAATATGCAGCGAAAAATTTGGCTCCGACGTGGAGTGAGCGGGCGAGCGCACAAATGCGTGATGTGGATGGATGTGTGAGTCAGTGAATTTGTTTTTGTAGGAGTGTGTGCGTGAATGAGGCTGACTTGCTCCTTCTCGCATTCGAATTTGAATCGTCTGTTGTTTTCGACGCGGCTCGATTGGTGCTCTCGCAAAAGTACCGTTAGCGACGACAAGTGAATCCCGACTGAACTCAGCGTTCATAACGTACCGTTATTTAAGAGAAATCCACCACCCACCCAACCAAGCGACCACGACCATGTTCGAAATTCGCACACGATGAACTTTGCCCGATGATGGGTCGAATTTGCAGAATGAGTAAAATAATAAAATATAGTATCAATTATTTAAACATTATTGCCAATAAATTCTCCAAAACCTGACATTTCTTACAAAAATTTCGAGTTTCCATTTTGCAAATTTGAAATCATGAAGCGACTTCGGCCGACGGCATGTTTCATAAGAGGCTGCTGGATTCGAACATTCACATGGCGCGGAAACGGAAGTAATGTCATGCTGCCATCCGCTGCCGATTTTATTCGAAGCAAACTTTGCCGCAAAATCGAACCTCGCTCTCCGCGCTCACTGCGCAAGATTCAAGTGCGAATGAACTCGCGTGTGGCAGCCACGACGAGGGCGCCGCCGATGCGAAGGACGCGGGTGCCGCGTAAATGTTTGTCGTTTCCAACCCCCAAGAACAACAACAACGAAACCACTGTGCGAAGGAGAAGAAGAGAGGACCCGCGGTAGACCCACGAATTCACCTGATTGCTGTAACAATTCGAAGATCTCCAACTCGTTCACATGTGACGTTCGAAACACTGACTCGCTGAAGACAGTGGGACAAATCTTCACACACACATACCCGGTTCAAGGAAATAGTAATTTATCATGGCTTTTAGTTGTTCTTGCAGAAGTGTTGTTTATTTTAGTTTCGTCATTCCTCTTTTGAGAATAAATAAATAAATTCCATAACATCATTTTTGCGTAATATCTTTTTGTTTGTTCTGTCCGCAATTACGGCAACATTTACTCTTTTATTTTTGGCAGCAACAACAACAATAAAAATGAGAGCAACAACTAACGAAATCAACAAGAGCAAAACTGTATCAAGCGACAAACAGTTAAAAATAGCACAAAATAAAAAAACGATTGAATGAGATTTTCAAAAATAACCCAAATACTAACAAAATAAAATTGTTGCACATAGCTTTATTTTAGAAAATATTGTTCTAATATCCGAAAGTCTATTCAATCGACGGATACCTGTGGCCAAATATCAACCTCTCACGAGCGATCGCACGCACCACTAGAAGAAGATTTGCTTGGCTCATCCTCGCGACGACGTGATGTAACGTCACATAGCGTAAACAAATGTCAATGTCGTGAGAGAGATATAACTGAAATGATGTATAACAAAAAATACAACATTATAAAATTTAAAACTAACTTTAGAGGAGCGTGTTATATGTAGTCAATGAAATGTTGTCATATTTTGTGTAACATCATCCCACTGTATATTTGACTTCCCTGCTTTTTAGAAACCAGTGTTAGGGTGAGGAAAAAATAGTCTTGTGCTATTTTGGCATTTAGAATCAGCTTGTTTTGTTACAAAAAAGTTGGTAGGCAAAAATATATATAAGAAATCAAAAAAACTATAAAGATCTTCCATATCTTATACAAACTTGTCTTTTACTATCGTACATCAAAATTCCGCTTGACCCTAACAAGATTTGTGTTCAACGGCGGTGAACTTTTATCATGTATTGCAACCGTTTCTCGCAACACATCAGACTTTTCAACACAGTAACTACCCAAAATGCAGCCAACTTCGTAGTGATCACAATTTGAATAGATATTCACCACACAGCAACGACAAAACATAAACCGAACGAATGACATGAAAACATAAACGAAGAAAGCGATATTTCAGTAGCACTGCTGTTCAAAAATTGCATAAAATTCATAGCTCTCCCAAGAAACATTTACAAAACGTAGTCATTCAAGTGTTTTATTAATTCGAAACTGATAAAACAAAAAAGCAAACGAACAAGTGAGTGAAAGAAATATTAATTTTGCTGTAATTTAGCAAAAGTATAAAGAAAATTTCGCTTTCAGATTTTGCGCGCTTGTTTTCGATTTTTTCTGATTTCTTGCGTTTCTTTCGTTTTTCGCAGGTCCAACAACAATTGTGTTGCGATAGTCCCATGCTCTCATTCGCGCTGCATTCCTCTTGCGCTCTTCTGACGTTGCCAAACTCCATTCCACAATTGTTGTCTCGTTTGCTCTCAAGTGCCGTGCTAGATAATTCTTCCTAATTATCGCTGGTAGATTCAGTGTTAGAATTGTAGTTGTATAGAAATTTTGATTTCTTCGCATTGTGAATATTCAGCTCGACATATTCATCTGTCATTATGATTCGGTTATAAATGTGGTGAATTTAAACCACGTTTCACAACCGTTTTACAAGTTCCGTCCCGCTCACTCGTTCCTTTTCAATCCAATGCGGAAAAGTGACAACTGTACAGTTCACCAGCAGCGTTCTCTTCTGTCATTCGCATGCGAACAGACTACAAAACAAAACCAATTGCGAATTACCACAAAGCGTGCAAGAGACACAAGCGATAAAGGAAATTCGAAACAAAATATTAAACAAAACATTGCAAAAGTGAGAAAATTTCAAATCTGAAGAAGAGAGCGAAAATTAACCAAAATAAAGAAAATTCGTACTCAATGCACATTCGTATACAGGACCCAGCCGTCAAAACTTGGAAGCGCGTTTCGAATCTCTTAAATACACTTTGGAGTAAATTGTATTTGCCTGCTTCGCCTTTTCTAGCGCTCACATATTCCTCGCCATCGCCTCAACCCATTATAACAACACCAATATCTAATTCAGAGAGAAAACCAACAACAACCGCCAAATCTCTTGAGGTAAGCTCTACAAGTTGAAATTAATATTTTATATTTGCACTTGTCGGTATTTATCTCGTCGCCTCCGTTTGAGCGCACAGCTGTATTTGCTTAAAAATGGCTGCCTCTGTTGTCTTGCAGTCGGCATCTGTTTTGTCTTATTCCTTCTCCTTACTATTTCTGAAGCATTCATGTTTACTCGTATTATATTTTTGTTGTAATTTTTCGCAATACTTTTAATGTACATCTGATATACTTTCGTAATATTCAAATTTGTTATCGTGGGGAAATCCAATTGATTGTTGCCAGATGTAAATAGCTTGGCTTTGAATAAGTCTGTTAGGTTAGGATCTGGTAACTCGTTGAGGGGTATTGTCGCTGACGCCATCTCACGAGAAATAATCGAACTGACCCGAGTCACATTTTCTACTCATATGCTCACTACAGCATTTTCGTTGTTGTCAAATTGGCACGTCAATCGAACGCTCTCTCACGCCTTGCTCACTATCTCACTCACACCTCAATAGTGAATGAGCCCTGTACGTCACGAATCTGACAGACAAAAAGTATTTTTTTGTGAATTTAGATGAAAATCTTTTTCCGCAATAGTTTTACATTTCATTGACAAAGTTTTTCAAGAAATTGCAATTCCCCAATAGTTTGTGAAGTGTCCACGTATATTAGACTCCATAAAAGCACACATATTTGCATAGTATTGTAAAAACAAATACCAAGTGAAATAACGCCATCACCAGCAACAAAACAAAAATCAATTTTTGCTACGCTTCAAACGAAACAAGTTTTTCGTACATTTTTTCATAAACGCACTCAAAGTTTGAAGAGAGAAAGGTAATTAAAAGATTAAAATTAACCCCAGACTGGAATATCAATTTAAAGTCGCGGTCGTGTGACTCCTTTGTCCTTTCCTCAATAATGGGATGTTTAACCAAACAGGTTTTTTTCTTTCCCCAAATACGTCTGACGAAATAATACAAAAATAAGATATTTTCGGTCTATTTAAATTGATCGAAGTCTGAGATGCTTTCCTTTCCTAAGTTTTCCTTCCCTTTCTTTCAATTTTACTGCTCACTCCATGGGCCTTCTTCTTGACCAGTGGAATACCAAGGTTTTGGGGTTGCCACCTGTTACCAAAACCAAAGGGTTCTTAGCTTATTACATTCATATATATTACTTTGACTTCTATATCAATGTGGTTTTACTCCTTGTTTATTATTGTGTAATATTTTCCATGCTTTTCTTACTTACCCGTAACGTATTGAATTTAATCCACAATCCGTTAAGAATCTGATTTTAATAGCTCTAACCATGCACCTAAACATGCAATCACGTAATTTGCTTTTGGAACGCGAACAAAACTCCTCAAGCTCCACTGTGAGTCAACAGGATTTGCGTGACTTTTTATCGTCCTTGTTTTTTCCATGAGCTGCATTCGATATATCAGTTTGCAGTTGGAGTTAGATATTTAATATTTGAATAATTTCCTAATTCACATGTAATTAATATTGATCCTTTATACAGATGCCGAGGACACGTTTAAGACGTCATCATTCCCGCGACAGGTCGTCTGCCGGACATCGGGATAAACGCAGGCGGGTGGAATCGGAGGAAACTAGTCCATTGGTTACGGATGTTGCATCTCCGTGAGTACTATTCTAAAAATAATTCCTTATATTTACCCGTTATTTCGATTTGTTTTTAAAATTTTGAAATAATTTATTTCAGACCACGTACTAAATATACGCGCTCGGGTGCAAAGAGGCACCGCCATGAATCGGATGACAGTTCGCGCATATCAAAGGAATCGTCATCGTGAGTAGCAAATTTTTGAATGGCGTATTATTTATAGTTCATTAGAATAGGAATAGTTTGCAAACTTCACAAAAGACATACATTTGTGCGATCAATAAAAATGTCAAAAATAAGCATACATTTCGGGGTAATCATATAGGCAGATATTAGTAAAAAATATGCAAATAAGTATGTTTCCGATATACCAAATCATTAACTCTGACTACTTGCAACTGAACCAGTGACCAAATTTCGCATGCAGTTCGGCTCTTTATTTGTGACAGATCAGAATCATTTACTTAAAAGTTTATAAAACCTCCAAGAGTGCACATAAAAATGCGATTGAATTGCCTTCTGAATACGATTTTAATTCGGTGAAAAGGCCTCAAATTACCTCCAACCGTCTGTCGGTCTCATAAAATGACTAATTTAATTCGCTTTAAGTCTGCACGAATTTCACCATAACATTTGTTAATCATGCATTAAAACTGTACTTTTGAGTCTGTACTCTTTCCGAAATTGTAAAGTGAAATTTCATGTGCTTGTGTGCGTTTACCTTCAGAGATCGGTTAAAACTTCCTTGTTATCCAAATTTGGCATCCTTAAGTGGCGTGGGCGCGAGATTCCATTTGAAGTATTTCGTGGTCTTTCTCTTAGCAGGGTGCCCGAGGCCTCCAGGAACGGCATCTGTTTGCGTTGATCACTGGAAAAGTGCGAATTTCCGACTTTCTTCTGCGTAATTAACCTCCTTAGAATTAAAAATGATTTTCTCTCCCATAAATTGCAACGCATTCGTTTGTTTTTTTCCTTTGAAGTTGCTGTGTACTGACAGCATGAGTGGGTGGAGCACACGTACATATTCATGTTATATTGCACTTGGCAGTTTCACCAAAACAACCACATCAACAACATTGCCAGCATCACCGGGTACAGGAAACAACAGTTCCTTAAATCCTTTTGTGTAGGATTAAGATTTTCATTTGTTTCGTTTTCTTTGTGCTCAATTTATTTATTGCATTTAGTCGGCGAGATTCATTTGCATACTTAACCGACCAACTGCACGCGTGCGCACTTCCACTTGCTTCAGCATTCGTTTCACCGTGCAGTCTCCGACAGACGGACCTCATACGTCTGGCGAATGCAGTTGTCTTTGCAAAGAAGCTGAAATAATGAGCCTGTCTGTGGAATCCAGTCTGAATGTGAATAACTGCTGTGTATTCGAAAACATGAGTATATTTTACTGTATTTACCATATTTGGAGTAAAAATGGTTTTTAATTATACATTTCAAAGATCTCAAGGCAAATGTGTTTATCTGTGGCTGCGCTCCCAGTTCTTTAAGTAGAATAATCTGCTGATTTCAATAAGAAATTGTTCGCCTGTCCGTTCATCTCACGCTAACCTCTTGCTGCTGATTTTACTTCAAATCAAAGACCATGTTTTATTTTCACGTTTCCTTGAATATGGGCATTTCATATCAATAACTGTTTCGTGTTTCAATTCAATTTAAATCAATTGAATTTAAAAAATGTCCGCTCATGACCGACGACAGTCCCGACATTAATCATGCGCCGGATAATAAGCGTGATTAAAGCTTCTGATTGCTTCCATACACGACGCCGTGTAGAGTTCATTACGGCCGGCAAGGATATCTTCATTGTTTTTCCCGTTGTGATGGCTGAATAATTGTTGTTTGTTCCTAATAAGGAAACGCGTATTTAAATCAATCGTGAACTCTATCAACTGAGCCGTTGTCGACATCGTCGTCGTCGTTCATTCCATACGTTCCATGTAGCCGTTCATCCTTGGTCTTCCGTGAAAATTAATCATTCGCTGGCAGTGATTCACTTGCGAGTTTAATATCAGCGCTTTTGTTGCAATCTGAGACAGTTACCCAGAAATTGAACGCCCACTTTGGCTGTCAAATGGCCTGAAGAGCATGTTAATTGCATGATTTGTGTCAAAACGACAACCGACGATGCCGACGATTTCTTCCTTGTTGTGAAATAAAATCTGACTAGAATGCAACATTTCGCATTCACTGCTCCTTGTAATGTTCCGCTGAAATCACTTCCCACTTATTTCTCCCAGTTCCCCGAAAGTTACCAAACATTTCAGTCTAATGGTAATCGTTACCTCACATGTCTGTCTAATGAATGGTTCGGTTCGTTGTCGAGATTTGTCTCCTCTCTGGAAGGCATTTCAATACCATTTCAACGACTGGGCTGAACTGAAGGTTAATGTCACATGTCAACTCGTGTGTGTCTCACCTATTGCTCAATCTCCTTTTCAATGGCTGAGTACAAATGTATGCTCGTAGTTCATGCTCTGCTTCACGAGCTCACAGACTCGAATTTCAAATTTCATAATAATTAACCCTCGATGCCATACAAAATCCAACTTCAACTCCGAAAGACGGCGACGTGGGCAGCAGAAACTAATTGAACTCAAGGTTCAAGTGCAGCGCCGAAGAAACCACATGTTGACTGCGAAAAGAAAAGTAAACGGTTCAAAGATTTGCCTCTGATGGATGGAATTACTCTTTGCTCCCATAACCGTCGTCAGATAGCCACCTACTCACAACAACAACAACAACACCATTGACAACGACCACATGGACAACTGACGGCGGCGACTCAGTTACAGACAGCAGCAGTGGTGGGACCAAGTGACAAGTGAACCTCATTAAAAGCTGCCTCATTGATTATGTCCAATGATGTGATTTGTTTTGAATTCCAATTGAAATATTCACAGTACACGCCCACTTTTATCCATGCGACGTCCAGTCGTCCCACTTCTTGTCCAGACAAATGCCCCATTGGAATCATGTTTACAAATTGCTGGCTAATTAGTTGCTCAACATTTCAATTTGTGTATCTACTTATTTTGCTTTTGCTTTTGTTGTCATTATGGTTTTACGCTATGATTAATTGCTGCGTTCTCACTTTCTCCTCTTCCTTCTACTCTTTTACCGTTCAGATCTCTCTGTGTCTGTGCTGTCTCTCCAATCGCATTTGCTCCAACTCGTCAGCGTCAAGTTTAACCTAGACCCGAGCGGCCAAAACTGTTGGGCGTACGATGACTTTCTTCGGCACAAATCCTTTCACTTTTGCCTCCTCCTTGCTTCGCAATTGTATGATATACATTTTCACTCGTTGTCTGTAGCGCTTGGGATGGTTTTCCCCGCGAGCCTCGTGTATACCTACGCCAAGATGAATGTTCTACTGAAAATCACATGGTTGGTAGCGTGGCAAAAACGGTTCGCCTTTTGTGAAATAGGCTAGGTTATTAAAAGCCAGCTGCAGCATTGTTCAACGATTCTGCACGGCAGAACCTTCCCTTTCCATATTCACGTTGTGTCAGTAAAATGCAATCGGGAGTCATCGCAGGGAAGAGAAACTCTTAGGACAATTTTGCGACAGTCGGCGCAAAACACGTACCTTTTAGGGCAACCAGTTCTGGCCATATTTTCGAGGCGATGTTTAAAACATTCATTCGAACCACGAATGCGCTGCAATTATGTTCACAACAAAGAACCATCCGACAGCGACAGTGACCAACCACACTCTTTGCAATTCTAATTGAAGACGTTCGTCTCGGCGGGAGGCGAAAGAGAAACCCTTGCTAAAAATAACCAGCCTCACCGGCCGTTGTTTACCGCAATGAGCTTCAAAAGGCATTACCATCGTCACCGTTCAGTGCTTCAGTTCGTCGAAATTTATTTTCCCCGATGACTTATTGCTGCTCGATCCCATCGAGAGGCGTTCAGATAAATTAACACTCCTTAAAATCTCCTCCTCGAGGGCTTACTTTGTTCCGCTCTTACTCTGGACTGCTCTTACTCTGTCTGTTTGTGTCGCCATCCTTTTGGGGGAAACACTTTGTTCTGATGGCGTTAAATACGCAATATCATCGATTTCAATTTCCAATATTCAATATTATTCCGACAAGCGCGTAAAATGGCATTTTAGTGTATTTTTACATTTACATCGACACCGAACTCGCGCTTCTCGCGCGCTCGGCAATATTTATTCTGTAAATTTATTGACGTCTATATTTAAAATAAACATTACGTTTTATTCTCTCCTCCTCCGCTTTGACTACGTCGTTCTTATTGGCGACCTTTTAAAGTTCATTCGCAGCAACATCCAACAACTTCCTCCTGTTGCAGTTGCCGGCATCGTCGATGTCGGCGTCATCATCATCGCTTACGAGCAATGAATTATGTATTGTCGCTCACTTTGTTCAGTACGTTTCGCTGTTTGTTTTCCCGATACATGACATACATACACCATACACACATCGAACAGATCGGTCGAGTTGTTGCAACAACTTCATCAGGCCGCCGCCGAGCAGCCTTTCACCCATAAGAACATCTTCTTCTTCTTGACTTGTCTTCTTCTTGACTTGTCAGCAGCAGATGTTGCTTGCTGCTATGGCTTCGTCAACAACAGCTGTACTATGAATATGCAAAGTGCTTCATGGCGTCGTCGGGAATCGTCGCGACTGAAAATCCTTAAATCATTTTGTCGATTTCTGTGCCATTTCCATTTAAGGCAGCGACGATGGAGCTAAAAGCTGTCGCTGCATACATCATTTCGAATTAATGTTGCTGCCAGGTTTTTCCGTCGACAACAACATGTTGCAAAGGTTCTCCAACAATTTTGGTGAATATCAAGTTGGGATTCCATATACGATAGGAGCTTCATCATGTTGCATCTCTCTCGAATTCGCTCCCCATCTGAACTGTTCTCTTTCTCCTACATGCATCAACATCGAGCAACAATAGCGAGATTTTCTAATTAAACTTGTCGCCGTGCGCGGTTTCAGCATTTATTATTATTCCTGCCTACGATGTTGAAAACATTTGCTGCTCTTTACATCTTTACACTAATTGGAAACTTAAAACTATTAAAATACTTGTCGCGTTCTGTTAACATATCGTGAACATTTTCCATCGTTGCTTCCTCTCGACATTGCAATTCTGTTTTTGCGAAACAAGTTCTGCGATAATATTTATATTTTACAATGAAATTATCGCAGAAATCTTAATTATGCCATGCTAATTGCTGAAAGTGTTGGGATCATAAAAAATTCCTCTCAGTTGATAAATCGAATTGTTAATAAGATATTTCAGTTCACCGGCGTGAAATCCGCCGAGACGCCATCGGATCATGAACCTTATTTCATTGATTTCCGACCCCATGATGCTTAAGTGCAATCTGTATTTCTGGGTGCTCAGTTCGAATAGATTGCTTGCATTGATACTGCCTTTGGGTTAAGGGGTTTACCATGGATGCTTTTTTGTTCTAAAGTTTTCTGTTCCTAATGTTCTACTGTTTTGAATTATCGATACTGACTTCATTGATTTATAATAAATTAGACTTCTCCTCGACATTCAAATCACATTTTCCGCCATTTTTTAATCGTCTCATTTGTTAAAATGCAACGTGTGTTGTCGACCGTCCGTTGAGAGGGAGTTTAGCCGTGTGTATTTAGTTTAATTAATTTAAATTATAGGTATTTCCAAGTTGTCGTAAGCGGCTTTAACCAAGCCTTTGAAAGCTTTTCTTGGTCACAGCTTTCAGCGTGTCTGTCAATTGTCCACACTGTAATTAAGTCATTAAATGCACCACATCCTCTAGAGCCATAAGTCGGGATAGAATTATTTCACACGAATTGAAATCTACCACTTGTATTGAAATGAATATTTCGCATGATCGTCAGCACTTTGAAAAGGTCTTTTCCAATGATATTAGAATTATTTCCCTATACGTGAGCTTAATTTTGCGGTTACCCACAATTGCGCATAACGTTAGCTTTAACCGAATATTTATTTGTATTTTATTATCTTATTGTTGTTAAATTATGTGTGGATAATTTGTGTTCCTCAAATTTCAACAACGTATTATTTAGTTTACTTACTATTTACTTACTTACTATTACTTACTATTTACTACTTACTTATTACTTTTTGATTTTATTTGATCGATATTCCCTTTTCTTCTTTTCTTCCCCAAAAAAAAAAAACAAAAAAAAAATAATATCATATCATATCTAGCAAAATTACAAAAGAGGCAATTGTCGCTGAAACTAAAGATAATAGGTAAATATACACATCTTTTATATAACATTATCAATCGTAATCATGACCGCCACTTGACTTTTCAAAGGTTCTTCACAGAATCTCGGATTGTTGGCTATGAAAACACAATTGCGTACAATTTAATTTTACAGTTAAACGGCTTTCGTCCCAAAACCTCTTATTTCAGAAAAGCCTTTAGGGCTGAAGCTCTCGAGGAGAGGTCCGGACAATTGAGGCATCTCATTGTGCTATATTTCCTCATCTCATTACGTTCAAGTCTCCATTTCCTTCTTTTCTAGTCTTCTCCTTTCTTTTCTTGTTTTGATTTCTTCTTTCTGTGACTCACCATGATCGTGAATGTCAGAATGTCTTCTATCGTGCACTATGTTTGCTTCCGTTTGGTTTTTTTTGTTTGTTTTATGTCTGTCCTTTCGTCGCACTGACCGGTGGTCTTTGTCATTTGATATTCTGCCATTTCGATTATATCAAATAATATCAGGGAACAACGAGTTCTATCACAAACAGTCGCCGCCACTTTCTCATCCCCATCATCCCCATATTATTTTCAATTGTTGTTTTCCGCTATTTTTATACCACATGGCGGATAAAAAACAGTGCAGATAGTAGGGGAATATTCGGAAACGGATGCCATTATTATTAATTGTGCTCAGTTGCCGCCGTCTACATGTCCCATTGGGGTTTTTAAATATATATTTTTATAACAGTCTACAATTTCATATGTAGAAACAAACTCTTTCTGAACATCGGATTCAACTCATTGGGGTTTTTAAGTATATAGTTTTATAACAGTCTACAATTTCATATGTAGAAACAAACTCTTTCTGAACATCGGATTCAACAAATGCTTTTGAATATCCTATCGTTTCTTTTTAATACATTCATCGATTCTGTAATATCAATTATATCCACTGACAGACATTTATTTATCCTCTAAGTGATATGACGTAAAATTCGTCAGTTCAATGGCTTTCTGTCTGCCCCTGAATTCTCGACTCGATGAAGAATTCAATTCGATGAACAAACAACAGAAGCTCTTTAAACTGCCAAAATATTTGTTATTTTAATTAATTTATCGAATACAAATGTGCAGGCCACATTTTGCCTCGTTCGTCGGCTGTGAAATTGCAAACTTTTGTGATGATCATTTTACTTATTTTTCTTATTTTGTAGTTTCTCCTTTAAAAATATGTTTTTTCTTGTGTTATTCGTTTGAAATAATATTTTCGTTGGATCATAACCTAAGGTCAGAGACCAATAAAAGCGGCAATAACATTTGTTGCATTTGTAATGAAGCGATAGCTGTCCCAACAACAGCAACCCGAGCAACAGAAACTTGTGTCAGAATGTCAGTCTTTTTCCTTCTGCCTGTCGGTCTGTCTGTCTGTCTGTCTGTCTGTTTGCATACGAGTGTAACGAAGCGTCACTAGCGTTATTCAATTCATTCGCTTGGCTTCCTACAGCCCCAAGGCACTCAATTTACAGACTTCATTGCATGCACAAAGACGAAAGAGTGACCCGAACTGACACTTGTCATCTTTGTCTTCATTGGCCGGTCGTCGCCCAAGAGTTGAAACGCCTCTGGCTCCTCTGCTCTGCCTTGCTCTGTCCGGTCGATCGACCCGCAACCCCTCCGCGCGCCTACGTCCGTCATTCGTCGGCGCGTCATGCGAAACAGTCGCCTCTGACCTGTGACCGTCCACGGACGTCGCCCAGTGATTGTCCCACATTTTCACATCGCATGTTTTCTCTCACTTCTCACTTTGTTCAACTTCACAACGAATTAGTTTTGTTTTATTTTTGCACTTTTTACGAGTTTTTCCTTTAATTGAAAAACTTTCATTTTCTATGAAAATCAATTTTTGTTGCCCGTCGTTTTCCCCGTACTTCTTGGTGCCGTTGATTTTCTGCACTGAAGACTTTTCTTTGTTTTCCTAGTTTTATCAGTTTTTATTTTTGTTGCTACTGCACCCGTTGATATGTTTTTTAGTTGTCGTTTGTTGTCAACGTTTAATGGATGCGACAGCATCAGCAACAGCCTCAATTGCTTTAAATTGAACCTTCAATCAGTGATAATTTTCTCGCTTCTCTCTGGTCGTGGTCTGTCCATCTGCATGTCTATCTGTCCGTTGTAACCATAAATTCTTACTTACCACTCTCTCTCTCTCTCTGTCGCTCTTTGGCTGTCCTCGTTTTCCCATCGAAGTGATTGAAATTTATGTTTTTCTCTTCTTTTTGCTTTACATCGATGGTACTCCTATCAGTTTTTATTCCAGTCTTCGTTGAACTCTAAGACCCCAAGTCATTGATAGGACTTTTCAGTTCATTCTTCTATCGGATTGACTTATCTGTTCTATTAAAAGTCTTTTCAAGAAAACTTGTCTCTATAGACTGTATGATCCTTTGATCGAACTGAAAAATCTTTTAAATTTCCTACAACCCATTCATCATCTTCATAATTCATCATCAATCAATCATAATTTTTCCTTTAATACAAGTTCAATGGTCTGATCACTCGTCACTAAATGACAATACCTTAAGGCGAAAACAGATTTTCTCTTCAACATCTGACTTTTCCGTCAACATAATTTTCTCAGCAAACCATTCTTCAACCGCCACAGTCGTTGTTGTGGTCGTCGACAATGACTTGATTGCTAAATTTATTAACTTTTCATGCATTTCATGACCCCACTAAACGCCCCTCCCTTCAGTGACTTTTCCGCCACCACAAGTAATTCTTCCACCTCCTCGTTCGCCAAAAGCTCCCATTGATGGCGCCCGCTGATAAATGAAGTATATGAATGTAACTCGGTGCGAGGTCCATGAATTGCAAAGTAGTCTGTAGACAGTTGTGTGGTCAGTGAGTGAATATCTCTACTATCTTCGTGGTTTTGTTGTTGATCGTGTTGTTATTGCAGTTGTGGCTGGAGTCAGATCAGCGTCCTGTTGTGCATAGCAAGTGTTTTTCTATTCATTTTCCACGTGTGAAGAATAGACACTTCGTCTGATTAAGAATTTAGTCCTCGTCTGTGGCGGTGTACGTTGTGTTTTATTTATTTTGTGTTTTTCACTGAACACGTTTTTCATTTTTATGCTTTATTTAAGAGCATCAAGTGTGGCGTGGGAGACAAGGGTGAGCAAAAAGTAGTGTCTTTTGAAACCCCGAGGTTTCACTTATTTATTGGTTTTTAAACCAAATGTTTTCCAATCCAGTAGATCGAGTGTGTGAAGTGCTTGTGGTCATGCATTTTAAGCAGCTCAAACCCGACTGGGATCGACTTCTCACTGGCCAGACCCTGTACTGCGTATCAGACGGCGTTACCCAGATTTCATGTTAAACTAGTTCGTATTTGCATTAACCGCCTGCAATGTACGAGCGAAGTCCATTTAATTTAATTTAATTACATCTCTTTGACATTTTGAACTGCATTCCTCCGTAATTCAATTACAACTTTACACCATATGTGGACCAAGTAAACCGCATCATCCTTTCCCTTGCCCTTCCTTTGTCCTGCACTCTGTGTGTTTCGTCAACAATGTTGCATTCCTTGGATTTCAATCCTATTTTTTTTTCATGAATAAGTATTAAATTGCCAAAGCTGGCTTGTGGAAACATCTGCGGCATTCGACTACTCTTGAGACATAATTTTGGCAATGACACAATTCCCCAGGGAGCCATTGGCGAAGAATTCCAAATGGAGTTTCAAGATATTTTCGTTTTATGTACGAGGCATACGACGTTTCCTTTCGAATAATCTATTGCTAACCTGTATGCGTAATGTTAAGGTCAATAAATTTAATTACTTCACTAAAAAGCTGTTACTATAAAATTCCTGTAATTCATTTGATTTATTTTTCTCTTTTTAGGTAAGTGTTTACATTCTTAATTATCACCCCATCGCCCACCCACTCCCTTTAACCATTCGTAAGTACATTGAACACAACTCTTACTCCAACCGATTATTCGTTACAAAACTCTTCGCATTTCGACTACCTATGTACGTCCACAAGTCGGCAATGGTTGTCGCTGTTAAAATGAACAAATTTTCAGTAATCAATATTTTGCTGTCGATTACGTCGCCACTTCCTGTCGCTGATGACGACGATGACTGGCTGACTGATGGCGGGGACCCGCGTGGACGTGACGTTGTTACCTCTTCCTCCTCCGCTTTCTCGATCTGGGTTGGCCTGGCCTGGCCCATGACAAGGCAATCTCAATCTAAAGGGTTGCCCCCGATGGCTTATTAAACGAACGTTGCACTCAACTAGGCTTTGAAACAAAAGCACTCTGCGGTTCAGCACCCACCATCATTCGCTGAAATCACTGTCTCCTCCTTCAGTGTCTCGGCAACAGCAAAAATTAAAACGAAAATAATAAAATATGATCAACGAAAAAGTGAAAATTTCAAAATTTATTACTGCATCTTTTTATCGCAGAAATTACGACATTTTTATCTTAAACTTTATTACTGTTCGAATATCCTCACATACATACACACGTACCTATACTCAGACGAAAACACACCCAAAACCACTCTTTGTCGATATCGCTGATACGAAAAACTCAATCGGGTTCGCGAGAAAAGCCACGACTTGCAGGCGAGGTGAGGGAAAACTACTCGAACTCGTGCAGCTGGACCGCGGGCAGCCGTGCTTTTGGCAGGCGTTGGTCAAGTGAATCAAAAAAACCACGTATCCACTAACTAGGCACCGACCACAGACCACACCGGCGGACAGACCACTAAGCAGACGGACGGACGGATGGACGGACGGACCAATCGAGAGACTGCTCGTCGCCGCCCACACCACCAGCCACAAATTGCAGTGATTGCATCGATCGAAAGCCTCTGATTTTTCTCGTTTCTCCAAGAAGCAACAACGACGCCGACCGACGACGAGGAC
Organism: Coelopa pilipes; assembly: GCA_947389925.1. Taxonomy (NCBI): domain Eukaryota; kingdom Metazoa; phylum Arthropoda; class Insecta; order Diptera; family Coelopidae; genus Coelopa; species Coelopa pilipes. The sequence continues at coordinate 43,493,913 of OX376697.1, read as the reverse complement.
GGCGACAGCGACGGCGATGATGACAACGAATGCAGCGAATTATATTTTGAGTTTTCTATTTTTGGGACAATAAAACACAATTTCCGTATTTGGTAACGATGAGTGGATCGAACGACTTCTTATGAGGCAACTTTTTCCATATAACAGTGTGGTTTTTCAATAGAAAGGTTGCGATCAAGTTGGTTTATTACTAACTGCCTTGGTTACAGAGGTCCACGAAGAGTTATTTCCACAGAATGTCCTTTGACTTTATTGTATAGCTTGCTAAGCAGCAACGAATCGCAACGAGCGCGATTTCGATTTCCTTTTGACTATGTTTGGCAATCGTTGCGCCGGTTCCACCTCGCCTCCATTTAATGTGGTCCATGGTTTGTCAAATTGGTAGGAAACCACAACTGGTTAGTTTATCATTACTTCCTACACCACTTCAGTTATCGTGGTTTTGTCCCCTCCCTCCCTCCTTCCACTCCTGTCCACCGCCTCCTCGTCGATTTGTTGCAACAATCTGCGGATTAGTTTGGTGGGCGCTGGTGATGGTTCAATTATTTGTAGTTTTTGTTTCCTCTATTCTTTTGCCAAATTGATTCTGCCCGAGGTAATAAATATACTATATGGACCTACGTTTTGTTGTTGCTCCATACAAATTGCTCGTATTTTTGGTAACTACATTGATTTTTCATTCGAACCCTCCAAACATATGTTTTATTGCAACTTTGTTGGCTTCAACACTAGACAGATTCCCTGTGGCCACTTCACCACTCACTTTTATGTTTCTATTAAAACTCGATTAAATTTCAATTTTCAGTCATTTGTGGTCGGCTTAAATTGCTTTATTTAACGGTTTCGTGGGCTCTACCTGAAGTAGGGGAGGTTGAAATTGAGCACTTCGAAATTTAGTGAACGTCTTAGAAGAAGTTTGGGTATAAATCATAATCATAATCTTTGACTTTCTTTGAATCCTTTCCCATAGTCCATTGTTTGGATCCTTTATAATTTAATAAAGAGATTTCCAATAACGCCTACAGTGTTTATCACTTTCAAATTATCGACGTGCCGAGATAATTTCTTTCTCAATTTTCACTTTTCTCTCATCATCCGTATGCCAATGACTACGAACTTCGATTAACCTAAAACTCCTCCTCTGCCTCCACCTGTATTTCTGCCCACATACTTCCAGGAGCAATGAACGCCCAAGTCTGAGGTTTCCTCACCCACCGTGCAGCGGTTTTTGTTTGTTTTTATTGTTTTGATTAAATTTTATTACGTTTTTTTTTATTGATTTTCCATTTGTGGATGTTTTGACCCCAAAATTAAGAATTTATTATTTATGTATTTTTTACCGAAAACCCAACGAACCGAACGTGACTGCGTAGCAATTATCATTGAATTGAATAATTAACACGGTTTATTGTTCCTGTTGTTGCTCTTTCTATTGCTGACACCGGGCGTTGCTGCTGCTGTCGTTGTTGTTGTTGTGACTATTACTGCAACGTCTCTGCAGTTGCTGCAATTACCTGATTTTAACGTTCTCTTGCCTTATTGAACCTTTGCAATTGAGGATCTTCCAAAGATAATTATACTTTACTGATGTCTAGCGTGCGATGTCGTCTTCTAACTCTATTTGCTAGACAATTAACAGATGCCTTCTAATAGAATCATAAATAAATAAATGTCTAAAGCGTCCATCAGTGAGGACTTCGGTGGAACTAATTTTTCTATGATTTTAGCATCAATTACTACACAATGAATTTGGGTTAGTAATTAATATAGAGCAAATGTATGATACTGTAGGGATTTTTATTTGACTGACACGAGTCACGTGACTCGAGTCTCTCGTTGGAAATCCCATATTGAGAACATGTTGTAATGATTTCAGAATATTGGGAAACAGTTATTTGGTCTTCACCGCTTGGGAACTTTCCACAGGGCGGCTCTTTTGATCATGCAATCATGTTTCAGCCAAGACTATCTAGGTCGGTGGATAGATATCTCTCTTGCTCTTCTTACGCACACATTGATAAAGGAGTATTTCGCAAATATCGTGTTGCAATATCATGAGTAATAAAATCCCGTAGGTAAGGAAACATTTTTTAGAATTCCAGTAATTTATATTCATTTGGCTGTTATCTGCAAGTGGAGTTTTTAGTTTTCCCTCGCAAAGGCTCTTCAGTGGCCAATGAATGCCGTTATTTGTACTGATAATCCGGTCTATTGACTTAATAATTTATTTGATATATGGTATATCACATGATCATAGGAGAACCCTTTCTTCCTTTAGATTTCATAATCTACAATAGTTTTTTCTGCGATTCCTCGATAACTTTAAAATTGCTGATTAAGTAACTGATTTTCTATCGTTTACGAAAACGTTCAGTAAGTCAGAAATATTAATAATAATAACATAATAGAAAAATGTGTCAATTTGTTGTCAATATTGTTGTTTCTGTTTGCTTCTTTGCCTTAACGTCTTTTCATATCCGTGGCTTCGACGAAATATACGAAAATTGGCCAAGAGTAAATAAATAAATATTTTTGCAGACAAATCGCTTGTTGACCAAGTCTTTCTTTGGTTCTCTTCCCGTTTGTTTTCTTAGGAGCACCGAATTTTATTTCTTTCAAAGTTTTTTTTTTCTAAAGCCTTTAAAATAACAACAGTAATTGATCTCCTGTTGTTGGTGTTTGTTTATTTTTGGTTTGGAAATGTTTATGCCATTTTTATGTTTATGCAATTTTTGACAATTTTGTCTCCTTGCGATTCTCTAGAGTTTGGCTTAAATAATTAATTTCAATTTGTCCGTGCGATTTTTTATTTGAAATTTTAATATTTGGCATTTTTATACATTTCGTATTTACCAATTTAATATTTTCAACGCATTTACGGAAGAGATTTTCATTTATTGTCTACTTCTTTTCCTTCCGTATTTCTATTGTATATTTACATGGAATGAAGTATTGGAAAACGTGCTCCACTCAAGGCATCCATCAGCCTTCATTTAATCAGCCCATCTAGCGTCCCGTACCCTCCGGCGCTTCGCCTCCTTCGTCCCCTGCCCTCTGCGAACCACTTGTTGTACGCAGTAGTTTAATTACGGTATTAATCTATGATTTACGATATGGGGAGCGCACGCCAAATCGAGAGAGCAAATTGTAGAAAACAACAAAAGCAAAGCCAGTCAGTACAACAATACAAATCGTGAAAAAACAAATGAATAAAGCTTCCTAGACATGCGTTGCCTACTAAAGACTCGAGGGAACGATCGTTCGTTCGTTTTTTCGATCGATCGATCGATCTTTCGACGGAGCCACAGACGATGGTTCTGCGTGGAGCGAACGTTTTTTGTGTTTTGTTCTGCCATCGACTGTCTGCCTGTCAGTCCGTGTGTCCGTCCATTCGTCTCGCCGTATTGCGATAACTCAGAAGTTAAAGCTCCTCCACACCCACCGCCTGCCGTGCCGACCCCTCCCCAGGGCCGCCCGACTCTCGCGATATGAACAATTTCCGTTTTTATTTCAATGCGTTTTTTATTATTCACGCGATCCATCGATCGATCGGTCGGCCGATCTCTCGGTTGATCGTACGTTCAATAGACTCGTGCTCTCTCGCCCGTGGCACTTGTTGCATCTGGCTCTCTCTCTTTTTCGCCTCGTCGCTCTTTCCCTCTCTCCAATTCGCTCTGCCTGGTGTCTGCAGGTCGAATTCGCCGCACGATCGGTGCCAACAGCAGCTGCTCCAAAGGAACCAAGAATAAAAACAAAACGCACAAGAAAACTGCATGTGAAACAAAGAAATTAAAATGCGATTCGCGTCAGGAGGGGCGGACTCGGACCGGCCCCTCCCGCGCCTTTGCCGTCCCACTGTCCACAGCCCACTCGCAGCGCCCCGCCAGGCGGACGGGATCGTCGTTCTTGGGCTCGAAGCCGGTTTGCGACAGCAGCTGCGACGGTGGCTCCGGCGAATTCGCTCTCAGCTGACGGCGTCGCTTGCAGCTCCCCAATTGGCTCCCTGTCCCTCTCTCTCTCTCTCTCTCTGACTCTCTTTCTCGAGCTTGTGCTTTTTTGTGGCTTCTCCTTGCCGTCTTCTTCTGGGTCTGTTGATCCGCAACGTTGTTTTCGCCGCCACAATCGCCCATTTCGCTGCGAGTTGTTCGTATCGTGTTTGGCGGCGTTTCCTCTTCGTCGTCTTCTCTCTCGCTGGCGCTGGAAGCCCCGCAGTCAGACTCGGACAGATAAAGTCGAAAAAAAAAAATAAATAAATAAAACGAGAAGAAGGAGGAGGCGAAAACTTCGTCGCGTCTGGGTGCTGGTGCTGGGGTCTCACAGCGAATTCGTGCGTCGGTTGCTTGGAGCGAGTGGCGGCTCGGCCAATTCAGTCGATGCGATTACTTTAAAGCGAGTGGAGGTGTTTGTTGTAAAGATATAGCGCGTGAATTTGGTCGAATCGAGAGAATTGAAAAATATTCGGAAATCGTCGATTTATTAAAGAAAATGCAAGTGCCTACTCCTATATCGTAATCATAAATGAAATTTGAAAATCCTTTAAGAATAATTTCCTGAGATGTTCGATCGTCTGAACTAAGCCGCGAAGATATCGCTCCGAAGATCACCAAACATTGATCTTCGTAAATCGAATTTCGTCAAAGTGTTTCAAGTGAAAAATTGTGGAGTTTCGGAAATTCGTCGAAATATAATATAATATAAAAAAAGATTTTTTTATCAATTAAATAGAAATTGTGAAAAACTGCAAAGAAATCGGAAACATCTTCATCATTCAGTGTTGTCTACCGGGTTGAAGGGACCTTTATTTCTCTTCGAAGTCTTGCGAAATTTCAGAACTAAAACTCCCTTAATTTTTCCCCCAATTCCCTATGCTGATTTTTTCGTGATCGACGTTCCACCACATGGTTCTATTTAATTTTAGAAACACCGGCGATAAGATAAAGTGTGACGAATGCACTCTGCGTCCCGTCGTGCACCTCGTCTGGCTCTTCGTCCGTCCTCGCTCCGCCCTGTCCTGGGCATTTGGCGTCTTTTATCGGCGCCTACGACTTCGATTACGTTCCTAATCTCCACATGCTGTTTTATCGCACGTTATTTTTTCGTTCTCCGCGTTGTGTTTGTGCGTTTTGTGCATTTTTCGTTCCATCGTTCCACCCCTTTCCATTCTTGCTCCCCAATGCCACGATCGCTTTTGCACGCGCAACAGGTGATTTATATCATTTCACAAATTTTGTTTACTTATTTCCGTTTGGAGTGAATCCGCAGTGTTCGCAGGAAAATATAAAGAATTTGAGGAATTATTAATATTTGATGATTCGACTGGGGTTGCTGGGAGATCATCGAACCACAGCGATCCACGTCGAGCCAAGGTATTTTTCCATATTTGGGAACTCCGGAGTGGATATCCCTCTATTCCTTATCAGATAAAAGAAACCCAATCAGGGATTTCGCTGAGTTTTATTCTTTTCGACTATCGATATAAAAGCCCGAGTCGAGTCTATCCGCAGTCGAAGATTTCGTTCTACTTCAGATCAATGATCGTGAGGTCATTAATTTATGTCCAGATCAGCGGGAAGATCTTTATATTCGTTTCCACACAATCGCACACATGATGTGTGCGAAATTGATTTCGCACACATCTCGTTCTTGAGTCGTAACCTTGCAGCACATTTCAAATTGATCGGTCGGTCGATTTTATTGCTCCAAATCGATTCGGCGAAGAAGAACGTTATTTAGCGATCCTTGAGCTTCTTCTTTACCATCAGCATCATCGAGTCGTGATCGAGCAGAAAATTGAAATTGATTTTAAATAAAACTGCATTGCATCAATTCCAACAACAACTATCGACACTTGCAACAATTTCGAATTGCTCCCAAGAATTGGGAACACTTGGAATTGTGCTGGAAATATAAATCGCATCTGACCCAAATTTCCATCTCCGATCGTGAAGATGTTGTTATTGCTGTGTTCGATGTTGTTCTTGTTACTGTTATTGCAGCTGCTGGCTATTGATGTTGCTGCTGCTGCTGCTGTAGTTGTAGTTGTAGTTTGAGTCAAGCTTCTTAACGATCCATTTATCGGCGAGACGTTCTTCGCGCTCTCTCGGCAACGGAGGGGACGAAAACAGGTCGCGTTGCAGCGCATGTGCAACTAACGTGCTCAGTCATCGTCGGCAGCCGCGGCTCCTGAAGAAGTGTCGTCAGCAGGCCACCACTTACACAGCAACAACAATTACAACTACCAAAGTAGCACTGCCGAGAGGCCAGAACTAAAAAAGAAAATAGGTCGGTCACTTGATCGGTCGCGTCTTACCAAAAAGCGCAGGCTCGATCAACGTCGACCACCGACGAGAGGCCATCGATTGATTGATGACAAGCGACAATGATGAACATTTTTAACTTCAAATCTGGAGAAATTTTCCATATTGTGGACAGATCACAATGACAACGTCATCAACATCAACATCAACATTAGCGATCGCCTGTCATGACTGCAACAATCTACACGGACATTTTTTAAAATGACGCTCGCTTCCGCATCCGTCAACGAGCGAAGATCGTCCGTCATTCAACGATATAAAGTAGAAAGTTTTCCCCTGTCAACGATCGTAAATTCTTCATTGTTATTGTTTGTGCAACATTTTGTGGAAGTAGTTGTCGTCGCTGTTGTAGTTGGCGATTCTTAGCCTTATCCTCGTTTTTGTCCTCATCACCCAAGTCATCATCGTCGTCGGGTAAAACAAGTTCTGCCGCCGCCGTTTTGCATGTGTCTGCTGGCGATAATCGTCCCTGCTGGAGTGCGAGGTATCTCCCCATCTCGCCATCGTCTCTCCTTCACTTTCCTTCTTTGTCTCGAAGTGCAGTGAATTGAACCTGTTGCCGATGGTTTTTTGTTGTCGCTGTCTATTTATCTGTTTATGTCTGAAAGCCTGTTTGTTGTCTTCTCGGTCTGGCGGGATTTCTGTTTGTCGAAAGGAAGTGAGGATTTTCGCACCTCGTTGCCATTTTCGCATTAACTCCAGACGAAGATGTCGGACGCCATACACCTCCTCCCTCGTAGCACATTCCAAAGTGTCATAATTTCCCAAAAACATAAAATTAGTAACATTAATTGGGCATCTAAAAATGCTTAATTTAAAATGCTTGATTAATAGCTTTTGTCTATTTATGAGAATTGGGTTTCTGTTGTTGTTTCGGACTTGCAAATTTCTGCCCCTGCCATTATTTATGATGCCTGGAATTTCGACTAATTAAACGAGAGCAATTAATAGCTTGTCAACGACTCGGACGCAGGCAGCGATAGTCGAGAGTGATGTCAGGCGAATCCGGAATGGAGTCGAGTCTGGGGCGGGACGGCGTGGCTGGAGTGGATTGGAGTGGGTGGGGCTTCTGAGCTGGTCACTTCAATCGAGCTTAGACACGCTCTTTCCCCGCTTCCACTTTCATCGATTGTGGGAGCAGCGTGCGCTCTCCCAATGAAGGTGTGACGATTCTTGACCGATTATAGTTATTCTAAAAAATCTGTAGGAATTTCAAAATCGAAAAGAATCACCAGAAATATGAAGAAATTAATTCGAAAATACAATATTGAGAATTGAGAATTTGAAAATGTATTAAAGTAACCCCGGAGGGAGGTTCCCAAGGTTGTGAATTAAGAGTTAAGAGCCACACGTGCCACGGCTGCTCCCACATTTTGGGATAATTTTCTCCTCCTCCTCCTTCCTCTCTAGTCAATATCAATATGCTTGATTTCTGCTGTTCGCCTTCGAATTTTGTATCGATTTTTGTCTGTTTATCTTGGATAATTCGCCAAATTTTGGGTGCGTTTCGAATGTATTTCAAATAACATATTGTAATTTCAAGTTCATTGCAAATATTGGCTGAAGTTCTCTCACTCCGCCTCTCTTCTTCGGTCGTACCTCGCCATACGCATCCCCCACAAAGTCAACGGAGTTTGCGGGTCTTTTCGGAGGCGACTTCAAGGCTTCGCGGACTCGTTGCCGATGAAGACGCCGTCTGTCTGTCGGTGTCTTTTTTCGATGTTTGGCGAAGAAACGCACGCTCCCCAGATGCCGCTTGAGACCCCTCCAGGGCCCTCCTCCGTCTCGACGCGCGCAACTCGATACCCGTTCTATCGGTTGGCTGCCGGATCGAGCTGGCGTCCGGCGTCCGCCCTCCGCTCCCTAGGAACTCGTTTCGAGCGCTCGGGCTTTGGCAATTAAATTCTTAGCACTCTCGAGTGTTGCTACTGTTCCGAGGCCTCACCTCCCGCCTCCCCCGACGCCCGCCGGCGGCTGCCCTCCGTCCCTGATCCTCCGTCCCCCATGGTCTGGTCGTTAAACAAGGTCATTTTTTCTGCCTGCAATAAACCACAGACACTTCCAACTGTCGGACAGACCCGTCCGATGGATGGAGAGTGAAACAGACACAAGACAGACAGATTGATAGACGGACAACATGAGTTGAGCTTCCATAGAAACTTTAAATACACACCAAAGCAACAATAACAATTAATAATAAATGACTTTATAGAATATAACAAAAAGCAACGAGAATGTACAAAAGCAACTCCAACAGAAATTTCAAGTAATTTGGCTTTTTTCACTGCCGTCAATCAATTCATTGCTGCTACTGCTTCAGCTTCCATAAGATGATATGTGTTGTCAGCATAATTAACTATTGCTTGGCTGGGATGATTTCGAAATGACCCCAACATTCTTGGGAAAACTTGAGAACACTTGAAATTAAAATACCATCATTTTGATATAAAAAGTACTGAAAGTACTGACCATTAAAGTAATTTATTTTAAAACGTCGTGTTGGCAAATCAAATTTCAAAATACTTCTTCTCCCACGTGACTTCTTCTCGTGGGTTTGGAATCGATTTTGGAAGCTTTTCCAGTTGTTCTGAAGGTTTTTCGTATTTTCTTACTTCTCGTCACTTTTCCTCAACCCCTTTGGCTGTGCAATGTCATCACGTCGCGTTCTCCCCTGTCTATTGTTGACCGACCTCTTCCTTGTCGCATTTGATTCCGTCGATTTTCCTTAGCTGGCGTGAAGTCCTACAAATGCCCAGAAACGTGACCTACTACGCTCTGGGAGGCTTTAACGACGACCTCTATCGGCCCTATGTAAACTCCCGGGTTCGCAGAAGGGTCGTCGGGGGCTTAGGGAAAAATTCTTCGGTCGGCCACGGTAGACAACACTGAAGCTCCCTGCGTGCTGGTCGGTGGACACCAGTGGCTGATTCTCGCCCTCTCTCCACAGATCGTGCACAAGTGATTACGGGGGTTCAGTGAGAAGAAGGAACAACACATCGATAATGCATCGGCTTGTTTCGGTTAAATTTTGAATTCAATTTAAACTCGAAAGCAAGTTGCACCTACAACAACAACAACAATAGTCGGAATAACAACATTAACCACGACAAGTTCACGTGTGACCAATGGAAAGTAACAAAATAACAACAAAACCAACAACGAACCAACTTCGAAAACACCAACAAGAAGGCGATGAAGAAGAGGAAACCAATAGAAGAAAATAATTGTGTTATCGAAATAAATCAGAGCTGATAAGAGAAAAAGTATTTTGATAGAAAAAATATTATTCAAAGCGAAATATGTGATATTCTTGTCTCTTTTTAATCTCAAGAAGTAGAAAATAATACAATCGAATTTATTGAGAAAATATATTTTGTTTGTGGAAGCATACAAAAACAAAAAATGTGATCGGTCTCCTGTCTCTTTTGCTCGTGATCTCAATATATCTCTATCTCTCTCTGTATCGTTCTAATTCGGAAGAACGAGTCACTCGTCGTTCGTCTCTGGCTCTCTTACACGCGTCCGAGTGAGCGTCGGAATAAAGACAACAAAAACAACAACAACAACAACAACAACAACAACAAACAAACAAAATGCCTGTCGGTCAATTTACGTCCCGTCCCTACAGCTCGTTTCGGGCGACACGTGGTAGTTGTTCGTTACAACAACAACAGCATCATCATCAAATACACATAAGCCAAAATAATTACAACAACAACAATAACCACAATAATAATGCGTCGATTATAACAACAAACAATTCAACGAATTTAAATCAAAATAACAACAACAACAACAATACGAATAATAATAATATTAATAAATTAACAATCGCTAACGGTAACAGCAGCAGCAGCAGCAGCAACAACAACTATTTAACAACCTCATCATCGTCGAGCGCCGTCAACAACCACAGCAACAACAATAACAACAACAGCAGCAGCAACTTTCAGCGACTGCAGCCGTTCCGCAGTAGTTTTTATGCAACGCGTTCCACAACTGGCAACAACAACTACAGCAACAACAACAGCAGCAGCAACAATCATCATTATCACAACGGCAGCAACATGTCCGATAGACAGCACCAACAACAACAACAACACCACCAGCGAAACCCAGCTCCGGCCGTCAAGCCGTTGACGCCGAAACTCGTGCGACGCATCGAAAACACCTGCTGTTCCACCAACTGCAGCAGCAACAACAACAGCGGCAACGGCAGCGGCAGCAGTACGCGCGTGAAGCCCGTGGCGCCGGCGACGCCTCCGATCGCCAGCAGACAGTATTTGCGCACGCGCAACCAACAACAGCAGCAACAACAACAGTCGTCCACCACACCGTCGTCGACCACCGCCGGCCGGAGCTTCGAGCGGTTCTGCAATCCCAATCTGAGCTTTCGCCGGAAGCCGCCCGCGCCGCGCGTTGCCAAGTCGCCCGCCGTGAGCAGCAGCGGCGACTCGCACGAGTCGATTCTGCCGAAGTACGGCAACGCCTCCCACTACAACGGGGCCGTGTCGCGTGGCCCCGCAGCGGCGGCGGCGACGACGACGGCGGCAGCTGGGGGATCGCAAAAGCGGGCCTACACCACGGTCGCCAAGGTGCCCAAGGAGAACCTGCCGTCGGCCACGACCACGACGTCTTCGACGATGACGACGACGACGACGACGGCCTCCTCGATTCGCTCCACGAAAAACTATCACGCGCCGCTGCCGCCCGTGCCGAAGGGGGCCACCAAGAAGAAGTACAAGGAGGACGCGAAGTCCGTCTCGGCGTCGCCGAATCTCAACAACGTGCGGCGGCTGGCCGTGTTGAGCGCAGCCCCGCCGCCCTGCAGCAAGAGCAGCTGCAGCGGCAACAAATCGCTGGCAGCCGCCGGCGTCCAGCGCCGATTCATCAATGGTTCCGCTGCTGCTGGTGCGGGCGGAGGTAACAACAACATCAGCTCCGTCGCCGCCGCTGCCGGCAACAACGGTAGCATGAAGAACGGCAGCACCGGCAGCAACTCGTCCGGCTCCTCGGCCGGGTCGAACGGCTCGCACGGCTCGCCCAAGACGAAGAAGGCCTTCTCGACCAAGTTCCCCCAGGGGCTGCCCTTCGAGGACGAGTTCTACCGGCAGCGCTACCGCCGCTCCTACTCGCAGTCCTCGTCCAGCAACTACAGCTACTACAGTGGAGGGGCCCGAACCGCCGCGACCAACCCGCACGACTTCGATGTCGACGACGAGGACGACGGCGTCGTGGACGACGAGTTCCAGCGCAAGCCCGCCAGCGACGAGCCGCTCTACGTGGACTTCTCCAAGGTGATGCAGCGCCACGAGTACCACACGTCGACGACGACATCGTCCAGGTCCACTGGGCAGTCGCGAGTGCCGACCTCCACGTACGAGTCGTCGCCACCTCCAACTTCTCATCTCTACTCGAAACTCACCAACGAAGCTAGTCTCTCTCATTACAACGGCTCGTCTGCTGCCTCTGCTGCTGCTGTTGCGGGCTCGACCGCCCTCTCCAACTCTTCTCGCCGCGTCTCGCGAACGACGCGCCCCAACCCCTCGATCAACGAATATCTGTACAGCAGCTGCGGCCACAAGAGCCTCGCCACGAAAAAGACCTTCTCTTCCTCCTCCACCTCCTCGCTGGTGGACGACGTCGAAGACGGCTACTACACCCAGGCCTCGCCGCCGGACGAGACGCCCACCTCCACGGACATCTACCTGGCGGTCGCCTCGTGGGCTCCAAAGTGCTCGCACCCCACCAAGGTTCACATAGCCCAGGGTTTCACCGGGGCCCTCGGGGATTCGAACACCACCAACGCCAGCAACGGCAATCATCCCTGTGACATTTTGGAGCCCACCGAGGACTTCGAGTACAAGTGAGTACTTTTCGTGATTTATTTGTGGAAGGAAAGTCTTCCACATTGTGATCGTGAGTCAGGTGTCAATTAGGGAGAAAACGATTTAAATGTTGATCGAAGAAAGGTCTTGTGGATGAGGCGCGGTTGGAGAAGGGCGAACTTTCTCCGATTTCAATACAGGGTCCTGGTTGTTTTTCTCCGTACTTTTGTGCCCTTGATTATGGAATCGAGCTTGTTTATTTCATGTATTTTAAGTGAAAATTAATTGCGTGACGAATGTTGGGTTTCAAAGGTCTTATGGGCAGATCACTGAAGGTCAGCGTCTGTGGCAGTCGGCGATTTCCTGATTCGCTGGGAATTTTCAAATGGCTCGATTTAAAAACAGTTTTTTACACGCACTGCGAGATGAAAAATCGTTTAGCTGGCGCTCGATTTGAATAATTCAAACAAGCGACTTTCGTTGACCAAATACGGCTGCGACTATGTAGACCGGGTTTGTCGGCGGTGTTGTTGGTGTTGTCGGCGTTGTTGTAGTTGTAGATGGAAGTGTAGAAATATTGCGGCAAATCCCAGCAACAAGAATAAACATTATGTCACAGACAGGGCAGCAAAAAATACGATCGTGAGCCAATGGAAGGCAGACGGCGAATCAGACAGACAGTCGAATGGGCTGACGGACAGACAGACCGACAGACTGGGGAACCTGGTCTCTGCTGCTACTGAACGAGCTTCTTAGTCTCCTCTTAGTCTTCTTCTTCTCTGCTGTCGGTATCCGCTTCGGTCGTCGTTTCCAATTTGATTTTTTCCTTCTGCGATTTTGAATGCGATTTATGACCGACAACACAATGGTGTCTGTAAGCAGCTTACAAAATGACAAGCAATGACAGAGATAACAACAACAACAACATCAACCTAACTACCAACAACAACACTGTCAATAATCAGAAGAGCAACAAATCAATAATCATAAGAACAACAATGTAAGAATGAATCGTCATCGTGTCGCGTTGTGGAAAATTTATTCAAATTTCTATAAGAAAATTGTCAACAGATCATTTGTTTTAGGCCATTTTGCCATTGTTTGCTAATGGCTTCAATAAATATTCGTTGTTATTTTATTATCAAATGTTAAAGATTGATTCATCATCAGAGTTTTTCTCTGATTAGAACCACTAAAGTGGTGGTTCCTAAGTGTAAGAACTCTGTGCACTTCACTAAAAATACACAGAGGGAAATGTCTCAAGTGTTTCGCCTTTCCTTCTACGCGGTCGTCTTCCTTCGAAAACTCGAAATTCCCGAACCCCATCCCAGGCCCAGGTACTAATTTATCTCTCCGCGAAAATAGCTCGGCGCGGTGTCATCGGTTCTCTCTTTCTCTTGTTCCCTATTTTGCGAACTGCCAACAACAACCGCCGATTGCCAATAAATTCTAAATTCACCATATTTCCAAGCTGAAAAACAAAAACGAAAAACATCACGACGACGACAACAAAGCGTGCGAAAAAAGTAAATTAAAAATCCCCAACATGAATCACTTTCTTTCGAGTCCGCGAACAGCTGCGACCGAGTCCGAGTCCGAGTCGGTGCAAATGCCCGCCAACGAATTCCGAAATTTCGAAATTGCGAAAACGAGCAAGAACAAGGTAAACAAACTCATGCCCAATTGCATGCGTGCAGTGTTGTTTATATAATTTTTATTTGCATTTTCATTCGCATTTTCATCTGAAAATATAGCGAAGAATAAATTGCAAAATTTTCAACAACTAGAGCGAGGCGATCGATAGATGAGTATCAGGAGATCGAGAGAGAGGGCGGGATGGTGGTTGGTGTGTGTTCAGGGTTCGGTGCCCTTGAGACATGGTAGACTTCTCGCCGCAGAGGCCAGCGAAAGAAGCCAACGGCAACAACATGCGAGGGGCAACGATAAAATTAGCGACTGCCCCAACAACAACAAACACAATCGGCCTGTTTATCGAATTTCAAAGCTGATCAGAAAATTAGCGAACAGCAACAACAAGAACAATGACAATAACAACAATCGAAGCCCGATTCAATTAGCGAGCTCACGTTATATCGAGTGTCCCCGAGGTGAAAGACTTCTCTAGCTCTGGCGAGCCGGTAACCAAGAAAGCTTATCGGATCACACATTACAGCAACAAGAGTCCGCGCCATGCCCAGAACGACAGCCTCAAGTGGAGGCCGAGTGGACGGCGAGAGCCCACTCGACAATATCCTTTACCGGGCGGCACTTCAAGTCCATAAACCGCGTCTTTGTTTCTCTTTCCTCCTTTCCATCCCCTGGTCCACTCTCTAGAGCTCTCGATCTTCCCCTTGGCCTCGGTGCCAGCCTTCAAATCGGTTTAAGCGGCTTTTGTGTGGCTTTCTGTGCCCAAAGCTACTCCGTATGTTGGCAAATTAGCGGCAGGTTCCCTTTTATGGCCGCCATTCCGCACTCCTCCCGTCCCCGCCCTCCTTCTGCTTCTATTCGCCGGTCAATTGACCGCCCCGGTTGAGCCGGAAAAGTCGACTCCCGCACCCGATTGGGATTGGCTTCTTAAGGCACGTGGGGCCTCCCAATTGAAAGGAACGCGAGTCGGAGATTTCGCCAAGGGGCAGGAGGGATAAAGGGGTGGGCGGCAAGTCGGGCGTAGGCTTTCGTTCTAGTGTCCGTCAAGTGATTATTACAATTAATATTAATTAAATCGGAAACCAATCGAAATTCTCCCCCGCACCACCGCCGTCTTTCCGGGTGCCAAAAAGTTGTACCTCTCAGAAGTGTTGCCAATTTTGACGCTATTCCGTCTCGCTCTCGAGTGTTGCCACCCACGGACGATCATTTTTTTGGTTCTTCTCTTGTTCTCTGGTGGATTTTGGCCAATTTCAATTAGTTCATTAGCCCTCGGCTGATTTGATTTGTGAGAAAAATTGTTCTCCTTGGGTTTTTGTTTGTTTTGAAATCTTTGTAGATTTGGATACAGATTTTTATTTATTGTTTTTTTCTCGATCGCTTGATCGGTTTTTACTATGTGTTCACAGGCTTCGCTGTGATTCATATCAGGCTATAAATATCGCATGTTTGCTAATCTCTCACCACTTGGTCATCTGGCAAAACTTTGAAAGCTCTCGAACTTCATCGACTGGTTCATAGAGGTCAGGCTGACTACAGGTGTCCGACTATATATTCTGGTAGTAAATTTGGCGTTTTCAAATTTAAAGAATTTCATATCTTGTGATTTCCAAAAGTCTCATCTTGGCGTGCGTCAATCCTTGAACAATCTTCCAAGTTCCATCTCACATGGTCATTTGCACACTTATGCCCTCATTACTGTCTCATGATTTCATTAATCATCGTCTACAGAACTCGTTCTTGCCCTCATATTCCGAGAATCTTTCCCACAGTTTCCGCTATATCGCAGCTCACAGAGAAGTCGCCACCCGAGGTGCGCCTTTGCACCCCCTCCTCCCCTTCGCTTCCTGCAATGCCCTCGTCTGTCGCTCAGCTGGCGTTTCTGTCTCCCGAATTACACAAAATTACAGGGCGTATTTGGAGAACGAGTTAATTTCCTAACTGTTTCAGCACAATTTGACCAGTCATTGCGTTCATTGAACCGCCCCGATCGCCGACCCAAAGAGAGCGAACGAGAGGAAAAGAGAATGAGAGCTGGAGTGACTAACTGAGTCATTGCTTGACTGGATGTCTTGCGGAAGCCGCCGCCGCTCTTTAAGAAGCCTCACTTAACTTTGACTCAGAGCGAACCGCCCTGATCTGGGGAACGTCCCATGAGCTTCACCTGACTCTTCTCCTTCTTCGTTTGGGTCCACTGCCTTCTTCGACGAGTTCCACATCGTTTTCCTACTTCTCCTTCAACTACGTTTTCTTTCTCTTCAACTCTGCTCCTCCCCCAGCATTGGATTTTAGCAGAAAATTGCTCCAGCTCGTCGGCGGAGGTTCATTTACTTCAATGACGAATGACGGGTTCACTGCAAGGTCAAATGGGATTCCAGCTCTTCTCTTCCTCCCTGCTTTTCGGAGGTGTTTCTGATATAATTTTTATTTTTACTCCGCTCGCGCTTTGGGAAATTTCACCAGAACAACGACGGCATCTGCATATGTTTGCTTTACGTTTTTAGTCATTCTTTAAATTCTTTAATATTCACAGCGCTTTCGACAAGTTTTTTTCGCTTCGCAAACTGAAACCCATTTATTATTTTTATTACCTGTTTTTGTTTGCTTTATTTTTGTTAGACTCAAATTACTGTTATACTCTAATTTGTATATTTCTTAATTTTATTTTTTCGTCTGTGGCTTTATTTTCTTTTTTTATAAATTATGCTTTTTTCTACATTTTTTTTGTGCCGTTTTTTCTATTGACAAATTCGCTCATTTATTTGATCTTCTCATTCACTTGCTTTCCCTCTCTCGTTCTGCTCTCTCTGCTATCGCTACAGTTCTCGCTATTATTCTCCGTCTGATCCGTCTCGGACGCTTTGATTTTTAAATTGCGACTTTTAGCAAAGAAGCGTTTATTGTTTGCTTTTGTCGTTTTCCCCTATCTCTCGCTCTCTCTTTGTTTCTCACTTGCTCTCCGGCTCCCATTGGCTCAGAAGTAAATGACCTTGCCTTTTCTCTGACTCGCTGTTGTTGGCTCTTCTGGTGGCCAATAACCCTTGGGATTCCAATGGACGGACGACGGCGGAGTTCGATTTCTTTTGATCACAATTCGTTCATTGTTGTTGCTCGGGGTCAATTTTCGTGGCAATAAATTTTTGATTGATGTGGGAATGTTGTTTTCAGTTCATTCTTCTCTTCCCTGTCTCACTCTCAATTCGCTTCTAATTAAGACGTTGGAGATGTGTTTATTCTTTTAAGTGTTTCGATTATTGCTTCCTTCCTTTGGATCTCTTCATTATTTCCTGTTCATTCGATGCCACCCGGGAGTGACTGACTGTCAATTGCCTTCTCTCTCTGCCATTCTCCCTCTATCCCTTGGTCATTCTCTGCTAATTGCTTTCTTCCTTGCGTACGGCAGTCGTTCTCAATGGAACCCTTGTAGTTTCCTGCATCCAGTGACCTTCGCGGAATTCTCTTCCACAAGTGGTTCTCCTCCTGGCCCCCGCTCTCCTGTGGCTCGTCTCCTCGTCGCATCCGCCGCCATTCAACCACATTAAAACGCTTCATCAAAGGCGATGCCGCCTCGTAAAATACTTTAAATTGCTCTTCGTTTGTCATTTCAACATTAAGGTGGACAATCTTAACAGTCGTCGTAATTTTGTAGTCTAACTGATGATCGACCGTTGAATTGTTTGCGGTATTTTTATGGTTGTTGGTGGTGCTTCACGACCTGTGAAAAAATTCGCTTACTCGACGAATCCTTGAATCGACCCGAGCCAACGAACGACGATTTTTTCCATTCGAAAAGGTTTAAAAAACATAAACAAAAATTATTACATTGCTTGAACTTGAATATCTTAATTAGCTAATAGTAGTTGCTTTAAATTCTCCGTCAACATTTAACTGTTTTTTATATTTATATTTATTTTTGTTTTTGGTATTCATTAACAGTTTTTTATTGATATTTAAATTTTTGCTTCTCGATTCTGAGAAAATTATGGTTCTGTCTCAGTCCCAAATTACATCATAAGCGCATTGCGACGACAGTGGCAGGAATGATCGACCCAATCCAAAACCTCCGATTCCGAGAATCGACGAACCAGCCGAAAAACATAAACCAACGAATGATAAATTTCATATTTAGTTTAAAAATCTGATGGTACCAACAGCGGGCCGAAACCTTTTCTTGGTATCGTTTTCGCCTGGCACTCAATTGTCGATGGTTGGATTCGCTCTCAGTTTCCGCTGGACGTGGTTGGCTCAAACTCTCCAAAGATTTCAAGGCCATTGCGAAGCGCTCTCTTGGCGTCTCCATCCCACGAAACCCACGAGACCCACACCGTGGCAGCTCCGCGCGCCCTGCAGGCGGACAAACGACAGCCTCTTGACCTCTAAAGTTTAATTTTTGAACTACTTGAGTCGGATGGTGCGGGTCTCGTCGAACGCTTGTGATCGAATCGGAGCTCTCGTTTCATTTACATCGATCGCTTTTCAGTTGTTGTCGCTATTGCTGTTGGTATTTACCATGAATGTTGACTGTTTTTCAGGGTCAAAAACTTTGGGCTCTCATTCGGCCAGCTTCAGCTCCACGCGGTGCGAAAAAAACCCGTTTTGAATTCATTTACTATTTTCCATTGTCTAGCATTTGGTATTTTTCGTCTTCCTCTCTTCTTATGCGTTTTCGTCTGGAAGATAAAACTGTAACTTGTTGTTATTTCGAAAAGATTTCCACTTCATGCCGGCCGCCATTGTTTCAGTTGACTTTGCCAATGTTTTATTTATGTTTTGGTATTGTTTCGTTTCTTTCCTCGCTCACGACATGGTTCAATTTTAACGATTTTATGGTGATTTGCATGGGCTTCACATGTGGTTGTTTCTGTTGCTACTTAATATTCATGGCACAAACATGTTTAACATTTGTCAACTCTGGCCCTACTGTTTGGCTGTCGTCTTCGTCGGCTTCTGCCGCCGCTGATTGGCCTACGTTGACGATGACTCAGGCGGACTCTGGGTTCGGATTCGGTTTGATTTCAAAATAACGGTCGAAAACCTGCTCTTCCAGTACTTCTCAAAGTGAAGCGACCGTTTTTGCTCTCCTTTGTGCTAATTAGCGGAGAGTTGAGTAGACCAAATTAATTGGAGTAATTCATTAAGACAATATTGAAATTGAGGAACCCAAACAAATATTTGATGAATATTTACTACTGTTTCCCCTTTCGAGTGACTTTATTGGAAGACCACATTAGGATCCAGACAATCAGCAAGGCCTTTTCGGGCCACTGCTGGATGACGCCTAGCAATTACAACCCTTCATCCGTCCATGTCCATCCCTCCCACGACAAGTGAATCTCTCTAAGCGCCCGTCCAGTCGAGCGTTCGACCCACTTTTACCCAACTCCGGAAAATGGAGCAGACTAATTGGGCTCGTGGATGACCCCGTACCGCCCATCGCAATGTTTTTTTTTGTACCCCGATTTCTATTTCATTTCGCTCTCGTTCGCAATAAATCGTACGAATCTCTCGGCGACTCGTTGTAGGTCAGCAATAAAAGTCAAGCGGCAATTAACGTGAAAATTAGTACCTTAGCTTAACTCAAGTGGGGTTACTGTCTCAATTTTGTCTTGATAGTTGTTACCCACGTTGTTGTTATTGTTGTTGCACCTCGGTCAGTTGATCTGCTGTCAGTTCCAGCTTCGTACCTCGTGAACTGACACAGATTCTGATCCGAATTTACGGTAACCCGGGTTTCTTTTCACTTCTCGCTTCTTCACTCTTCTCAGTTGTTGTCGCCCTCTTTATTTACATGCTATAATTTCACTTTTATGGCAAACATTAAAACGCCAACTGGCCTTCGTCTCTGGCTTTCCCTCTGTGGGCCCGGCCCGGCCTGGCTGGGCGAGACCGGCACACGCAACAAGTAAAAGTGACAAATCCTGACCTGAGTCTGAATGCGGGGCTCCTCTGGCTGCGAGAAACCACTTCTGGAGTCATGTTCTTTTTTATGGCATCTGCTGGCTCGTAATTCCAGATTTTCGCTATAATTTTGGGAATATCGTATATTTCGGGGCTTGTCGAAAGTATCCGGTTTCGCCTCGAAAACTGACTGAGAACAGAATTGGAACAAAAATAAGGTCAACATTTGATGGCAACAAGAAATGACAATTACAATAATAAAAGTCACTTCACCGGAGCCGGAGTCACAGCAACAAAAGCGACAAATCTGAAAAATTACAACAACATGTTGTGGGAGTTTTGATTACATTGTTGGGTTTTTGCACGCTCTTAACTTGTTAAAATTTTCACGCTTTATTAAGTCATGTTCAGGTTTTGTTGTTTTCTTTTTTTTTGTCGATTTTTGTTTTGTTGTTAGAAGTTGTTGTAGTTGTCATTGTCAGCTTGTAATTGGCCCAGTTTTTGCTGTTGACAAATATACATTTGCATCTTGTTATATTTCATCTGTCGCTCTGTCTCTCTTTCTCTCTGTCTCACACGCCCGCAATTCGTTCTTCTCAGTCCCCCGCCATGCTCGAAGTTCAGCAAATTTTTCATTCTTGGCTTGTTTTACTTGTTGTTGTTGTAATTGATTTACCAACTTTGCTGTGTGTTTGTTGTTGTTGGTGCTGTGAATGAGCCCACGTGTGGAATTGAGAGCTCAGAGCTCCCAGATCGACACGAATTGTGGGTGGTAATTGAGTTGATTTCAAAGTCGTCGTCTCCGTCGTCGTCACTTTCGGTTTCGATTCGAGCCATTTTGAGTCAATAACTTGCAAATTATAGCATTATAGCATAACTCTTGACTATTCATTCGCCCAGTTCATTGTTGTTGTTGTATTTATTGTTGACTCATCACGCTCGCGTTGCTGCCTTCGCTCCCGCTCTCCTTCTCTCTCTTGTGCTTCTTTTCTCTCTCTGTCTGTTTGGCTTCTGTTGTGGTTTGTAATTAACACGTTGTTGTTGGTTTTTTTTACGCGTCACCTTTTTTTGTCTGATATTTTATTAATTTTTTGTTCTCTTTTGTGATTTTTCGTATATATTTTCTGTGTTTATTATCTTTTTGTTTTTTTGATATTTTTAAATTTTTGTTACTTTTATTAACTTGCTGTTAGGTATCGTGTGCTTTAGTAGCATCTTCTTTTATTTACTCTCACTTTTGCTCTATTTCCTTCTCCTTCTCCTTCACTTTCATCTTTTCATACTTTGTGTTTTTTCTGTCATACAATTCGACTTCCATTCGTCCGTTGTCGCATCATCGTCTTCTTCGTGGCCTGGCCTCCTCTCCAAACACATCATGGCGCTGTCATCTCGCTCTCCATCTCTGGACCTCTCTTTCAGTTTCGCTTTGCGTTTCTGTTTTCGGCTCTATCTTGGTCTCTGTCACTGCTGCCGATGTCGTGGTCGTTGTCGTTGTCGTTGCTGTCGGTTCCGTCTCATTAACGCCGTATCGTGGTTGCCGAACATTAGTGTCTAGGTCAGGTTTTAAATTTTGTCATTGTTTTCTGCCTTCTCTGCTTCTTGGTCTTCATCTTGCGCTCTCTCTCTCACTCTCCTGTTGATTGGGTTTCCAATATAGTCATTTATAGATATTATAATTTGTTGAATTATTTTAATTTCTAATTTTCACAATCGTTCTTCATGTTACAATACGTTTTGCCTCTGATTGGCTTCCATCTACCAGTGAGAAATATCTTTCATTAATGTCGAGTAAAGTCATGGAGTGGATTTACATTTACCATATATTATTTACTATTTATCTTTGTCTCTGATTAAGATCCTTTCATGGAATCCCTGGGGGAACTTCTGTGTCAGGTTGTTTATTGTAATCAATTTGCTCAGGGAGATAAGGGATTACTTTCGTTTTACTTGACTTTATTTTCCCTGAATTCCTGTGGTGACACATCGTATGGGGAAACTCCTTTCAATCTCGTATAAAATCATTCATTATTTTATCTCATTATTACTCTCTCACTCTCTCTCTCTCTCTCTCCGTAATGCGGTTTCCGGTCTACGTCATCGGCAGCTTCCGTCTCTGAACTTGTTATCATTTCTGAGTTGATTATAATTTTATTGATGCTGCCGTAGTCGTTGTGGTTTATTCTCGTTGTTGTTGTTGTTGATATTGTTACTGGTATCGTTGTTGCGATTGTTGCTGTTGTATACGGCTCGTCAAACTCCATTAACTAGATTCGCTCGTCTTGAATCGCGCAGTTTGTTTACCTCCGTCAACCGGTTGCCTCGTCATGATCCCGTCCACCAGCACCGACCCCAGTCCCAGCACCTCGTTGTCTCTTTCGCTCCTGTAGTCGTCGTACCAGTTTTTGGTTTTCCTCCGTCGGCTTTTGACATTTTATTTGACAGCTCGGTGGACACCGCGTGACAAGCGGAGAGAAAATTTCATTTAATTTGTTATGATTTTAATTTTGTGTTTGTTTTCAATTATTCAAGATTTTTTTCCATTTTTTTTTCGATTTTTTGGTGAGTGAAATTTTTGCCATTATTTATTGGCTAACGGTTGCCAGCGATCTCGCACTGGTAGCAATTTGTATTTCAGTTATTGTTCATGAATGTTGCTGTTGCTGTTGTGATTGATAAGTCATGACGCATGGGAATTTCTTCAAAAATCGAAACTTTTCAATGGAAAAGTAAATTGCATGAATCGCGGTGATTCGCTTGATGTTGTTGTTTAAATAACGGTTGCTGGCCGGTGTGTTATGTCAGCGCCTGCCTGTTGTTGTTGTTATTGTTATTGGCATCCGCCGCTAATTTCGATGGTAAACACAGGGTGTTTTTTCACGAGCGAAATTTTTCATGATATTTTGAAATTCGATTTCGTGAAACTCGAGCGTCCAGCGATCTTTTTCTCAAGGTTTGGTGGTGGGCGACTCTTGGTCGACTCCTCCATGGAGAAAACGACCCTGACACCCTTTTCAAGGGGCTCCGATATCCGTTGCCCGCTCCTTTTCTCTTCCCCCTTCCGTTTGCCATTCTCCCTCTCCCTCTCTCTCTCTCTCTCTCTCTCTCTCTCTCAATCTGCTCCGATCTCAGTTCGATTCGTTCCATTTCACTTCGGTTCGCACCCATTTGACTTGTCCCCTGCTGGTTTCCAAGGTGCCCTCGACTCGCCCTGTTCGAAGGCGGCGACCGCCAGCCGAACCGCCCGAGGCGCAATCGCATTTATTTTATTTTCCTTTCCTTCATTTCCTTCCTCGATCGCTCGGAACAAAGCGGGACTTTGTTGGAGGTTTCAGATTTATTTTTCTCCAGTCTTGTTCGTTCTTTTTGTTTCATCTAGTTTTATCTTAGAAATGAGGAAAAAATCAAAACTGGGCAATCATTTTGGTTTTTGTGAGATTTATGAAACCTCATGTGATTGATGACTTGATAATGTGTGGAAATCAGACGATAATCGAACGAGGAAAACAAACACGGACGGACGGATGGACAGAGGCAGGCGCCCAGACCAGACCCCCAGGTCGCTGGAAAGACAAACAGACCTGCAGATGGTTGGCCAGACAGACAGAGCAGCAGATTGTTAGGCAGATAGTTGGACGTGAGCGGTGAAAAGCTTTTTAACGATCCCCGAGGCGCCTCAAGCGCCTGCCATCGATCAAGCCATCGATTGGGGTTTGAGAAAAATCAAAGCTTTCGTTCCTGTTGTTCACAAGACATCGCCGTCCGTCCGTCCGTCCGCCGTCCATTTATTCGACTCTCTCCCGCCGCGCTTTTGCCCAATTTGGCTTCAGTTAGTGGGGATCGCGAGGGGCGACGCCGATCGGACGAGGTTCGACACGTGCTGCCAGAGATATAAAAATAAATGAGGTGTGTTTAATATTGTTTTAATATTTATAAGGTGTTGTTGCATTATTGGGGTTGTTTTGATTATGCTGTTGTTGTCGGCGTACGGCGTCGGCGTCGTTGTATTGTTACATTTTTGTTGATATTTATGAACGCTGCGGTTCATTAGTGTGATCATAAGTGTCGCTTCGTCCCGGCTCGCCTCGTCTCGTTTCGTCTCTCTTCATGCGCATTCGCTTCTTCGGACTCGCATCCGGATTCCGCGGGCCATCGTTGGGTTAATCGGTCGACTCTGATCATTGACTCGGGGGCAATCGATGGAAATATTTTGAGTTCTTTGGCACGTTTATAAAATATTTATAAATTCGGAAACATTTTCATTTTATTTAATTTTAATTTTACGGCAGACATTGTTTTTTATTGTTAATTTGTGTTTTGCTCATTATTTTTGATTTCTTTTTAATTTTTATTTTCTTTACATCTGTATTGTTTTGTAATTTTAATTTTGTTCATCTTTATTTTTTTAAATATTTTATTATTTTTTTATGTATTATATTTATTTTTATTTCTTTTTTTTATTATTGTTATATTTATTACTCATTTATTTTTCATTCCTTCATTTATTTTTTTACAGTCATTATTTTGAATTTAGTTTTATATTTATTTAAACATAGTTATTCATTTGTATTTGGTATTTTGTATTTATTTTTACTCATTTTTCACTTATTTTTTAAATTTGGGAGACTTCTGGATCTTCATTACAGCACTCTCCAAGAACTGAGGAGTTGTTGTTGTTGTCGTTGTAGCACCCACTCAACACCCGCTCGATGGGCGCGTCCGCTTGTTGAACTCTTAATTGGGGAGTTGTTCATGAGTCATGGGAGGGGGACCGTGGGGCTTCCCTTGGGTGAGGATCGCAGGGTCAAGTGGAAGCTCTCAATCGACTTCACCCAGTTGAAGTTGTTGTTGCAGGTCGTGCTCGTTTGTTGCTGGCTGAGGCATCTGTTGATCCCTTTTGTTTGCCATCTTCTTCTTCCCTTTCTTTCCACCAACTTCCCGTCGACAACTGTTGAATTGAATGATCATTTGTGGATGGCGTTGTTATTGTTGGTTTTGCTGTTGTAAATGCTTCTGGTGTTGTGAATGCAGTTGTTGTTGTTGCTGTGTTTTCTTTTGTTCTCCTCTTCTATTAGGTGGGTTGGGTCAGTGGGAAGTTGTTGTTGTTTTCTCTGTGGCTTCAGACAGTTTTTAAAATTAACCTTGTGTGTTTTTAATAGTCTTTTCACAATTTGTTTTTGTTGTTATTGCAGCTGATGATGGTGTTATAGGGTTTTTGCTGCTTTGTGCCTGTGTTTGTGTTGTATTGTTCTTCATTTGCCCATTGTTGTTGCTCATGTTCGCTGAAATTAAGGCGTTGTTGGGTGATGCATTGCCACCAGCAACAACAAAAACCGAAAAAAATAACCAAAAAAACTACAAATCACAGTCTTTAGTTTCTGTTGATTTTGTGGTTTTTTCTCGTTTCTCTGTGTTTTTTCACTTTTTTCCATATGTTTCTTGCATTTCATGTTTTTCTCAGGTTTTTGTTGGAAACTTACGTGGGATGAAAGTTAATTTTTTTTTTTACTAATACCGTTGTTGTATGTGTGTGCGTGTGTGTGGCAAATGGCCGCAAGTGGCTTCGAGTCGCCGCTTCGGCTGCAACGCGAATCACGTTCTGGCTTCGTCGTCATCATCAATAGCTTCCATTTTCGCCTCCTCGTCGACACCATCGCCTTCCTCGCCCCCTCCCCAGCTTCTTCTCCGGCGGTGATAAATCGGTTGCAAGTGTGGCCTACGGACTTTTTCGCTTCACGGTCTTGCAATTAACACGGGCTCGTCTGCGTTGGTGTTGGTGCTGGGGTCCGATTTCGGGCCGGCGACTAACCGTACGCTCCTCTGTCCCTCTCCCTCTTAGCCCGTCCCCCGGCTCCCCCTCCCACTCGTGATCGTAGACCGCATCCTACGACGATCCTCCCACATCCCCACTGCGGGTTCCGCTTTCCTTCTCCGAAGCTCGTCTCCTTTTGTTCGTGGTCGAGCGTCATCGAACGCCATGTCGGCGTCTTCTCCCCACCTTCGGAGCTCTTGTTTCCACTGCTCCTTCTTCTTCGTCTTCGTCTGTTTCCCCCTCGTCTCGCCTCCTCCCGGAGACCAGACCGATCGCGCAAGGCTGCTGCAACGCCTTTGGTTGGAGTTGTCAATTTGTATTTTTCCCGCATACTCTTTTTCATTGTCGCATACTTTAATTGCATTTTCAGCGAGGTCTGCTGTTGTTGCCGCCATCGGAGTTGTTGCCGCCGTCATTTTGTTGTTATTGTTGTTGATCAAGTTGCAATTATCGCAATTTTTTATTTTTTTTGTATTGCTGAGGCTGCACTTTTCTCTTCTCTTCGAGATCCGTTGATCTTTTCATTTTTGTCTCGATTCGTCTCTCAGTCCCTCCTTTTTTTATCACTCTCACTGTCTCTCTATTTTATTCGTTTTTGTTTATAGTTTTGTAAAATTTTCATATATATTTAATTTTTCATCTTTCTATTTTCATCAATATATCAGTTTCTTTCCGTATAATGCAGCCTTCATCTTCAGTCTTCGTCATAATTCAATCTTTTAGAGTTTTCTCTCTCTGTTGTCGTGTATATTATTTTTTATTTTTATTTTTGTATCCCTCTTCGCATTTTTGATTTAACTCCGTTCTCCTTTATAATGTTCCTCTCTTGGAATTCTCGTTCTTTATAGTTTTCTTGCATCGGTATGTAAATTTGCTGAGAGAAATTATTAATAATCAAAGAATTATTAGGAGTAATTATTGTTTTTGTTTTGTTGTTGCTGTCGCCGTCGCTGTCGTTGAGGAAAAACGTCGCGACGGAAATGCAAATTTACAACAATGACGATTTTTTATGGAGCCGTCGTAAATTTTTCGTTCCCCAACAGGCGCCGCCCATGTTAGTCGACAACTGGTTTTGTTTCACTACCTTTTTCGCTACTACAGTAGTCTGTGAGAAATTGTTCGAGTCAATGTCGAGGATTTTCAAAATTCCACCACATTTTAAACTATTTATAACATTTTAAACTATTGTGTTTTTTTACATTTACGATTGTTTCCCAGTTCTTCGCTCTTTAGTTTTCGTTTTAACGCCAACTTCAACCAACCGTTCGTGCCTCACCTCATGGTCACTGTTTGGTCACGTTTTTGTAAAAAAGCCAGCATCCAGCAGCGACCATCAAAAAAGCAATTAGATTTTTATTAATAGAATATTCAAACAAAAATTATTACTATTGCAATACTCACCTCAAGATGTTTCCTTCGCCTGTGTGTTCAATGACTTCCTCGTCCCTCATGATTGGGCTCCACCCCGTGGCATGTTTATTTTTAATTTTATAATCGCAAAATAATCACACTTGCATTTACATGACTAACTTTTGCATTTTTTCTCCTTCCAGGTAAGTTTCTTCTCCCTCCTGATCAATGTCTCAGATAATTGTAGTCAGACGTACATGTGTACGTACATGTCCATAAGTTCCTCACGATCCCCTGGAGATACGACCGTGAGTATGAAGGGTTCAATGGCTGTCGCAAGGCCGGCTGACTGTTGGTTGGGTGGGTCCGCCCGACTGCGACTATAGAAATGACGATGCTTTATCCTTTGGTCGAAGCCGGGGGTTCTCCGAACTTGGCGCCTGCCAAAAATACACACCTCGTCATAGCTGTGTCTTATCAACGCCTTCCCAATGGGGAACCTCGATCGAAACCACGCGTGTCTCCCGCTCGGCTGATAAGACAAAGTATAGACAAGTTTCATATAAACAAAATCTCGGGTTTGCAATTGCGGTCGTTCCCGTGTGAATAACACTTCCACGGAACAATGGGGGCCGGAAATCGATCACTGGCGTTCGCTGGTGATCCGACTTCCTCTCAATCACTTTCACACCTCATGTGAAATAGAAATTAATACTGGAAATAATTAAAGCGAATCATTTCGAGGTGCCATAAACGTGTCGTTCAATCTCCGAACGTCCGTCTGTCTGTCTGTTCGTTCGCCCAGCGTCTGTCATGATTCACAATTGAAATGCAATCGTCTAGGCGCAAATTTCCATTCACGCCTCGCTGTCGATCTCTAATTAAGGGCGAGATCTGGCTGGGGGAAATCTTGCAACAGAATATAATATAAAATTGGGCACGTTAGCGGCTCAAGTACACGAGTTATTGTGATGCAATGTCAGTGTGTCTTTGTACAATATCGACAGCTGGTGGTTTCTGTTGTCCCCACTGGAACCTGTTGCTGCTATTCCTATAAATGATAAATGACGTTTTTATTGAAATCGTACCAACAATTTATGGCAAAAGCTTTCAGTTTTCAGATCCAAACGACACAGTCAGTGTGTAGTGCGTTGTAAATTAAATTCCCATAAATCATCGAGGTTCACGATCGCTGCAGTTGCCCCTCACCTCACCCTTGGGGGAGCCGCTGTGTCGACAGAAGGCACTGATTGCGTTTCATCCTCTCGATTTGGGCAGTGCAAAAGCAGCACAATAAAAGTAGATCGATGAAGGTTTTCGCTTTGGTTAAGTCCAATGGTTCTATCGATAACGTGTTTTCCCTTGAATATCAAATCATAATTTCAAAATTTCTCCCATTTTGAAACGTGATTTTTCAAACATTGAAGTTGAACTTTGTTCACCCACGTCTTGAGTTGTTCCGTCTCTTTCGATCTTATTCGCTCTCTTTTCTTTTGTTTTCGCACAGCTCTCAAAGCTTTCACACATCGCTTTTTAGCGCTCCAGATTTGTACGTGCATCTTGATGGTCGCCTCTAATCTCCGACTATTTGTCTGTCTATCCGTGGGTCTGCCTGTCTGCCTGGCTGCAGTCCGTCCGCCGCTTGTCTATTTGCATTGCAAATTGAGCATCGCTAATCGTTTCGCTTGGGTGTTTGCTGAGCTTCGACTCTGGGAAGAATGGTCCAAAATTAAACATTTGCGCTTGTTCTGAGCAAATATTTGCACGACCACAACAACAAATAAGGAAGTATAAAAACGAACGCGTTTTAAAAAAATAATACGCTACAATAACAAACAGTTGTTGTTATTGTGTTTGCTTTTATTTGCACTTCGGTTTGGTTTTACTAAGTCAGCCTCGTCGTTCATCATTCGCTGTTGCTGTACTTGAAATCCATCGAAATGAATGCAGTGCTTATTCTTCTCTTCTTCCACATTTCTTCTTTGTTTGCAAGTGCGGCGCATTGCATGTCGATAACTCATTAACTTGAAAATTGCCATCGATTCAAGTCGAAAATAGCCCGTAAACGTAAAATTTATCATTGAAAAGGAAAGTTTTTCGCTCGCTTTTCCACTCCACACTCACTGCACACCATTTTCTTTCTCCTCCATCTCCTCTCCACTCCTTCCTTCTCCTTCTTACCTTTTCCGCTACTCTTTCGCAACATCGACTCTGGTTCCTCTTTTTGTTTCCTCACTCTGTATGGTCGTTCTTCGAATTTATTTCCTTCATTTCTCGCATTGACTTTCGAAACGTGTAGCCTCCGATTTATCTGTCTGCCTGTCTGTCGGTCGGTCTGTCTTTTGTCGGCTTTCTGTGTTTCCGTCTCGCTCTAGTCATATGGGGTAGTCATATTGGCATCTCTCTCTATATTGGTCTCCTTCAGCGCGGTTTCGTTAAAAACTCATTGCAAATCTGTTTCATTTAAACGATTTTTCTTTCCTCCACTTTGCATGTTGTTCACTTTTGCAGATTTTCTGTGTTGTTGGTGTTGTTGTTGTGGCGGTAGGTCTTGTTTTGTTGTAGGTAGCGAAGCATTAAAGTGTAAATTTAAATCGATTAGCTGACTTTCTATTTTGTTGTTGTCACTGTTGTTGTGCGCGTCGTTTGTTGTTTTTGTACTGTTCCTGTCGTCGGTTTCAATTGTTGTTAAATTAAAAAAACAAAAACATAAAATAAAAATAATTTTCATGTTTTCCCACAGGTTTTTCCTACAACTCTTACATTGATAGTGGTTATCATTAAGTTTCTTCTTCTTCTCCTTCAATGATGCATGAATGATGATTTTGACGTTGACAATCTTTACTTTGTTGTTGTTGATCTGTTGCTTCTGGTATTGAAGTCGTGAAATTTTTCATTTGTTCATAATTTTTTCCTCTTAATTTCCATTTTCTCACTTCTTTCATTCCTTGATTATTTTAAATTTCGCTAATTTTTGCTGCAATCGTTCTTTTTCCATTTCTTTTTCCCCTTCCTTCTCTGCTGTAATTACACTAATGTCTCTTAGTAGCAGCAACATTTTGTCATCGTCGCTGCTGTTGTTGTAAATTGTCGTTTTATTCTTCACGAATTTTGCCAAGTTTTCTTCTTTCGTTGTGTTTTTTGTGGTTTTCCAAGCCCCATAATTTAATACCTTCGTGTGTTTGGCTTGGAAGCCATTGCGTCATCGCTTTTCACTTCTTTCAGCCGCATCATCGCTCCCCACTTTCCCCTCCGAGATAAGGGCTTATTTTCATCGCTCTGCACTGTTGTTGTGTCTTACACAACCCACTACAACAATTAAAGCGAAGTGTTCCGGCTGCAGAATAATAATAATGGCTGGTGATTATAGTCGGCACGATCAATAGTAGGAGGGAAACAGTCGGTTATGTCGGCTGTCCATGTCTCGGAAATCTGGGTCAGAGGAAAGATTTCATTATTATAGACATACTTATGACGTTTATTTGCATGAATCTGGCATTGATTCATTTCTCATTAACACCTCTCATCAGTATCTGCTTCTGATTAAAGTGGTCTTATTCTATTAAAGCTAATTACATGCTAATTGTTCAATTTATTTAATTAATTTCTACCTTACCATAGTCAACGCTTCCAACTAGGGTGCTTCATTCTTACTGAACCAGCAATTGATTCATGGCCGACCTCTCTCTTATTGCTTTCGATTCTCTTTCGCACATTATTCTTGTATCGATAATTTCTGAATTGACTCGTAGCCACCCGAAATTCTGACCATTCTCGCCAACTGCCGACGAGCACGTGTCGTGGCTTAAATCATAAGCCCAATTCCTCCCGCGATTTCCGCGAGTCGTACCAACCACCCATTAACCGGTCGACGAATCCATCCATCAGTCGGTGGACTGGACTCGGGGCACGAATTGAAATGATCTCATGCCCTCATAATCTCATTCTTATTCCGCACCAGTGCTCGTTACATGCGAGGGGTCGGGGGGATGGAGCGACGCGCTGTAAAGCAGTGTAAGAGGCCGCTGGGGTTCGCCGTGGCCAGGAAGGAAGTCGGAGGGAAATTCAAGCCCGCAGAAATACAATGAAACATCTGCATACGTAATTTATGTGTCTGAGAAAGGTGGGAGCGAAGAACCGCAGACGTGGCCTGGCCGGCAACAGATAGCGGCAAAAGACGACGGCGCACTGTGGGCAACGACAACGACTACAACGACATTTGGGCGACCGATCAACCGATATAGTGATTGAATAACCAACCAGTCATGCAGCCAATCAACCGAGTTCCACAATTATATCAGCGGCGGAAATAAAACCATCGTGGGCTGCTGCTGGAAATTCGAAATTCGGCTTCGGCTGTAAGAACAGTTGCTGGTCGACTGCCTGTTGCCGACTGCCTGCTGCTGCTGGGCGATCACATATGCAAAATGTACCAGCAGTCGCCAGAAACTGGCAGAACAAGTGTTGGAAAATTGGTGTAACCGCCGTCTGGCCGAAAGCCGGCAGCGAGTCAGAGAGGTGGAGAAGTCGAGTTTCCAAAATACGAAGAAATCGGCGCCCCTTGGAAGCCATTGTGGCGCAGAGTTGGGAAAAAGAGAGCTTTCGGCCAACACTCGAGCGGTCTCGAGTCGGATTTAATCGCATCTCACGCCTGCCGAGAAGGCGGAATTGCTGGGTGTTATGACAAGGACGGTCGTCTGTCCGTCCGTCTGTTCGTTCGTCCATTTGCTTGTTGGTGTATATATATGTGTGTGTGTGTATCTCTTGATCGTGCGCGCGCAGTCGCCAACTTGGGACAAACTTGTTGAGTTTTGGACAAACACTCCACTAGCAAATGCCACAACAACAACCAATGAGACTCCAAACACCGGCTCAACCCAAATGGCTGTTTTTTCTCTCTCCTTTTCTATCTCTGTATCTCACTTGCGGCTTGTCCCATGGGATTATTATTGTCAGATCTTTATCAATGATCAATTGGTTCCATGCGCCGTACTTGCGTGTTCGCCGCAAGAAAAGACACAACAACAACCACTGTTTGCTTATTTCGGTCTGTTGTCTATTTTTAATCTTCTATGCTTGTCATTGTCTTTGTTGGCTTTGCTGTCTTTGTTTTATTTGATTATTGGAGTTTTGTCTGTCGCTGCTGACATTGAACATTTGGTGTCTCTGTAAAAGGCAACCATTGAAGTCTCAATTTTAAGTGTCGATGCAATTAGATGATTCGGTAATTAAGCTTAAATC
Organism: Coelopa pilipes; assembly: GCA_947389925.1. Taxonomy (NCBI): domain Eukaryota; kingdom Metazoa; phylum Arthropoda; class Insecta; order Diptera; family Coelopidae; genus Coelopa; species Coelopa pilipes. The sequence goes on along the minus strand of OX376697.1, from coordinate 43,461,823 downwards.
GGTTCCACACACCGCGGAGGCTTCGATGCACCCGTCGATGACCTCGGTGCCATCTGTCGACGGTTCTCCGTGGAGGAGATGAAAATTACTTTAATTCTTCTTCGGCTTGATCGACGGAAGTCGGATGAAGTTTCATATCAGCAGTTTAGTGACCTTCGATGATTCATCGATCGTGGTTCGTAGTTCTATTCTTTATGCTAATTACCACCAATACTTGTTCAATACTTTATGTCAATACCCAGGGTACAGCAAAATCACTTTCAATACCTCGCTCATGCGTGATACGAACAATTTGCAAATTCTACAACCTATGTTTTAGTTGATTCAATCGATTGATTTTCTATCGCTCGTTCGTTCGGTCGTCGGTCGTTCCGACCTTCATTCGGATCATAAATAATCCGCCTATTAACCTATTTTCAAGTGATCTTCAACGTCCGTGAGAGCGGCGTTTGAGAGTCGTGAAATTGGGGATAATTTGCGATAACAAGGGTATCTTGGCGATAATTGCATCGCGCTCAACTTGGTGGTTGTTTCGATGTTGCGTTGTTGTATGAATAATGTTTTCCTATGATAACCTGATACTGTTCAATCGAAATTAGTCTGTACAAAGTGTCGGAAGTAATTGTATTGGATGTGTTTTTGTTGATGTTGAATTTCGGAATTCCAATCCAATCCAATATCCTTGATGATCTGGCGATCGAATTTCAAAATTATGTATTTGACGGCATAATTAGCAATCATATTTGCTCTATCGGTGCAGATCATATCTTCATGGAGTATGTCTCGTGCTCGGACACCTTTATGATTGTTCTCAGTCAGATATCTATCGAGAGTGCATTTCTGTTCAAGATTTATAGACCGTTTTATAGTAATTTGAGATTTATTGTTAGTGCAGTCGTAAAACACATCAGATTGAAGTTGATGGCATTTATTGAGTTCCAGCCAATAGATCAGCTAAATCATGGTAAACTATGCCATCGTGATAGTGATGTAGGAGTTGTATCTCTCAGTAGGCTGTTGAATTAATTGGCTCGTTTGTGTAACCTCATGTTGGTTCAAATTAATTAAACTCTGTCCCCACGCATCGCGGTAAAACTTCCTTCGAGCTCCTCCCGCAGCTTTCAACGCGCACACACTTGATTAAATCCACTCTTGCTGTTTCTCTCACTCCCACTGCGTTTCGTTCCCACAAAAATTTCAGCTGTTGCATAAATTAATTGAATGCACTTTTCTGCTTTTGTTTCTAGTTTTGTGGCATCATGGTTGTTGTGATGACAGCTTCAATTTCAGTTTCTAACATTGCTCAATGTTAACAAAATGTATTTAAAAATGCATAGAAAATGTATTGAAATGAAAAGTAAAATACAGAAGAAAAAATTCTAAAATAAATGAACTAAAATAGAAATATAATTTATATAATAAGAAAAATAATTTGAAAAAATATATATTTAAACATAGAAATCGTCTCGCACTGAATGATGATAATCATTAATATGATGTAGTAATCATACAGCAGCAACAAAAACAAACTTGAAAAGAGAAAACATCGACAACATTGCAACATAGAATCACGGTCGATAACAACAACAACAATGACAATAACTACGATGACGTTGATGACGACAAAACCTAAACGGAAAGTTTTCCCACCACACCGTGTCGGTCGTTTTCTGTCTATGTCCCTGCATGCGTGTTCATTCATTACAGTGACAATTTGATTAATCAACTCTTGACAGCTGTTGCATTGATTTTCATTGTTATTTCTGCTCTTGTGGTTTTTTCGTAGTTGTGTAGGCATAAAAGACATGTAAAAACACGGAAACACCTCTTTTTTCTACTGCTCGCTGCATGCATTTTGTTGCTGATTTTATTAATTTTTTCCACTGTCTTATGTCGATAATTTTCTGTAATATTCCAACTATATTTTTGTTTGTCAAATACTCTCAAAATGACGGATCGTTATTATCTTGATTTGAAAATAATTCTCAACAACTTCTTGGTTGGCATTTTAATGGATAAATATTGGTTGAATTTTATCGTGTTGTTATAGTATTGTTTCCAAAGTCGATAGCTCACTCATCGATTATTTATCGTTCGTGTTGACGTCATGGTTGTCAATACACTCGACGACAAGTTCCTTAACCTTTGACTTCCGCTCACTTTATATTGTATGACTTCCATCATCAATAACACAGGTTGACAAAATAATTAAATCCAAATCGAGCTGAGGCCACATTTCAAATATACCTATATACATATAAAACAAAAACGAAAAAAAAAGAATTAATAATGAAAAATAAATAAATACCAAATATAATTTACAAACTTCGTAAATAAAATGGATGCGTTCGACATTCGCTAAAAAAATAACAAAAATTAATTGCAATCGATTTTGACGTATTTTTCGAGCATTTCCGTGATTTTGTTCTGTGTTTTTGTTTATTGTTTCTATTAATGAAATTATTGTTGATGTTGCCATTATGTGAATTATTATTCTATATCTATTTTTGTTGTTGATGCTTTGGTACAGACAAGAAGATTGCAATGAAATTCACCGACCGCTCCATAAAAAGTGTCTTGAATTCCGTGGACGTGGGGTGAATATAACGGAGCAATGCACGGCGAGACAGCTAGACAAACAGACGCCAGGAAAACACAAAATACTATATAAAAAAATTACACAACTATACCTGAAGTCAGCCATTCAATTGTGAATTAAATGTACAAAAATAAAAATAATATTGAAAGAAGCAAGCATCAATAATGGGTGCCAACAATATCTATCATTCGGTGGAAAGTCGAAACATCCAGTCGACAGATTTTTACCATTTCGAGTCAAAAACCGAAACATATAAAGTAATAAATAACAACGAGCCAAGTGGTGGGGAGGAATCGAGAGTCACCGCAAGTCATCAACGTCTGGTGGACGGACAGAAAGAGAGAGAGAGCAGTTGATCAGTTGGCGGCATTTCCAGTCAATTTTCAAGTTTAAAATGACAACAAAATCGACTGGGGTTCATGCCTTGGGGCAATTGTAATTCGTTCGTAGTCCCGTAATGTGTAAGGTGTGGTATCGGCATCGGTCACTTGTTGTTATCGATAGCACTTACGAGGTCAGGTTGGATAAGTTGCATCGGTATTTTTTAATGGAAATTTGTCACTTTAAAGTGCTGGCGAATGCATCCAGGACATTGACACCGATAGTATGTACTCAATGGTTTACTATTGAGTCGATAAACTTATCGATAATTTAGTGTTTTATCGAATTTCTCTTGCTTTGTTTATTGAGAGTTTCGTCAATGAATAACCGATGTTATCGCTAGCATATATACATTTTAGAAAGCTTTGATCATCGGAAAAATATCGATCTCTATTTCGTTGTCGAACCTATTCGATTGAAACGTAAATTTATCGATTGCAATATTTTTGCTTTTGGCTTCTCGCGATAAAAACCATCGCGATGGCAATGTTGGCAATTAACAACAACAACAACACCAATAACAACCACAACAATCGTTCAGTAAACGAAGCGAACGAAACAACCGCAAACCTATATTAGGCGCTAAGTCGTAAATACAAGAACAACACCAATAAAAACAACAACACACTGGAAAGACAATAACGATAAAGCCATTACAACAATATGCATTAATCTAACAACAACAACAACAAGAGACCGAATGTTTGTATGTAAAGCTATTGCAACACTTTCGTGAACAGCTGGTCATAGTTAAAAAATATATATATTTAGAGCTTACCACAACAACAACAATCGTAGTAAGAAAACAAAAATAGAAAAACCAACTGTTACAACAACAACATCAGAAAAAACCGCATGTTCATTGAAGCAGGAGCAACAACAACAACAACGAGCCAGCTGCTGGTAACAGTAAGAGTAACAACAACAACAACAGCAGGAACTATAACACCAACAACTACAGCCACCAACGGCTGCCTCACTGCTCCACCCCTCCACTTCCTCCACCCCATTACCAACAACAACAACAACAGCATCTTGCATTATTTGTTTTTAATTTTTCTGTGATCGCTTCGCTTTGGTAAGAATAGGTGGCCACGCTGCTGGCATTGCCATGCGAGGGCAGCGAGTGGGAAGAGCAGAGCCGGGGGGAGGGGGATGGACTGTGGAGGGCGAGAGAGAGGGAGAATAAAGATCATTGATTGATTTTGAATTGGGAAATGAAGAAATCTGCTGAAAATAATTGTGCATTATTGTTGTAATATGTTTTTAATGATAGTTTTCTATATTGTTTTTTTTACTGTGCTTGTTGTAATTGGCTTAAGCTGTTGTTAATTAGTTTTTTACTTTTTTCCTTCTTTCTGATAACATCGAAATAAAAGTGGTATTAGGTAACAAGACCTGGTAATTAAAAATTAATTTACTGAAAATTCGTGGAATTAAAATAAGCTTTTGGTGGTTGTGGATAGAAAAATGGAATGGAAAATTTGTATGCAGAAAATCACCTCTTTTTAAGTAATTAATTCTACCATTTTTTATTGCTGCTAAGTTTTCCGTTTCTGCTAATTCCTCTATTTACGATCTCTGGGTGTCGCAACTTGAAAATCTTGTCGCCGTCTGTCTGGCGGCCGATCGAGTACGATCTCGATGGCTGCGATGGTTGGCAACGTGCAGCCGCGTGGGATGCGTCGCCGGACTAGATGGAAACGAGTTTTATTCCGATTGGACTCGGTTGGATTCGATTCGATCGCAAACGACATTCCGATTCGACTATTGTAGTTGCTCTTGCTATCTGCCTGCCGTCTCCAAATGTCTTGTGCAAACTTGGCGCCGCACAGAATATTTTTTTTTTCGCCTGCTCTTATTGTATGCATAACTTTGAATATTAATTTAATTTTATTAAAAATGTAGTATGGATTTCGTCCAGTCAAATGCATTTTCAAGGTTTTCTTTTTCTTTCTCAACACATAAATTCAATCGTGTTATTTTATTTTATTTAATTGTCTTGTTGATTTTGGCCTTTCTCTTATCAGCAACATTTTCGTCAATCGCTGATTGCCGATAGCCACAGTTGTCTTCGGCCTCCGCCGTCGTCGTATTTTTTTTTTTAATTTCGCCTCCATCTACGGCAGTCAATCGAGCGCCGGCGCCGTTTTCCCCTCGCCCTCCCCTGTCTCGGTTTCGACCCACTGGTATTCAAATCGCGGAGACATGTAAAATTCTTGAAGATATGCTGGAAAAAATAATCTGTTGCATAAAGTGCAGACAGCATCATCAACATCACAGAGTGCTGTTTTTCTCAAATTACAAATTAACGACAATTTGTCTGCCGCACGCACATCATCAACACGAGCAACAACGAGTCATAAGTGGCTTTAAAAAGTCGAAAACGCAAAAATCACTCATTCGTATCTGGCACGAGCAGTTGCCAACATTTTGCTGTTGCCATTGTTGGCTTGCAAGGGTCCGCGCCGACTTCAACGGCGCGAGTCCGATAATTATGATGAATAATGCAGTATTTTCGATTTTATGGTTGTAAAGTGTTTGAGCGTTAGACGATCTCTCTCCCTCTCACTCACTCTCTCTTTCTGTTTGGCGGCAACAACTTTTGATCTCCTCAGATCGGACGTGGGTGACGATTGGATTGATCGATGATGTTCTGGCGACCGACTTCGTCTTGTTATCATTCGACATTTGTCCCTCCTCTGCCCTTCCGATCGATCGGTCGATCGCTTAATCGCGTTCCGGCATTGTTTTGTTTTTTTCTCTCAATTGACGATGAGCTGCTATCGCGATTGCTCTGTGCCAATTGTCTGCTCGCAATCGGCAATTGTTGCCGTCATCAAGTTTATGAGTTTTCTATATTTCAATATATTTTTTCCACGCTTCGCTCTCACACCGAATTTCATTAGCATCCACACGATATGTCGCACTCCCTCTCACACTCGACCCACCCGTCTCTTTCGCTCCACTCTCGGCGGCCTCTCCCTTCAATTGCTCCCATCGGACGCTGATCGCCAGCAACATTTGTTCTCTCAGTTCATTTTATGATTTTATCGACGGTCGGTCGGCCGGTCGATCGTTGGTGCGCGGAATCGTCTGAATTGGTGAAAGAAAAAGACAGACAGATCTTCGGCGCGCGATAAATTTAGACCTCCGTTGTTGATCGTTTGTGAAACGTACTCAAGAGTCGAAAATTTTCCCAAAATAATGTGAACAATTTCCACAAACAATTGCTGAAATATCCTGTTTGATTATATTTGCAATTTTCCAAATTTTGCTCTAGAGTTGAACTTTTGTTTTTGGAACTGTATTCGACTGCGATTTTCCATTCTCTATAAATCACAATAAACTTAATTTAAAAGTCTGTTTCTTAGTTTTCCCCTTTTGACACCCGAAATCTCTTCGACTTGGGAGCTCCTCCAGGACATGTGTTGGAAGCAGCCGTCTCTGCTCCTGGGACGACATCTGGCGGACGCTCTGAGCATCCACTCGTCCTGCGTCAACAAACTTTTGCCGTAGGTTTCGTATTTATTTCGTTTGCTAGCCTATTAATTGTGGATGATGAAAATTCCCAGCCAAGTTCTTCGAAGTCGTCGTTATTTGTTATGTTTTCTTATTTTTGCCACATTTTATTCTTCCTTCTTGCCTCTCTCTCTTCCTCTGGTTCTCTCTCCATCTGTTGTTCTCGCCATTCCACGTCATTAACGTCTTAATGATATTTCTCTCGGTGTAACGCTCTAATTGTTGTTGGTGCTCAGCAATTGCTTGTGCAAATTTGAACGTATTGCTTTCTCTTTCATCCGTGTGATGTGTTAAACAATATTTTATTCCAAATCATTCGCCGACGTTCCTCACACTTAATTGTAACAGAAATAACAACAATAACAAAGGTGTTAATTATGTTCAAGAAAATTACAAAACCTCATATGTATTTCTTCAAATGATTCATTTTTAAATTTCCTTACACTGAATTTTCTCTTTTTTTATCTATTTTTGTTGCTTGATGTGTTTTTCACCATTGATCGATTCTTGGTTAACAAAGAGGTCGAACCCATTGATAAATATTTGAATCTCCCCATGGTTTCCTCGTTCAAATGCACAGTGGTTGAGGTCGTTCAAATGTACAGCAGAAATTTCCCTCTCCACTGAGAAATACCCTTAGAACTCTTTGAACGAATTTTGAATCAAAATTATTCCTCTCATGTTTCAAAAATCAAAATAAAATTGTACACAAATTGAAACATTCCCTTTTCGAAAAAACAACAAGCAAAAAGAGAAGAAAAAATAAAATACATACAAATCTGAAGACGGACGGAGTCGCTGTGTTCGGTCAATCGCGCCCTCCACCTGGCCACGCCCCCACTTGAATCCACCACGGCCCGTGCAACCAGCAACTGATGCAAAGAAGCTGTTGCTCGTTTCCGTCGCCGACGAATGCTCTTAGGTCTAATCCTGCGGCAACTGCAATATTTTCCATAATCTCCTCACTGCAAGCACAGCCTGAATGCCTAGTAATTAATGTTTCTCTCTCCCCCTCCTCCCGTTCGCAGCTTTGATCGCTCATCTCGCCGCCGCAAGGAACGCTCCAAACGTTCGCACCGTAAGTCACCAACGTCTGGCCGACGTGCCCATAAGTTTCGTTACAGAGATGAGGCCTCGCACTCGAGCTCCCGCAGACGCCACCGCGACCGGCCGAAGGATGAGCGGGACAGTGGACGTAATCTGCGCCGTTCTCACTCTAAGGTAAAAACTTTTCATTTTATATGCAGGAAAAAGAACAAGAAAAGAAAACAAAAGAACAAATCCCACAAAATGCAAAGAAAAATTATTATTAATATCAATATTTCCATTCCAAACAAAATAATAGTCTTCCAAAAGTAACTTCATTAATAGCACAAGAGTCGTATAGAGTTAAAAAAGAACAAGTAGTAAATTCTTCTTCCCTCTTTCTCTATATTTATTTATATTATTCTATAATTAGCAAGATTTTATTACTTTTGGTTTTGTTTTTTAATAAATTTTTGTCATAGGATAATTAGGATTTCTTGTAATTGAGGAGTTTTACAGCAATGGCACAGAAGTGAGAATTGTAGATTGGAGGAGTGAAAGAAAATTAGGACATTAGGAGGAAGGTTTTTAGGAACCATAAGAACCTTTGTGAATTGTACTGTTATTATTATTATTATACTTTAAATTAATCTTTCAAAAATCCGTATTTCATACTCTATTATACATAAACATTCCATGAATATTACGTGGTCAACGACCACTGTAGAACCAGACTGTTTTGAGACCCCAGCAATTCGCTTCACCCCGCGACCCCGACCCCGCTGTGCTCCTTGACATTTCCCCAAACCTCAACTGCCATCTCTCGATGTATATCTCATATGTGTTTGGTCTCTCGGTTATCCAACTCAGTGCACAGCTGTTGGGTTCGACTGAACTCAGCGTCAACCCCAGCCCGTCCGCCGACGCCCCCGGTGCGCGGTTCGCTGCCAAAAAACCCGAAAAACAAAAAAAATTCTCGCCACACGTGACTCTTGCGAATTCACCTTGGTGCAATTGTTGTCGATTGTTTTTACTGCTGTTGGTCGTCGGCGATGCTGCTGCTGCTGCTCGAGCCGTCGGTGGCATCGGTCGCACAGTCGCCGCGCACACCTTCAGCCTTCCACAAGCACGGCGCTCTTTCATTTCGATTTTTTTCGATTCGATTGAGCGATTGAGCGCGAACGATGTTGTTCTTCAAGCGATATCTGGAGAAATCCCAGATCGCCGCCGACAACTTCGAGAAGGCCAAGATACCGTGCTACTACAAGATGCGCGAGTTGGTGCCGCCCCCGCGCATCGACACCCAGCACGACCTGGTCTGGCAGTGCTCGGCGGCGTTCGGGAAGGTCTTCACCGAGGACTGGGTGGTCGAGGAGTACTTCGCCGACCACGACAGTGATTACCTAGTGAGTCGCAGTGAGTGATGAGTGCGTGACGAGTGCGTGAGCGTGAGCGTTGATGGGCGTGTGCGTGGACGAACTCAATGTGTGTTGTGATTGTGACTAACAGCATCATCCACCGTTCTCATCCCTTGTTGTCGACGCCACTGGTTTCGCCTCCCGCACGCAGGGTGTTTCGGGAGGAAAATCTTCGTCCCATCATCGGCTTCCGTTCTCTCCCTTGGCACTTTCTCTACGACGACTGACTGTCGAGAAAGATTCCGATCCGATTCCGCCCAGCCAGCGCCGTCGCTCGATCGACCGTCGGCTAAATAGTTGCCGATCTGTCGCCGATGCGCGCGACACAAATCGTTGCAATCGCCTACTTATTTTTAATTTTCTCCCGATTCCGCACTCGCTGCTACTAAAGGCGTTTTTTTTACAAATTTCTTTCGCTAGTGCGTTTCGAAATCCATTCAAAATTCAGTTCTTCCGTAAGCTTGAGCTGGACGTCCTGCAGGGCCGGGGCAAGGGCGACGGGTCGTCGTCGTTGTTGTTGGAGACAACGACGACATCGTCCAAAGTCCCGCTGCACCGGCACCGCAACAACTTCGATCTGGTCGTTGAATGCGACTATTTTTATCCCAAGTTCGTCGGCGATTGGATCTTCGAGGAGTATTTCGTGGATCATGAAGATGATTATCTTGTAAGTTCTTCACACCCTCGAACGCACGCCCCGCTCCCTCCTCCCTGTGTTGAGTAACAGCCTGACTGATTGTTGTTGCTCGTTGTTCCTCTTGTTGCTATGTTCGTCTCTCTCTTCTTGTCGTCTCTCTTGCCTCACGTGCATCCAAGTCGGAGAGTTTTTGGGACTTCTGTGATTTGTTGTGTATTGTGCCTCGGCGGCACCCTGTGGTGTGTGTTGTTAAGAGAACCGGAAAGCGTTTTCTCTTCGCTTCCGGTTCGCCTGTTCCTCTGTTGCTCTCTTCAATGCTGGGGCGAACGTCAAGAGGACGTCAACGTGATGAATTTGACCGCAAAACGGAGGCTGTCAAAGGCCATGGCGGAGTGTCAGAAGAAGCTGCGCGCGCCGGTCTCCGCTTCTGTCGCTCAGCTCTCGGAAAATCGCTCTCTTTTCGTCGGCTTTCCTCTCTGACGTAAGACCGACCACATTTGTTTATCCGATTCTTCGCGATTTCGTCTTCACTCCTTCGTCGCTGGCGGCCTCCTTGTGTCGGCGCCGTCGTCGGCGTCGTTATCGTCGCTTGCGATCCTCTCACGGAGAGGGAGAGGGACGTGCCGGGGAGGCGACTACAAAACACCAGTCGCTCGACCCAACATGCGCGAAGGAAGAAGAGCGAGTGATGATGAGAGCGAGAATTTTCGAAAGATTTTCCTCGAATCGATTCGGAAACTAAACCAGACGTAGATTAAAATCTTCATTTGGCGGTTGTGCTGCTCGCAGACGAGACGACGGGTATCCGTGCGGTTCATGTGCCTACTCTAGATACTTTTTCTTTCGTTCTTTCATTTTTCAATATATTTTTGTTGTTTTCGTTCCTTTGGCTTTTTCAAATTCGGTTCGTGGTGTTACGGGCGGTTTTGTTCCCGTTTCGAATTCAACTGCGAGCGATCTGTCGGTCGATCGGTCGGACGTTCGCTAGAACGACGTGTGTGTGTGAGTTGAGCAAAGGTTTTTTTTTTCTTATTCGTTGGTGGATTATCCCCAAATTGTGAAAATTATGGAAAAAAATATAATTCTCTGTGCAATTACTCCGTGGATTAATCAAAACCCGGGGAAGTCGAATCTTTCGGATTCTTTCGTTCGACCAACAGAAATTACATCGTTATGAAAATGAAAATCATGAAAATAAAAATGAGGAGAAACAGACACTTTTGTGAACATGTAAAAAAATGTTTTAAATAATTTCCTTCAGCGATAACGCCTTAGCAGCAACAACAATAACAAACTGTGATATAACATTTACTGCAAAGTATCTCGCCGCGAAATCAAAATCCCGAAAAACTTAAACATCTGTCAGATAAAAAAGAATTTTGTCTGTTTTTTTTAATTGTTTTTGTTTAAGAGCGAAAAAATAGTGAATTATGTACTTCGCCCCCCGTGCAGAATTTGCTTTTTGTCTTCTATTTACTGCGGGAGGAAAAATTAGTGTTCTCCCCTTGAAGGGGGGAGCGCAGCACATATAGATACTTTCCGTTTTCCTTCCACTCGTTCTTCCTTCCGTTCGGTTTTCACTCTCCCCGTCCTCGATTTGCACAACGCGAGAAAAACGAGCAGCGAAAATAATTGAAATTTTCGAAAATAAAGCACTTTTATATCTATCTGTGCGTTCGTCTGTCTGTCGTTCGGTCGGTCGGTCGGTCTGTTTGTCTGCTCACACATGTCTTTCCGCGGTCTGCACTCGTTCTTGCTCTTGCTCTTCCTCTTGCTCTCTGTCTGCTTCTGGCGCCTCCATCGCGACCGCTCTTTCTCTCTCTCTCTCGCTCCGGTCGACACGCAGCACCGTTGGCAGCGCCATCTCGTGGCGCGTTCGTGGAAACACCCTGTATGGGGTGTTTATTTTTAGCTGCGATCGCTTCTATTTTCAGTTAAAATACGAAACAACCAACAACAATTATAATAACAATAACAACAACAGCAACAACAACATCAGTAGCAACAGCAACAGCAAGAGCATCTACAAACACACATTCGAATGTGTGTTGAAACAAGTAAATAAAACGAACGAAACAAAATAATAAATGTTTAAGAACAACAAACATCAAGTGGAACTGCGCCGAACACAAAAAAAAAAACAATAAACCTCCCCCGCGTTTCCTCTTCGCCGACTCAATATTTTTTGAACTCAATAAAGAAAATTACAAAAATAGGAAAATACTAAGAAATTCAAATAAATTTATTAAACCAGTTCACAAACTAACGATTGTAATTTAACAAAACTCAAATGGCAAAAAAAAATAAAGCAAAAAATCTCGCAATCAGAAGATTTTTTTCCGCTTCCTCGCCCGGTTCAGCATCCACGAAAACTAGCTCAAGTCGTTAAAATTAAAAAAATACCATAGAAAATAAAAACGGATGAATGGAATAACAAAAAAACATACAAATTAATAAAAAAAACAAGAAAAAATGAAACGAAATAAAGTAACAGGAAAAACCGAAACTATATAAAATCAAATAAAGCATTTCGAAAAGAGCGAAATAATTGATTGATTTCTATTTCGGTTTGCTGAACTGCAAATGGTTTCTTCTCTCGTTCACACGCTTCGCTAATTAACTTTGCATATAATTAAAAAAACAAAAAAAAAATCCCCTTATTTTGGCATTCTTTGTGTTGTTGTTTTTGGTCAATATTGTTTTGTTTTTTTTTAATTTTCTATTGTTGATAGAGATGCGTTTGATGGATGCATCAAGTGGCAAGACTAGAACAAACATATGGGCTGCGAGAGATTGTTATTGAAAAATTCATTTATCGATACACAATTACAGTTAATGCATCTCTCAGATGTGTCTTGAAACCATTTTTTTTCTTCCAAAATACAAGTCCATTAATTGCTTACAGTTAAATGTATTCAACAGTCGGTCCCACCCACCCGCGATTTGTGTCTAATTTTTCAGAGATGACTGAAAAACACATTTCACATAATTTCTACGATCAACAGATCTCGCATCTGTCAGAAGCATGTCAAGTATTTCGATTCTTCCAAATGTCACTTCGGCGTTCGCAAAGATACGTCACTAAACGTAAGAATCTCGGATCTCATGAAATGCTCCTTCTTCTTCTTCTGCTCCGCAGACCCGGTCACAAACTTTGACAACGAACATTTTCGTGTTTGAAATTGAATTAATTTTTATTTTCCCATTTTCTATTTCTAGAATTGAGAAAAAAATCAAGCACAAAAAATGCAAGATACATTTTTTTAAGCATTTCCTACGAGATCAAGGTTGAACAAATCGTTCTGCCTGCTTCCTCTTCTTCCACGTCTACATTGACGCCTTCGTATTGTTGTTATTGGCGTCGCTGTAGTTGTTTTTCTCTTCATTCGAATCTTCTTTTGCTTTCCTCAATTCCCAATTTTAAATCCTTTGTCTCTTTCACCTTCCTTCCCTTACTTACTTCATCTTCACCTCTCGCTGTTTTTCCTTGACTCGAGCTCCCGTTGCATCGAAAAAGCTAAGTAAAAACGAAACCTTCTTTCTGTCTTTAAGCTCCGAAATAGTTGGCAACGTCAATTCAGAAATTGCATACGTCATGGTGTGGCTTTTATTTAGAATTGCTCTGAACAACAACAAAAGCATGTTCTCTCGATTTTTTCCATTCAACATTTGGGCGACGTTTGATTTCCCTTCGATCGACACGATCGTTCAGTGTCTTTGCCAAGGAATTGACTGAAGCGCATTTCGATTAATTAATAAATTCCTTTCATTGCCAAATAACAACAAGAGCAAAGTGACTTCAATTAAAACAACACTAACTCTTAAGGTTCTTTACGACGACCGATCATGTTGACATTGAATCCGCACGAAGTTCGCGGCGATCATGCGTGAACCGAACTACGATCGGTTCTTTCGTCTCTTTCCCTCGCCTTAAAAGCTCTCCTCTCCCCTCTCTCCTTGCATCCCCTTCGTCGTTGTTATGGCACCTTCCTATCGCCGCCAGGCCGCGCGGTCTCGTCAAACGCATTTCGTGATAAATTTGCCAAGTGATCGGAACGCCGTGATCTGAGATCGATCGTTGAGTAATCGGTGAAAATTTTCCCAATCTCTCTCCACGACTAGTTCGGTACAGAATTCGAAATTCCAAAGGAAAATTCAACACTCAAGAAACAAAAACAATAACAACAAATACAGTGCTTCTCGCCGTCATTGAAGATCTCAAACCAAACTAAGTGATTTTTCTCAGGCCAACGAAGTGACCGCGATCTTCTTTCCATCTTAATCAATCAGAAATTAAATTAATTAATAACTGCCATCGAGCACTTGACTTCACGCTGCCAGTAACAACCAAAATAACGCAAATAACGTAACAACGACAGCCACAACAACGCCATGTCGAAGGAGCTCAGCGAACTGATCGCTCTCGGCTGCCCCGACCTCGGCGGCCAGTCCCACCTGATCGTCGACCCCGAGCGTCGCCTGAGCGTCAAACAGATGACGGCCACGGAGCTGGCCGAGGCCCGCTCGGCGGCCGCCGCCGAGATCGAGGCCGCCCTCGCCAAGGCCTCGGAGATCGCGAAGGTGGCCAAGGCCGCCAGACAGGCGACCAACTCGCGCCTCAACCACACCGCCACCGACAACAACGCCAACACCAACAACAGGACCCCCCAGAACGCCGTCGTGTCCTTCGCGACCAGCTCGGCGAACACCGTGCGGGTGGAGACAATCGAGGGCGGCCGGGAGGCCTCCGCGTCCCTGTCGCCGCCGCTCGCCCGCCTGGTGCTGCCCAAGTCGCCGGCGCCCCGCGACCGCATCGTCTCGCTGCCCAGCGTCCTGGACGAGGCCATGGAGGAGCACTTGCTGGCCGTCAGCAGCGGCCCAGGCAACGGCAGCAGCAACAGCAACGGCCCGTTGCCGGCGGCCGTCCCCAGTGCCAGCCAGACTACCCTCCGCCAGCGCGAATCCCCCTCCCCACGCAGCCCGCTGTGCAACGGCGCTGAGGACGACGAAGCCGCGGGCGACGCCTCCAACAACGCGCCCTCGATCGCCGACTCCATCGAGCTGCTGCGCCTGCAGCGCCGCGGCCGGGATCTCGACCGACAGCGGGCAGAGGCGGCGGCGGCGGCGAGTGGCGATCGGCGGACGGGGGACCGCGACCACTCGCGCTCCCCGCCGATGCGCGACGTCGCCGCCGACATCTCGGCGCTGCGCAACCAGCAACTGCAGCAGCAGCGCGAGCGCAGCGCGGCGCCCGACCGCCTGCACAGCTCGAGCCTGAGCAGCAGCGGATCGGCGCCCTCCGTCTCGGCGTCCGCCTCGGCCTCCGCGTCGGCCTCCGTCTCCGCCAGCGTGAATGCGAGTCGTCGCGGCAGCACCGCGAGCAACGTGGGCGACGCCTCGCCCTCCATGGGCGGGCCCTCGATGACGACAACAACAACGACGACGACGCCCCCCGCTCCGGCCACGGCGCCCGCCTTCCCGTTGGCCAAGTCGGCGACGTCCGGCCCCAAGCTGGAGCGGCGTCGCAGCAGCCTGTCGACGCTCTTCCCCGGCCCCTCGCCGCTGGTGGCCCCCGAGCCCGTGCTGCACTCGGTGCCGCCCAAGAACGCGCAGCCGGCCGCCGCCGACCGCCAGGTGCCGACCGGCCGCACCGCCCACCGCACCAAGACCCCGCCGCCGGTGGGCGTGAAGCTGGGTGTGAACCTGAAGAAGGTGTCGCCGCCGCGCACCCACATCACGGTGAAGAAGAACGAGGGCCCCATGCTCGGCGTCGTGCTGCGCAAGGTCGAGAAGCGCGTCGAGCCGCAGAAGAGCATCCTGGACGACGACAAGCCGCTATATCACTTCTCGATCGTGCGCAGCGGCGGCAGCGATTCCGGCGACCACCACAAGGACAAGAAGCCGCTGCCCAAGCCGAAGCCGGCGACGCTGCAGAAGTCGGCCACGTCGGGGGCGGTGCCGGGCGCGAAGCCCAACCCCGGCGGCATCCTCACCGGGCCGCAAGTCATCCGCACGGTCATCAACCCGAAGGGCGGCGCGGCGGGGGCGACCAAGGCGCGGCCCCAGCCCGGCGTCCCGATCACCATTCAGAAGATCGAGGGCGACAAGATCATAATCATCAAGAAAATTCAGATACCCAAGAACGGTAAAATCCCGGAGCAGTATCTCAAGGTTGGTGTCTCGGTGTCGTGTGTTGGTGTCGTCGTCGTCGGTGTCCTTATCGTGATCGTCGTGTCGTTGGTCAATGTGGAGTTTTCGTCCATGTCCATGTCACTGTCACAGTCTCTGTATCAGTCCTCGTTTCCGTCTCCGTTTTCGTCTGACTTCCGAGTTCGATCTGTCGTGCACTGTCCAGTGTTGGAGGAAACCTCGATCCCCATGTGCTCCCCGCCCCGCCCCTCGCCTCGTCAGTTCGGGGTTCCCATTGACCACCCCAAGTAAGCCGCGACTAATCGCTTGTCAGTTGCTCGCCGCACCCGCCCCCGACCCTTGCAACTCGGTAGGGAGAAGAAACCATTTGCGTTCGTTCGTTCGCGTTTTCTTTCGATCCAGTTTTCGCAAAACTTTCTCCTGGATCGATTTTCAACATAACTTATGTAGTACAGCAGAGCAAAAATCCATCGGTGTCGGCGTGACAAATTCACCGACCGATCGATTTGTCCGACCATCGTCGATCGGTTCACGAGGATCGATGCGGTTAGCGTTGGTGCGAGCGATGATTATGAGCGATCGTTGACTCGTAGCCGGTCCTGACTCGTTGGTAGTCGGTCTCTAAAAGTGAACTTCAATTTGCAGCTCGCCGCTCTGACCAGTTTGGTCTCCCTCAATCACATAGACTTGTTTCTTAAACCGAACCCATCGCCTCGCCCTGAACCCCTCGCCGGTCCCTCGTCCCAAAGCCAGCTAGTTTTGTTACAATCAATTGTGCACACAAGACCAACAGCAAAGTCAAAACAAAACGCAATAAACAATCTGAACACCAAATGAGTGAAAATGAAAATAGATTGCAAACAACAACAACAACCAGCACTACATTACCAGCAGCAGCAGCAGCAGCAACAACAACAGCATCGTCGCCTTCATCGGCAGCAGCGTCAAAAACACCGTCGCCATCCTCAACAGCAACAGCAGCGTCACCAACAGCGCCAAGCCAGAACGCCCAGAACCGTCGGTCAGGCGAGAATGTTGTTGGCGACGACCAACGCGGGGATCTGAAGACCTCGCCGCCGAGCCCGAGCGGAGCCTCGAGGAGGCCGCAGCCCCAGCCCCAGGTCGCCACCGACGGAGAGCAACCGACGGCTACCGCCACAAACTCCAGCAGTAACAACATGCAGCAGCCGGTAGCATCCCGGCACCCGCCGGCGACGTCCGCCGGTCCGCCGGCCGCGCAGTCATCGACGCCCTTCTACCAGATGATCTCGCCCCAGCTGGCGACCGTCATGTCCTCGAGCATGGCCGAGACGAAGAGCGGCCTCCGCTCGCCGCTCTCCTCGCCGCTGGCTGCCCGCAAGCACCGGCCCCCTCTCGCGGCCTCGAGCCCGACGTCGACGCCGCCGCTAGGGCGCAAAAACTACCCGCTCGCCTACAACGTGGCCACCGGCGCCATCACCTCGCCCATCGCCATCCCCGCGGTGCCCGCCCACATGGTGGCCGCCCTGACCTCGGCGAGCCCCGCCTCCAGCCTCTCGTTGTCGTCCTCGCCGTCGTCCTCGTCGTCGTCTCCGCCGCCGCCGCCGATTCCGCAGCGCGCGCCGAAGGTGGCCTCGAGCAGCGCCGTCAACCGGCTGCTGGCCGCCAGCCCGAAGACGGCGCCGCCTCCGCCCAGTCACATGTCGCACGCCGCTGCCACCTCTGCTGCCTCAGCCTCAGTCTCAACCACACCCGCGGGCGGCTACAAAGGGATTTCGGCGCAGTCGCACCGACCTCTGACCACGTCAACGAAGCCCCTGCAGCAGCCGCCGTCGCAGCCCCAGCAGCACCACCACCACCTGCCCGACATCGACCTGGACCTGCTGATCGCCCAGCAGAAGGCGTTGGAGGAGAAGTCCGCGGCGGCGACGAAACCGGACGCAGCCGCCGACTACTACGATGCCGAGATCGAGATGATGAACAAGTACCTCAAGAGCCTGCCCGACTACAGCGAGCTGGACAAGAAGCTGCACCAGGAGTTCCAGGAGTGCGAGGACCTCTACGACCGGCTCAAGCGCCGCCAGCCGCTGTCCAAGTCGAGCTCGCACCAGAGCGTGGTGGCGTCGCGGGCGGCCGAGAAGCACCAGCCGCAGCCGACGCTGACTGAGGGAGCCGTCTACGAGTCGCCGCCAATCGGCAGCGTTCACAGCAACAGCCACGGCCTCTCCAAGTCTTCGTCGATAGGCCTGGTGAACAACAACATGCAGCCACCGACGCGTCGTCCGTATCCGTCCATTTTCTCGTCCACGGCGGAATCGTCACAGCTGCAGCCCGGGCTCCAGCGCAGCGTCTCCAGCTCCCACATGCCCTACAACTTGCAACAGCCAGCAGGGTATCAGCAGCAAGGGTATCAGCAGGCGGGCGTGGATCCCGCGAGCGCCGGCCAAAAGAACGCGGCGACGTCGGGCTCCAACCTGTCGCTGAACAAGCAGCTGCTGAACGACTTCTGGACCGACAACTTGGCCTCGTCGCAGAAGCGCCAGACGCCGAAGCGATCGATCTGGAACTACGAGAAAATCTGCGCCCCCTCGGTGGGCACCGCGGGCGCCCCGCTGAAGGTCGACGCGCAGACGGCCAAGAAGCTGGCGATCTTCGATCCGACCGTGGCCGAGGCCGCCCAGAAGGAGCTGCACAAGGCGGCGGCGGCGGCGCCGAACAAGCTGCAGAAGAACGCGTCGCTGTCGCATTTGGACGCGAAGGTGCGGCAGGCCGTGACCAAGGAGGATCTCTACAAGTTGATCTGCAACGAGAACTCGTCGCCATCGAAGCCCCTGCTGGCACAACAGCTTCAGCCTCAGGCGCCGTCTCAGCCCCAGCAGCAGTCGACGACGGCGTCGTCGTCGTTCACCAGTCGCGTCCCCGTCAAGGTCAACCCCACGTCGACGCCGGCTCCCCTGACCACGAGTCTCAACAAGAGCCTCTCGCTGTCCCACGTGCCGGGATCGCTTTCAGCGGGCATCCCCGGCGCGCGGGGCCCGACGGCGGCACAGCCCATGGCAGCGAACAACAGCTGCGGCGGCAACAGTGTCAACAATGGGAATGTTAGCAACCACAACAGCAACAACCTCACGAGGTCCTCCAGCAAGACGCACATCCCGTGCTACATGAAGCACCTGCCCTCGTTGAGCCGCAGCACCTCGAACAGCGCGATCCTCCTGCCGCCCGCCACCACGGCTTCCTCGTCCGCGGCCAATGCCAAGGACGCGGTCGTTGTCGGGAAGGGGGCCCCTTCAGGGGTGGGCCGCGCGACAATGACTGGGTCGGCGACGCCAGCGGCCAATGCGTCATCCACGGCGAGTCAGGCCCCGAATTCGAATCCCTTCCGCGGCCTGCTGAAGAGTTCGTCGAGTTCGAGTGTCTTCGGCGGTACTCCTAAATATAGTCCCTTCATCATGAAGCCGCAGACACAGCAGCAGCAGCAGCCGCAGCCGCTGCTGGCATCGGGTGAGTCATCGGTGACTCTTGGCCCGACCCGGATGACGACGTCTTTGGTGGCGGCCCCCAGTGAGAAGTCGTCGATGGGAGCGACGGCGCTGAATGACGAGTTGCTGATGCGACAGATGCAGCAGGCCAAGGAGAAGCAGCAGCAACAAATGCAACAACAGCAGCTGCAACTGAAACAACAGCAAACGCCACACCAGCCTGTTCATCGGGCGAAGGTCGATCAAGTGCAGCGGCAAGGTGGCGGCAACAACAATAGCAACAACAGTAACAATTGCAAGAACAACAACTCGGCAACTACGGAGTCGCCCTCGCTGGAGCGGAAGTCGGAGAAGAGCAACAGCACGATCAGCACCAGCAGCGTGACGACCACGAATTGCTGCAGCACGCACCTGCCGCACTTGTCCAAGTTCACGTCCTCCTTTCACATCGCCTCGACGGGGGCAGGAGATGCCAAACAGCAACAACAACAGCAGCAGCACCACCACCAACAACAACAGCCAGCGGTGGGTTACAAAATTTCAAAAACGCAAAGCGCTGCCAACCTCGAGTTGTCGAAGCGTCAAAAAGATGCGGAGAACAAGATCGAAAAATGCTTGAACGAGATGTTGAAAATAAATAACGGCAGCAACAACACATCACAGCAGCAGCACCAACAACAGCCGCCACCACCAATAACACCATCCGCTGTCATCACCGTGACGACAGGAGGAGGAGGAGGCGGTGAAAGAGGTAAAGACGCAACAACGACCGCCTCCACAGCCACCAAAGAAACAGTGGCAACAACAACAACATGCACCCCGATGCCCGCTCCGACGACGACCACAGCGGCGACAACAACGACGGCGGCTGCGATGGCGGCGTCAAAATTCGAGCCAAAATCGGGGGCCAAGCAGGAGTCGGTGCCAGTGACGGGTCAGCAACAGACTGGGCCAAGTGTCGTCGCCACGGCGAACCAAAACCACAGCCAAATCAACAACAAGGACGTAGCGAGTGTGACGTCTCAGATACCGGTGTCGACACAACTGCAACAACAACAGCAGCAGCAGCAACAGTTGGGGAAGAAGTGTTTCCCAATCGGGAAGTCGAGCTCCACGTCGCAGATTCAGCTGGCGTACCAGCGTCAGGCACTACTGCAGCAGCAGCAGCAGAAGCAACAGCAGGAGATGATGCGGCAACAGCAACAGCTGCAGCAGCAGCAGCAACAGCCGTATCCTCAGCACAAGCGCCCGTTCTTGAACTGGAACTCGTTCGCCTGCTCCGCGATGAGTGGCAGCACCGACCCCTTCATGCAGCAGCAGCAGCAGCCAAACAAACTGCAGCACACGGCGTCGGCGACCAACGTGGCCAAGAAGTACATGCAACAGCAGCAACAACTGCAGCAGCAGCAGCAACAGCCGAAGCCAGCGACCGGACTCGCGGCCTTCATCCAGAAGAACAACAAGGAGAACAAGCTGCAGTATGTGGCTGCCGCTGGCCCGGTCTACCAGCAGCAGCAACAGCAACAGCTGCCCCAGCAACATGCGCAGATCTTCGCCTACCAACAACAGCAGCAGCAGCAGCAACAACCACGTCCGGGCCTTTCCCACTCGGCCTCGTTCACGGCGGCCCAGCGACCCTTCGGCCTGCACCTGCACCTCGGGCAGCCACTGAAGCCGAACCTCGCCGCCGGCACCTACTACGGCAACCTCCCGCAGCAGCAGCAACAGCAGCCGCATGTTGCTCACCTGCCGCAGCAGCACGAGCGCAAGGTGCTGCAGACCTTCGACCCGTATCTGTACACGAAGCCCGGCAACGCCTCGGCCGGCAACCTGCACCAGAAGTTCCTCCAGCAGCAGCAGAATGGCGGCGGTGTTTTGATGCAGCCCACGGCGGCGGCGGCGCCGACAACCGCTGCCGGCTACCCCGGCGGCGTCGGCCCCTGCTTCGACCCGAACCTCGGCCCCATGTCCAAGTCCGCCCACGCCCTGCACTTCATCGAGGTAGATTCTTGGCCTGTCGCTCATTCGCTCGTTGGCTCGCTCGTGTTCTGTGTTCCCTGTTGAGTGCCCGGTGCTGCCACCTGTTCTGTTTTGCGTTCGCTGTTGCATTCGTTGTTTTCCCATCTAACCGCATGGCGCGCTCCCCCCTAACCGCAGCCTCTGCCTCTGCCTGGCCGCTCGTCTGCTCCTTGAAACGTAATTCATCACTGTGTTTTCTAATTGTTTTTATTTTAATTAATTTTTATTTGAATTTATCTTCATGTTTCCAAATTTTAATTAATTTGTTAATTTTTAGTTCTGATTTTTGAAATATGTTGTCTGTTTTTGTTGAAAAAATTTTCAAATGTGTTGATGAGTGCGTTTATAACCCACAACAACAAATCAATCATCACCATAATAAATTTTCCCGCCGTTGATTGTCATGAAGATTATGATGATGATGATCGACGAGTTTGTTCGTGTCTTGCATGCCGATGGCGATTGCCGAGAAGTCGTCCAAATTCCCAGCCGTTGAGTGGTTCCAAAGAAGGCTCTGGAATTTCTCAGAACCCGAAACGCCTTCACCTATGTGTGTGTGTGTGTGTGTATATATGTGTATGTGTGTGTGTGTGGAGCAAACAAGACCATTTTAGTCCTTCGTCCATTCTCCGCGGTTCGTTGACACTTCGCGTCGTATCGTTCGCCGTGTTTCCCCGACTTCTGGCCGGGAGAGAAAAACAACCGGAACAGAAAATAAAACACCTGCAGCCTGAACGAGCTCGGACTCTGGTGTCGAAAGTGTAGTTACTGCGATCTTTACAATTGCTTCTGTGTCTGTTGTGTGCTCGGTCGAAGCGTTCGTGGTAATCGGCCGTAGACAATGGGAAACGACAACAACAGTCGCAGCCCCTTTGGAATTCTTAATCAGACTCGCATTTTGGGCAACTTTATGGGGTTTCGATCGCTGTTTGATTGCCGAGCGATTGTTCGCTAGTCTGGCATACGAAATTCGTGTCATTTAATTGTTCGCCAATATATGGTTGTAACTGCTCGGAGGGACCACCCAATGCTTGGAGCTTCCAAGAACAGAATTTCCAAGAAATTTACTTTTTTATATTTTTGTTTTTTGTAATTTATTACATTTTTACTTGTTATATATTATGTAAAAATGTCTTAATTTGCAATGTCTAAAATTTCTTAAAATTAATTTTCCTAGAGGACGCTGTTGTTACCAAAATCTTCTAATTTCCCCCTTTAGTTTCCAAATCCGTCTCGTAGGAAATATGAACTTCAAACAAATATCACGCATACGCACCGTTGGTTCCGTTGCCTCCTAGTTTTCTGCTCTTCGCGATGTGGCTGTAACTTTTTATAGTCGCCACCTGACGGACTCCCGCGTCGCTTGACCTCATCCGACGCCCGCACTCCGCACAGCTTCCTGGTCTCCGTACACGCGCCCACATAAAATAAACAATCATATTTTCTGATTTTAGTTTTTGGCAAAGAAATTCTCGCATTACTCATCACCTTTCGCCGTCTGTCTGCGGGTCTGTCGGTCGGTCTGTCTGTCCATGGATGTCTGTGTATTTGGCTTCCAACCGGCTGTTGTTCATTTCGGATCGGATCGAAGCATAGTTTCTATTTTCGCTCATGAGCCGTGGAAAATTGTAATATTTTCCTGTGCTTCCCTTCACCTCATCCCCGCCCCCATTCGATGGCGGCCCCCGCCGCGTCGATTACGAAAATTAATTGGAAGCTTAGTGGACATGTGGCATCGCCAACATCTGATGCTGCGATGCAGCTCTCGATTTCAATGTCGATTTTTTTCATCTGTGCTCCGTCATGTGCTGCTTCTTCCTCTGCACGTCTGCACTCGTCGCCGTCCCGGTGATGCCGTCGTCGTCGTCGCGTCTGCTTTTTGCGGAAACTCGGGGAAAAAGATGCTCTGGTCGCCGTGTTCTTAACTCAGTCGCCATCCGCGATGACGTTTGTGGGGCGTCCAGCGCGTGTTTCCGATTCTCTCCTCCTATCCAGCTCTGCCTCGCATTCTGATTCCCTCACGACAGCGACGTTCGCCGTCGTACCAGTGGTTTCTCTCTTTCACACGTGTGGGAAAATCGTCTGCATTCTGTCGAAAGATTTATTCACTTGCTTCTTCCTCTGTGTGTCTTCGTATTTTCGTTTTTCTTCTTCTGCTCCCTCGTAAGAAATGGCGATCTTTAGTTTTCCTCTCTATGTGGGTTTTCTCTATGAAAACGAGAAAAGTTTTGAGGAATCCTGTTGCCTGCTTTTAGGATGAAGCGGAAAATTTAGGATATTTATTCACTACGTAGAATTGTAAAATATATTCTAGTCTGCGTTTCTGTTCTTTTCTATTTGGGAATGTGATGCGAGCGCCACCCTTGCGCCACGCTCTTAATGAGGTCAATTGGATTTTTTTACGACTCTCGTTGCATTTTGTTTGCAATTAAAAATGTTTACTGTGAAATATTCTCCAACTCATCCATCAATCACAGAGAATCAGTCAATTTCGTTCTGTGAATTTTACATACGTATCTCGCAAAACCAAGGCGATCGACATATTGGACTTTAAATTATCCCCATTTCTTCTAGCCGGAAGTTGACTCCGTTCATCGTCGTCTTTCGGTGAAAAAATGCAATCGCTTTACTTCATTCGCATCGGTGACAAAGTCGATGACCTCGGCGATTTCTCGGTCACTTGACCGCGCTCGCCCCAATGTTTGCTGCCCTTCTACCCGTCCCGCCTCCTTCGAAGTCCGATCCACACGTTAGTCACGATCGTTCGTTTGATCGTTGCAATTTTTCATTTCTATATCGATCCGGCGAAGGTGTCGATTGTTTTATGGGATTTATTACCCGTTTCACGATCAGTTGAATATGGTTATTAGGTGCTTATGAGTTATCGGTGAATAATTGCATTACCCGGCTCCACCTCAACGATGGCCAATTGAATTCCAAAAATACCTTTATTTCTGTGTCAAGAATTCCCTTCGCTATTTCTGATGTTCTCGTAATCATTTGGGTCAAGGGTGGCTCATGGTTTTTGGCTCAGTGTAGAGAGTTCTCCTTTTTTGTTTTTATGTCGATTTAGGTTCGTTTTTTGCTCCCTTTCCTTGGTTTTCACACATATTGCACACTCGCCCGATTTGTAAACATTCTCGGCTGGTGATGATTTTGTTGTATGTTCTTCTAAAAATCACGACCAAACATCCTGCGGGCATGTTTACGAGTGTAAACATTGTGGCCAAAGTTCCAGTCCGCGAGTTTCCGCTCGTTGTTTCAGCTTAATTTATGCATTCTTTGTACTCGATTGTGCCAATTTGTATTTTTTTGGTTCACCTCCCAATTCGCACTCGGATACATGTTTCAATGTATCAATGATTGAATTTTTAGAATGGAATTCGTGCACTTTTTCCAATTTTAGATCGATGTTTTCGGGATCACTTCAAATTTTGAAATTGCGTAAAATTTGAAATTGAAATAAGTGAAATCAAATTTCTTTAAGATCATAAACTCGTTTGGGAAATTTAGTTCGATATATGACTTCCTCCTGTTCTCTCATTCGTAAAACTAAACATTTCTCAGGGCGTCTCTCTTAAATTTAAGAGAATTGCTGATTGCTTGTTTGGATTTGTTAAATAAGAGATCGCGTTTAAATTTACATTTAGCGGAAAGAGCCCGATCTTCGAAGATCCCGGTTCTCTGTTGCCGAACGTTCTTTCTCTACCTCTGCCTTCTCTCTCCCATGAAAGATATTAAAAGAGATAACTATTTTGTATTTTCATTTTCGAATCATTTCATTTTCATTCCCTTTCTCACTCAATTGCCTGTCTCGAACGATTCTCTCGAATTTTGCTCTCACACATTTTTCCTACGGCCACTCATTACCCACAATTGTTGTTGGTGTAGTCGAAGTGAAAATCTTTTCACCAACGTCGAACGAGGATCGCAGCCGTTCCTCTGTTCTCCCCCTGGCCGGGTCTCGATTCTGGGGATTTCTGGGGGTCCTCACTCAGAATTCAGCGTCGCCGTTTTCTCGATCAGTCGTTTAGTTCGATCTGCGGTCGCGTTGAATTGCGGAGCGGGTTTTCTTAATTGTATTTCGGCATTCGTTCGTAATTGTTGAGAGTTTTCCTGCCGAAAAAGTCTCCCCGCAGCTCGAAAGTTTTCGATGTTTTATAGAAAAAACGGTTGACTCTCAAGTGAAGAGGAAGAAGTGAAAATAAATAGTTTTTTACGTGCCAAGTGGGAAAAATATTTCACAGCAATATATTATTTCTTGAACGTTACGCACGCGTACACTGCGAGAAATCGTACATCGGTCGGCTATAATTTTTTTTTTTTTTCAATTCAATCCAAAGTAAATTTCTCGGTCGGTTTAGCACCGGAAAGCCAAAGTTTCGTAGACTTTTTCAAAAATTAATAACAATAAGAAATTATCTATAATAATGTTCACCCCTTGCGAAAACAGAAATCTGCCATCAAATATAAATAATCGTTCAGTTTGTGTTTGACGCAAAGCCAGATCGTCGGCCGCAGCCACAACATCAACAACAATACCAGATTCATACACTTGGTCTATTTCTATTTTCGTCAACGCGAAATTAAAATTTAGGAAAATCACGAAATTATCAAAGACAACGAAGAAGAACAAGAACGGAATATTTACAAAAGAATTATTGTTCCTGTTTCGTTGTCGCCGCCAAAGTGCAACGTGCACCTAATGTCACCATTTTCGCTCAGTGCGTTTCCTGGGATTTTCATAATTCTTCATTTTCCGCAATTACTCAGACATTGGCTGTGGTGACGTTGAATGACGTCGATAGCGATGACGACGACGTCGAAGTCGTTGTCGAGGTCTTTTCCGATCGTTATATATTATTTTCATAAATTTTCTTTAAACTGGTCTAATATTTGGTGACACCAAGTTCCATGTGTCATGTTTGTTGCCGATCATCATGATCACCAGTTAAAAATAATAAACTTAGAAAGGATGATTTTCACAGTTTTAGTCATCCATGAATGCATTTCTGTCTTTCAAATTTTCCGTGTTTTTGACCGTTGTCATAGTAAATAAAATGTTCAATTTTGTTTCATCGATCCTTCTTGCTCCTCTGGACATATTTTCTCGAATCCATTGTGGAAGAATTCGAAATAAAAATGCTATAGCAATTAGGAGCCAAGGCTTCGCACTTGGAACCTTGAGGTTTATTTCTCACCTCGTTCCCAACATTCCACTTGCATATTGGGCAATTTTTCGGCAAGAATTATTGAGTTCGTGGGGCGATTTGGCAACCCTCGCGCCGCCTTCGAGTCGTGGCCCCCGAAATGACCAAAGTTTCGCCCAGAGTAAAACAAACACAAGCTCGCCGGCCAGAAAAAAAGAGTAGGAGGGGTGTGCGTAAGAATCGAATTCGATATAAACAACAAATGGACTACTCTTCTCCTCTCGGTCTTCCTTCTCGCTGCGGTCGTCGACATAGACAAAGACTAACTTTTAAAAACACATTAAAAAACTAATTCAAATGATAAATTGTCGGCTTTTGCGAAACACAAACAACAACCAGAGGAAAGCAACCACAAGAAAAAATCAACAATGTTGTGGCTGTGGTCCGGTGAACGATCACTTTGCCAAACTTTTTCTAATTTAAATACAAGTAGCTTTTATTTTGGATTTTCGGGAGTTTTATTTATAATTCTTTCCGTTGTGATTTCTTCGTATTTTTAAAGTGTTAAAGTGTTAAAAATAAAAATCCCCTTCCGCCCACTGAATAAATTGCTATATTCCCAGCGACTCGAAGATGTTGCCGTGATTTTTCTTCCCCGAAAATTTCCCCGGAAAATCCCTTTAAGCGCAAACATATTCTGGCAATACAAAAATCGCATACAACAAAGACCAAGAACGAAGTAGTAAAGAACATTGTAATGAAATTTTTGGGAAAATAACTCGACATCCGAAATGGCGACAACATTTTTGAATCGCTTTCAACGCGAGAAGAGCGAGAAACAAGCCAAAGACTGCAAACTGTCAACGACAGGCGGCTCTCGTGCGGCCGCCGACGCGCTCCTCGAGAGCAGCAGAGTCGACAGCATCAGCTCAATAGCGAAAACCAGGAAATCACCAACAGCAACAACAACGTCGACGTCGTCGCGATCTTCAACTGCGAGCGGCGCCGACTCAACAACGAGCGCCACAGCGGCAGCCGCGAATTCACCAACGCAGCCGGAGAACGGCGAATCGGCGGCGTCGGCGACAGCAACAAATCAACAACAGCAGCAACAGCCGCGTGCCCGCCACCGCTACATGCGGAGCGCGACGGCCGCCAGCGTCACGCAGTTACTGTCCGAGAGTTGCAATAGTCTGTTGCAGCGATTTCGGCGCAATCCGAGCGAACGACCGGACAAGCAGCAGCAGCAGCAGCAAGAGAAACGCATTCGGTAATGGAACGCGGTGGAAAGTGAAACAAGTGGCCATTGATTTCTAAAGTCGGGTTGTCGTCGAAAAACTCGGTCAAATTAACGAAAATCCTCGGCATTTGATCGACGAATTTTCCGCGAAGACGACAATTTTCGTAAAGACGATAACATTTGCGGAAAAGATCACAGCACTTCGTTCGTTTTTGGTGTTCTTGTGCGGGATTCGCGAGGTTCGACGCGTTCAAGTCTTTTTCCAATTTTTCTTATCCGCGTTTCTTGCTCGTCGCTCGCAATTATGTAAAATTGTTCTGAGTGTTCGATACATATTTGCACAAAGTGAAGTTAGTTCGTTCCTTTTCCAATCACATTCAACGAATCAGTATTGATATTAATGGGCATTTGAATAGAATCAGAGTCTTAAGTGCTTTGCAAGGATTTCTCAATAGACTGAATGTGTTGTCAAGTGCTTTTCAGAATTATTGTTTTTATTTTTAGTTCCTCCATGGACCGAATAGTGTGTTGTAAACCTGTTGTTTTGATCAGCGTCTGCTGTTGTTTTCGGTTGACAATGCGATGGTTCTTTTGCCGGTTGAAGTCCATTCCCACCAATTTCTGTACCTGATCCCTTCGACTACACGAGATTCACCCTTTCAGTTGCCTTTCTTGCAATATATTCCGACATTTAAGGATCGAAAATGTCACAAGTATTCGATTTCCCAAAAGGAGCTTTTTCTATGCTCTCATCATCAAGTGAATTGAATTCAACCCAATTTTCAACTAATTATATACATATATATTCGAAATATATTAAATAATTCAAACTACTAAAAGTCTCCGAATCGCTTTAAAAATAGCTTTTCTCTCATGCGAGCACTATAAACAATATACTATGTTTGTCTCTATATTGTATTTCTCACTGTGCATCGACGTTCAACGAAGATCCCCCGATTTTCCAAATTCTCTGTCCTCTCACTCACTTAGGAAAAGCTAATTTTGTGTATAAACAATTTAATATACGCAGGTGAACTTATCCGATTTTAACATTTAATTTGTGTTTATTTTGAAGTTTTGCCAAAAGCTCTCACTCGTTCGCCGCTCTCTCTCACTCCCTCTTTCTACCTCGTCCATGTTGGTGTATTCCTGGCACAGCTGACACTTCTCTGTCTCACATGCTCAAATTCATTCTCGTTCTCCCTCATTCGCCTCAGCTGTTAGAAAACTTTCGCATCATCCCCAATTTTCGTGCTGGGATTTTTCCTCTGCGCATTTGTTGGGTTTTTTGTGTTTTATTTTCTCGTGGGAGCTTTCGCCCACATCCTCCTGCTCTCCGCTCCCATCAAGTGCGTATTTGCCGAAATGTCTTAGCACGCAGTTCAATCTTTGTCCATTTCCCGTGCTGTGTTTATATAGCTATTTCTCTTCTCGGCGCTCTATTGTTCGGCTGTATTCGGCGATTATTCTTTTGAGTTCAAGGTTTATTTCATTGAAAAATGCATCGCAAAATATGTTGTTTTAATAAATCTTAGTCTATTTGAATTAATTTTTTATGTTGATTTCAATTTATTTCTCACTGTTTTTAAATGTATTTTGTATTTCGGTAATTTGTCTGATAAATACAAATTTCTAAACGATGTTTTGATCGTGCTTCGCTCAATCACTTCTTGTCCGTCTCGCTGTCCGTATCTCGGTCTCTCTCGAGTAGGAAATGAAATTCCATTGCGTAGGAACCGCTGCCTTTTTGCATTTTTGTTTCGAGTATTTCTCATTCAAAGCATGCGGAAATAATAATCATTCTCGCCTTTATCTCGAATGGCTTTTATAAAAATGAATTGCATAAAATGCATTTATTTCAACGCCTTTTAATTGACTCTTTGTTGTTCATCCTTCCGTACTTTCTCCCTTCTCCTCTCCACTCACCCCTTTCTCGTTCCTTTGAACTCCTTCTGCGCATTTTATTTATCTTTTTCGTACGTTTTGTTCTCGAAAAGTTTACACGGTTCGCAGAACAATTAAAATCGACTGCCATAATTTTTCCGCGATCATTACAAAGAGCGAGATGGGACTACAGAGAGGTTGAATTTTTATATGGTTCCCTCTGCGATCAAGACGATTCCACGTGTATTCAATCATTGTACAGTGTTGACTTCATATTCCTGCAGTTTCTCTCCCCGGTAGTCAACATTTCGAACCTTCTGACCGACAGATCGCAGATCTTCTCAAGAGTTTCTAGAAATTTAAAAATAAAAATTTTTCTCAAATTACACTCGTTGAGAATCTCGAGCGTTGGGTTTGGCGCACCGTCCATTGTTCCTAAAACAATGACCCATTTCTCGTCCTCCGTCATGTGTGCAAACTTTTTTGCGCAAAATATTTATTTATTTTTTTTTTTCATTTTGTTTCTTCTTTCATGTACTAGTCGTCTTTTGAGAATTAACTCATAACATAATTTGAAAGGAACGAAAAGGAAAAATTCTAAATTTCAATAATTAGATGTCTAATATCGTATTTTCACCTCACATCACATTCACAGGCTGCAACTAACGAATTGGCAGTGTTGCCAACCGACTGCAGAAACTGCACACTTTCCTCTCGTTCGCATTGACAACTACCTGTCGTAGTTTTTATTTATGTTTCCTCTTTAATGGCCATCTTCATTACGTTGAGGGATTTCGATATCGAGCTTATTATTAAGTGGATCACGACGAGATAAATTCATCATTGTCGGAATATTTCAAGAGGCTGCAAGTAGTTCAATGTGAACGCAGAATTCCTATTGTTGTTGTTATTGTTGTTGTTGGTCAACAACATACCCATACCTTCGACGATCCTCCCCATTCGATACATTATTTTGGTATCTTTCCTTCTCCTCTCATCGTTTCATCTTCGCACCTTTGCTTCTGGCTTCTGGGTGTCTTCCACGTATCGCTCTTGTCTGTCTTTTTATTCATCTCTTTGTGTTTTGTTGAAATTTCCATTGAATATTGCGAAAATGCTATTTTCCTCTGTTTTCCTTTATTTTTGGAAAATCGAACGCCCCCGTGTGCCAGCGGCCTCTGGTCTCTTGCTCTCCTGTTCTGTCTCTCTCGAGTCTTCCCTCCGTGCGGCTCTCCAACGATGATCTTGCCCTGCTCTTGCGGGGGCTGCATAAATTATATATACATCGTCAGCCGACGTCGGTCCGGACAGCGGGCAGATTTTCACACATTTTCTCGTCTCCGCCTTGGTGTTGTTGTTTTATTTTGATTCCTCGGTTCGAATTTTTGTTCGTCGTCGCTGTCGAAGGAGGAAAAAAATATTTTCCCACCGCATCGACGATCAGTTAAATTTTGCCGTTTCGACCCGAAACGCTACGACTCGTGCGGCGATCGAGCGAATCTGAAAAATGGAAAAAATATGAAGATCTAAAAAAAAGGAAAAACAAAAAATTGCAAAAATTGTATACTAAATAACAAACCGTGAGTGAGTTCGTTTGAATGAAATGGAAACGGAAAGAACGTTTTAGAAGCAATTTAAAATCATCGAAAATCATTCGCGTTGCGATCAGTGATTAGCTGAATTGGATTGAATTTGAACTGATTATACATACAATTTCTTGGATGTAAATGAGAAGTAGTTTTGGTGCAAGTGCTGTGATTTTTCTCTCGCATCGGTCGGTCGAAAGGATCCTTACGATCCCCACCTGATCGAACCTCTTCTCTCTCCGCACAGTGATCTCGTGAGTCCCGCGACCATCGTCGAACGCAGTTCCAGCAAAACTCCAACCAACGACGATACCTCAAGAGCAGCCACAACTTCAGCCAATAAGAAACCAAAAGACAAAAACAACAACAATTCCTCCGTCGCACCTACGTCGAAGAGCAACAAGAAGAACGACACCAAAAACAAATACTACAACGACGACGACGACGACGACAACTCGATGAGCGATCGACACAGACGCTACAACCCGTCCGGAGGCTATGGTGGCAGCGGGCGGTACCAGAAGAGCGCGACGACGGTGTCGGCCCTCGACCGACTCCGCTCGAACCTGAGTCCAGTCAGCTCCTACTACAAGCCCCTGATGCGCACCTTCGGGCGCCATGACGATGTTAGTATTGAGTCCATCACTCTCACTCCCATGACCCGGTTCCGTTCGAAGGATTCAACGACAGTATCTTACGGGCTTCGAAGTCGAAAATCAACCCAACAGCCTTCCTTTACGGCTGATAATCGAATTTAACCGTTATGGATTCCTTCCCCTTTGCCCTCCACTGGGAAGAGCCAGATCAAATTTTGGGGGAAGCGTTCTCTCAGAAGCAATTAAATTGTTATTTTCATGGATCATCCGGTATTTATATCGTGTGAATCACGGCGATCGATGTGCTTGTGTTTGTGGTATCGCAATTGAGGTGCTTCTGCGGATTTCGTGAGTCCTCATCCACCCGTCGCATTGGAGAGTCGAAATTAATTTGAAAATTTCATTCAATTTCTCCCACCATGATTCACGAATATAAATCTAAATCCAATTCCAAATAGCTAAATTGCATTTTGAATCGCAATCTAATAAAAGATCGATCCTCCTCTGAAAGTGCGACATCGTCCACATGTTGATAGTGATAGAGAGAAATCCGTTATCGTTAATCCGCTCTCTCTCACTCACTCAATCTTCCCGTCTTCCGTCGGAAACATGAGTTTGATCTTTGGTCAACTGAGGATGGCTGTAACTCGTGCTCCATCATCGAAAACTCTCGCGATCACACATCTGTCCATCGCCCGGTTATTTTTATCGCTTGCAACAGACACTATGTTCTATTTGCTTCTTCTTCTTTATCATCTTCTTGGTTTTCATTGAACACAATTTTCCAATGTCTACATTAGCTAGCTAGTGGCACGTCTGCTGTCTGTCCGTCCGTCCGTCCGTCCGTCCGTCTGGCTGACTGCCTGTCTCTCGTCAACGCCCCCTCCGCTGTCACCTTTGCCAGAGCTCTGGTTCTAGTTTTATTTTGATTTTATTTATTTTGAAGGTCGTTTCACGATCGCATCGAATTTTCACGCACATGCATCGAATGGGAAAACGAATACACAGGCTACCGCTGTTTCACTCACTTCGTTCTTCTGTTTTAACGAGGAGATCATCAACGCTAAATCGTTTCTCGTTCGGATTGTTTACCGAAAGCTTTCTCTCAGCAATTAAGATCTTAATTTAACGATTCGATGCTCCCTGTAAATTGGTATTTTTAATTCGACTTCTTGAATCCTTCGAAGAATCTCGCGACTGACTGAGGACTGAATCCTCGAACGGGCCGGACGCCTTCACATCTCTTGCTTCATATTAATCTTGGCCCCATTCACCTTCCTCCTACCCTCGTCTCGTCATCGATGCGAACCCTCTAGCGGAAAGAGATCGACAAAGACAAGACGCCAATCGCGGCGGCCGGCAGCAAACTCTCGACCATCTCCCGCCTCGAATCCAAGTACTCGGACATCCTGGACCGCGTGGGGCGGCGCCATCGCAACCACGACACCGACCGCGACAAAACGCTGGAGCCCGGCGACGAGAACTACAATCCACTGGCCCGGTCGGCCACCTCGCATCAGCTTCTGCATGGTGGAGCGGCGACGTCGTCGAAGTCCTCGAAGCTGGCCTCGTCCTCCTTCAATGCGGCTGACCGCAAGGAGCGCACGCCCTACCGCCTCGGCCGCAACAAGACCAGTCGCTACCTGGGCGACTCCAACGACAGCGGGTACCTGACGAGCAGCAACGGCGCCTCCGGCTCCCGCCGCCCCGAATTGACGCTGCTGGACGACAACTACCCGTTGGACTACGGGGCGGCCAGCGGGCGGTACCGCTCGGGCCGCCACTACGGCATGACCGCGGACGGCTACGACGCAGCCCTGGTGGCCGGCGGGGCGGCCGGTTACCCATCAGGGGCGACCAGGCACGGCATGGCCGGCGACTACGCCTCCAGCTACAAGCCGCGCAGTGGCCTCGACTACAGCAGCCACTACGACGGGTCGCGCACCGGCGGCCGCGACAACTACAAGAGTCGCTACGACCCGGGCGAGATCTACGCGGACCACGGCGACCACGGCGCGGGACGGCGGCGGGCGTACGGCCGCAACAAGACCAGTGACAGCCTGACGGCGGCCATTGACGCGGCTGCGGGTCGCCCGCGCTACGACCAACACGCGGAGGACCAGCGGCCCGGGGGCAGATTCGCCAACCGCAGGAACCAGGGTCAGCAGCAGGGTCTGCAGCGCAGTCACACCCAGTCGAACGTCCTGGACGCCGAGGAGCAGGAGCTGCTGGCCGACGACCGCTCGTCCGCGGACAACGCCGCGATCCTGGCCGCCCTGCGGGAGGACAACCAGTACATCGAGGCGAAGAAGTTCGAGGAGCGCATGCGCAAGCGCAAGGAGATCAAGGAGCGCATCCTCAAGTACGCCCAGGACGACACCGTCGAGGAGGAGGCCAAGAAGCAGGCGCCACCCGGCGGCGACGACAACGGCAACAAGGAGAACCACGATGCGAACAACCACAGCAACAACAAGGGCGAAGTGGCCACTGCGGCAACAGAGAGCGGATCTGGGGCCGCAGCCCCGTCTGCCTCGGCGGAGGCCAAGAAGAAGTCGAAAAAAGTAACTAGTCCATGTGAAAGCGTCTCCTCGGAGAGCAGCTCTGGCACCAGCAGCTCCTCGAAGAGCAGCAAAGAGTCCAAGCCCTCCGACAACGCCACCCCCAAAACCACCACCGCCACTGACAATGGCTCAGCCAACCACAGCGCCCCGACCACCAACACCAACACCACCAACACTAACACCACAACCACCTCGAACACAAGTCGGTTCCTGCACTCGGACCGCAACAACAACGACGTTTTCTCCAAGTACACCTCGAAACCCACGTCCAACCTCGGTACCGGCAGCGGCAGCGGTGGCGGCTACACCGGGCTCATGCATTCGGCCAGCTCCGGCACCCTGGCCTTTGGCGGCATCAGTGATCGGTTGGCGGCCGGGCGGACGACGCGGTACCAGCCCAAGACGGCGGCTTCGTCGCGCACAGCCGCCGTTCTCAGCGAGTTCGACGACATGTCGTCGTCCTCGTCGAGCGCCGCCAGCCGGTACCAGCATCAGAACAACCTGCTGAACAACTCGTACCGATCCTACCTGATGGATCCCTACAACTCCTACGCCGGCAGCAGCAGTCGTCGCCCTGCTGCCGGGCTGCCCTCACTGTCCGCCACCGCCTACCAGCGCCAGCAAATGCAGGCGTATCAGCAGCATCAACAACAACAGCAACAACATCAACACATGTCTTCAATGTTGTCCAAGTCTGCCACGTCCGCAGCTCTGTTCAATAGGTCACGCATTCCAAAAACTCTGTCAACATTTGTAAGAAACACTTTTGTCTCTCTCTCTCTCTCGCTCGCTCGTCGCTCGCTCGCTGTTCTTGTGGCTGCCCAAGTCCTTGTCAGAGCTCGATGCAAGGCTTGAACTGACTTGGTTTGCTTTTGGACGACTTGGCTTAAGCAGTTGCTCCCGAGAGGGATCCTTTAATCGCTCTTCCATTAAGGACCCGAGTTCAGTGTGAACAAATTTTGTTGTCTGTCTCGCTTGTACATAAAATCGTCTCGCTCTCCCTCCCCCTCTCCTGGTGTGTTTTGTCTTACCAGTTTGCAGAGGACGCCGTTTCTTGTTGGTTAGAGCCAGCGCTTGCTCTCCTGCTTGCATGCATGACTAAACTGTGCCTCGAATGCCCTCGTCATGGATTTTTGGCGAGACTTGTATGGGTAAATTTCATCAATTCACTACAATTACTTATGATTTATTATTACTTCACTACATCTACTTATTTTCACTATTCCCAAACGACGATACAATTCACAAAGGTTTTTATAATAATAGAATTATCAGACTGTGTTTTAGGAAATAATAATTTTTATATTACAAATTTAATTGCAGTTCTCTTTTTTTTTATCAATAATAAATCTTAGAAAAATTCACTATATAGGCTTTTGTTAGCTGGCTATCAGTATATAATAGCTTATGAAAGGCCATATTTGATTGATTTCTTACTTTCAATATTTTTTATGAATGTAGGATTATCTCTATATTAAAAAGTTCCTTTATTTTAACTATATTTAATAAATCCTTAGTTTTTTAAAATTTGAAAGGTTCAGCATTCTCAACTAACCTCTTAATAAAAATAAAAGAAATACCTTCAACTCAACCACCTCACTTTTTCATATTCCCGAATTAAACGAACATTCCATTGAAATGTAAATTGAATTCTAAATTTATACATAGACATTTCGGCAACCCCAATAATCCATGACAGTGAATATTTTTGTTTACTACTTCTTACAACACTCTATGACGAATGCATTTGAGAGAATCTATTTTGTTTTGTTTTTCTTTGTTGAGCTTAATTCTTTTTTTCTGTTAACTAAATAAAACCAGTAATATTTTAATTGTTTAATTTATTAATAATTTTTTGTATGAACAAACAAAAAATTTGTCCGAACTAATTTTCTTATCGAAAATCCGATACGTATTTTTCTCGTGTTTTTTTCTGATTATGATGATGATGATGGTAATCAATGATGATGATGATGATGATGGGTATGATGAACAACTTTGCTGATGATCATGATGAAATGATGAATTGATATTGATGATGGCGATAATGATGATGTCTGATTTGGGCTTCGGCTTTGCTGTGGATACTCGGGTCGCACCTGTGATGTCATCGCTGGACGATATCATGTGACGTTGGTGTTGATCGTTGATGGACAACTTCTCGTGCCGAACCTTGATGGTGATGATGAAATTTGCGGTGATGTTAATGATGATGACGACGACGATGATGACGATGACAATGTGGTGCATGGACGGATGGATGGATGGACACACATTTGGATTGCTTCGATGCGCGCTGTTTTCTTTTCTCTGTTTCTTTTTTTCTTTTCTCTCTCTTTCAACCACATACAATCGTTTCCAATCGTTATCAAATGCACCCCAACAACAACTACAACAACAACCACTGCGTCGCCTCCCCTCTACTACAATCAATTCGCTCTGCCACCAATCAACGATCCGACAACCGCCCTACCGCACCGTAACCACCACCACCGCCACCAACGCCGCAACCCACCATCCAAACATTCGATCAACCCGTTGCTCAACCAAATCGTTCCGTACTGAACCGAACCGATCATACCGAACCGTACCGATCCGATCTGAACCGAACCGCCGACCCGTTTCGAAACGAATCACAGACAGCAAAGCCCGTCATACAAGATGATGCTGATGGCCACTTGATCTATCACACCGGCGACATTCTTCATCACAGATGTTCGTGACAACTTTTTGTTTTCCTTTTTCTCTTTTTTACCAAAACCAAAAAACCATATATATCAAAGTTATCACAGTATATTATATTAGTGTTTAATGCCACACACACAATACCAAACCAAAAACAAAAATAGAAAAACTTTTCACACTGCTTTCATTCAACTTGATTTTAATGAAAACATTTTTATTTACACAAGAATTTAGTTTTTTCTGTTTTTGTTTTATATATCTTGATATCGCGTTTCCGAACCTTCGCTTTTCTCTGTACGATCGCGTTCACAAATTAATGATCGATTTCTTAATTTAATGGCGGAATTTTATAAACTCATTCAATCTCGTTTTATTTTTCTTATTCAAACGTTGTATTTTAGACTTTCGTTAGTAAACTCTCGCGCGTGTTTTTTGGTTCCAATCACTTTCCAATACATATGAGAATATATAGGCTAAGCATACGTCTTAACTTGTTAAGCGAGCTCTCGAAGTCCTTTTTGAATTTCAATATTCTCCCTTCTACAAAATTTCAGACAAGATCATGGCTACCCTGGGAGAGGGAACATTTGGACGTGTTGTGAAGGTCAAGGACATGGAAAGGTTCGTCATTAATTCTACGATTCGGAATTAGTTATTAATTTTTTGTATGCTCCTTACATGTAGGGACTACTGCATGGCCCTGAAGATTATCAAGAATGTGGAGAAGTACCGCGAGGCGGCCAAGTTGGAGATCAACGCCTTGGAAAAGATCGCACAAAAGGATCCACATTGTGATCAGTAAGTGTTCAAAACGGGGTTGGAAGGGAAATTACGCTGACCCAAATACTCTAATCTATACAAAATGCCATACTATACAAAATGCTTACCTTTTTTGATTGGGTTCCCACGATGATTATCGTCGTGTCGGAAATCCGT
Source organism: Coelopa pilipes (assembly GCA_947389925.1). Classification (NCBI taxonomy): domain Eukaryota; kingdom Metazoa; phylum Arthropoda; class Insecta; order Diptera; family Coelopidae; genus Coelopa; species Coelopa pilipes. The sequence goes on along the minus strand of OX376697.1, from coordinate 43,423,972 downwards.
CAAACAAAAAAGAATGTGTATAGCAATATTAATAGTTGTCTAAGAGTCGAATTATTCCAACCCATCAAAAGATGTGGGCGTTCCGCGTCGAACGAACATGAAGGAGCTGCTTTATTTAAAGCTAGACACCTTAAAATTATGTAAATTTACTCAGCGAACCATCCGTCATCGTTCCTTAGCCAGATATTCGATTGCTTGTAATTCGTTACATCGTTTTTCTTTTCAGTCTGTGCGTTAAAATGATTGATTGGTTTGATTATCACGGACACATGTGCATCGTCTTTGAAATGCTGGGCTTAAGTGTTTTCGATTTCTTGGTAAGTCTTCTTCCTCTTCTCTTTTCTGTCATCACTTCAACCAATTTGTAACTCTTTTCGTTGTGTGCTTGAACTTTGCAGCGCGAGAACAACTACGAACCATATCCATTGGAACAGGTGCGACACATGGCCTATCAACTTTGCTACTCAGTGAAGTTTCTACACGACAATCGTCTAACGCACACAGATCTTAAGCCAGAGAACATACTCTTTGTCGACTCGGAGTATACAACACATTACAATCACAAGATAGTGAGTTTTCCAACCGAAACGTCTAGTTTAAATATTAATTTGAATAATTTTCCTTTGCAGAATCGTGAGGTGCGTCGCGTCAAGAGCACCGATGTTCGCCTTATCGATTTCGGCTCGGCCACCTTTGATCACGAGCATCACAGCACGATCGTGTCGACACGTCACTATCGCGCTCCGGAAGTCATACTGGAGCTTGGATGGTCTCAGCCCTGCGATGTCTGGTCCATCGGGTAAGTATTTCACAGTTTTATGTTTACATTTACTAATCAATCTTTCTCCCGTCTCCTCTCAGATGCATTCTCTTTGAGCTGTACCTGGGCATCACGCTCTTCCAGACGCACGACAATCGCGAGCATCTCGCCATGATGGAACGCATTCTCGGACAGATACCATATCGCATGGCACGGTAATGCAAAGCAAAACATGCTCACACTACTCTACGAACAGTGCACTTCATGAAGTTTGACTGATTTAGTAACCATGTTCTTTACAGCAAAACCAAAACAAAGTACTTCTATCATGGTAAGTTGGACTGGGATGAGAAATCGTCGGCCGGACGCTATGTGCGGGATCATTGTAAGCCATTGTTCAGATACCAAATGAGCGATAGTGAGGATCACTGTGAGCTCTTCGATCTGATTAAGAAGATGTTGGATTATGAGCCATCGCAACGTATTGCGTTAGGTGAGTGCGAGTGTTCAGTGTATTTTTATATTTTGATTGCACTGTCGATTGTTGGTCCGTCCATCTTATTGTCGTTGATAGATGTTGATGTATTACAAGATATTTTTCAAATTCCAAATGAAGAACGTTTTTGTGGGTAATGGGTTTTCGTTTTCGTCTGTTGGGATATTATTTTGATTTTCATGTCTTGTGCTCTAACGACACTTGCACCTGCAGTCCGCAAGGTAGGCATCCACAGGGGTTCCCTCCAAGCTGAGAGAGCCATCGTAAGTGAGGTAGCAAGTGTTCAACTCCAGGCCAACATCGCAGTTGCAAACAGCGTTCAAAAGCGTGCATAATTTGAGTGTGGTACTTACTCCCATTTTCCATATTCTCTTTTCGGACATCGACGACACCAGGTGACGCCCTACGCCATCCATTCTTTGAGAAACTCCCACCGCACCAACGCATTGGAGAAGTTGGAAACAACAAGCAGCCCATTTCGTCTGGCAGCAGCAGCCGCGAGCGTTCGCACAGCTTGTCGAGATGAGATTTGGCGCGATTTGGTTATTGTTAATTAATATTACAACTACAACAACAACATGATAATAACAAAAACAAGAAGAACTGCTGACAGTATGTCATCCAATCCAAGCAGCCCTTTGTCAGCAGCAGCAGCAGTTACAAAATAAGCAACACCATCAGTAGCAGCATACGGGTAACAGAGGATGGGTCACAAAGATGAAATAAACTCAACTTTAGTTTAAGCAAACCACAAACCTACATACATACACAACTACACTCTTACAGGTGGCACAAACAAAAGTTTTATAAATAAGAAGGTGTTTAAGGAACGCCTGCCAGTATGCTATTATCCATTAGCATCTGCTTCTATCTAAATATCTATTTTATTAACAACTCTATCTCTTTCTGCCCTGCCCTACCCCACACTTTCTTTGTGTTATTTTCTACGCTGATCTTTTTTATACACTTTTGTATAAATAATTAAAAAACTAGAAATCTTGCGTAATTCTTTTTTAACTTGTTCTCATTCAGTTGTGAAAACAGAGTTTAAAGAAGATGTCCTCTGTTTCCTTTTCTCTTCTTCTTTACATTCAAACCTCTCATATTTTAATGTTTATTCACCATCCTTTATATTTTCGTTAGATTTCATATTCTCCATATGAAACATTGTAGTTTTTACCTAGTCATACCTAGGTCTTTATTCCTTAAATTACATACTTTTCATACCTCTTACAAAAACATTATTATATATTTTTAACAATGTGAACCAATTGCTAAATTTTTTCAAAAATATCTTTCTTTTATATAACTTATCGGTTATCAGAAATATAATATACAATTTTTAATATAAATTAGTCGCTGTTTTCAAGACGTTCCTCAAATTCCTTTCCACCGCTCCATCTCTTGTTTCACTATCCATCTTTTTATTAAAGTCGATGCTGCAAAAATCTGTGTGTGTGCAGGTGCAAAGTGTATTTTTTTACGTCGTGATGTTTATTGTAATTCAAAGTAATCCTTGTCTTCATGTAAGAAAGGAGAAACTTTGCCACTCAATCGTTGAGATTGGGTTGGTCTAAAGATTAATTAAGAGTAACCAAATCGTTGTGAATCGTTTTTTTAGAATCGTAATGTAATGACTTATGTTTTTCCTTCATTTTAATGTAAAATGTGAACATAATTTTAATCAACTGTGCGGGTCTGTGAAACGACGAAACACAATTATAGAAAAACAAAATCCTGGGCAAATTTCTGAGTTCGCAAATTGTTTGATGCCAAACGATGAGAGTTGTAAAATAAGTTTAATAAGCAAATTTAAATATATATACATAATTATTATGTCTTAAAGTTCAGACGATGATGACAATGAGTTGTTGGAATTGAAATTTAAAAAAGCTAAAACAAAAATCTACTAACTAAAAATATTGATAGAAGAAATCCCTATATTTAAGTCGTCAACTAGAAAGTTGTGTAAACCGCTCAACGGTAGATGCAGAATTTGTATTCAGACTGCTGTCACTCCTTGATGATTAGGTGATTTATACAACAACTATAAGGAAGAGCGTAGATTTCGCAATTTCTTCGTACAACAAAACTGATATGACGACGAATTAATTAGAGGTACATCGATCTAGGTCCTATTGAATACAAGTAAACAGTAAATGGTTCATTAGGCGAATTTTGTAAAATTTGAAATTAATGGAAAGTATCCGCAGTCGTTTATTTTCAAGAAAATCTTATTGTAATTTTACTTAAGCTCGCATGCCGATACATGTGCAAGGGCAGCCTTTTCTATAAGTTCTAAGGCATATTTTTTATATTAATTTTGATTTTCTTCAATTTTAATTAGTTCATGCTTTTCTCATTTAGATTTTTGGTTTAGAATGGATCTATGTTTAATTTCGTTCATTGAAATAAAATGTGTAAAATAATTAAAATGAAATGCGAAATGAAAGAATTGTCTTAATTAATTTATGATTTAACTTGTGAATTACAAATGAATTCTGTTTCATTCAATCACACACTCTCTCTTTAGTATTTAGTTATGTTTTATTTCTAAACAAATATGAAATATAATTATATTCGTAATATTAAAATTATAATTATTATAAAACTGATGATGATTAAATAAATAAATAAATTACATTTTAATATTGTTTCCTTTTTTACACCAACTTACCTTGGGTTATTATACAGGTCCTGGCACATGAAATAAAACACTGTTTTTGTGGTTATTTTGCAATTCTATATTTTTTGTCTGTTAATATTCATTAGCATTTGTTTATTGTTTTATATGAGATGCTTAATACTTGATATCAATTAAGTTCTTTTAACGTTAGTCATTATGAAGTAAAAGTAAAATATTTTTTCAAAGAATAAATAATAGAGAGGAAAACAATTTTATTATATTTAATTGTATATTTTTTGTTTGTTTTAAACATGTGCTTAGCATAAAATAATAAAGAGCATTGTAATTACTACAACGTAAAATATACAGGATGTATTCCAACATATCCAAACTATAATATATTATTCGCTCAATACATACATTTCTCGAAAGATATTTTCGGTTTTATATTGGTTTTAAATATGTGTGATTTTTGACACAATATATAAATGTCCAAAATGTAGCTACCATCATTCTAAAATATGTGGTCTACTACTACCCACAGTGTTTTTATATTTTTTTGTTTTTGTACAGAGTATGATGTTGATTTCTTGATTTAATATATGTTGAAAGTTAAGGTTTTTGGTTTTATTTGTTTTTTTCTTTTGTGTTCTAACAAGTTTCCTCTAAATGTTTGGTAACTTAGATATACCATAGCTTATGTATTGGTTACTTAGGTGTACAAAAAAGAAAAATATGAGAAATGAAAAAATATATACATTTACAATAGAAAAGAATATGATTCCTTTGTATTTGTTTTTATTTTTTAATTCTAAAATCTATTTTCTTTTATTTGCAGTTCAATAAAAATTTGTTTGCTTCGCTTTAAAAACTGTTACAAAATATTTTGTAAATTGTTTATTGTCTATTTCTTTGTGTTGTGTTAATTGTTTAATGAGAAAACAATTCACTTACAAGTAGTTTATTATTTCCTGTGTACCATGCTAACTTAGACATTGGACTTAAAAACTAGAATAAATAAGTAACAATTTTCTTAGATCTACAGGATCAAGGGAGTTGAATTATTTTCCTTTTGTACAGAGCTGTCTATGGTTCAGAGTTCTGCTCGTTTTGACGTTGAGGTTGAAGTAAATTCTTACGTTTATATGAATCATATATGAATATATACAAAATTATGTACTGAGATAATCAATAACAAATTTTTTTCAACAACTTGGATGCATTAGAAAAATACAACTCAATAATCTCCCGACTAGGTCGGTTCTCTATCCGAGAGGGAAAACATTTTCCAACTTGAACAACTCAAGATCGATGGGAGCAAGCGAAAGGTAGTGATGCATTGGATAATAGTAGTGGTAGGTGAGTGTGTAGTGGAGACAATGACGAAAACAGTCTATTATGAATCGTGCTCCAATATAGAAAGGAGAGGGAATTTTTTAACGACAGGGTTTCAATGCAAAGCACTATAAGTCCTAAATACGTAACACTTTAAGTGATCAATTCCAATAATTTTTCTTATTCTCCTTCAATTGTTCGCGATTTTGTTTGGTTTTTGCCTAAACTAAAATTCTGAAAGATCGAACTGAACTCGCATACTGCTAAGTTTGACTCGATCTGTAAGTTTTTCGCTGAGGCGATTTTTTTGACTCTCTCGCGGTGGTCACGTTGACGTTGCGAACGATTGTGACTGGATCGGGATGTTGGGGATCGGAGGGTGTTCACAATAGCTGCGCAACGACGTCGTTGGACACCCGGGCCCGGTCTCATTTATTGTGAATGACTAGTGTGTAGGTTTGCATCGACCACGAGACCTGGGCGCACGACTCTGCGGGTCATTTGGCAAGCGTCTGGGCCTGTTGTTGTTGCTGCTGCTGCTGGTGGTTGTGGTGGCTTTGCTGTTGATTGGAGGCGAGCAACGCTAGCGACTTCGTTGGTGAGTTATTGTTGTTATTGTGTGCTCCGCCAGGGGGCGCCGGCGCAATGCGAATCGGTTTCGACCGGTGCTGCGTGGCGCCGTTGTTGATTGCTGATGTCGTCGAGATGGAGTTGACCGCCGTTGTTGGAGTCGCGGGCACGATCGTGTACCCGGTTGTGGAACGTGTGGCCCCTCGCTTGTTGCGGTTGGGACTGGCGTTGTTGCTGCCGTTGTGGGACGTGGACGTCGGCTGCTGCTGCTGCTGCGACTTGGTCGTCGTCGTCGGTGATGCCGTCGTGGACGAGGCTGAAATACGATCCAGTTCGGTCATTGCTTCTTGAATGGCGCGCTCGAGTTGCGAATTCAGTTTGCGACTCCTTTGTGTTGTCGCAAGTGTTGTAGTTTTTGTTGTTGTTGTTGTATAGGATGTTGGTAGTGTTGTTGTTGTTGTGGTGGTGGTGGAAATTGGATTTTCGATTTTCGTTTATTCATTTTGTTTTCATTGGATAGGGAGAGGCATTCACGTAGGAGGAAGCGTGGATGAGAGAAAAGAAAATTACGGAAAATAAAAATAAAAGATTAATAAAAATGTCAACTTAAAGTTATTGTCGTCTTGAAAATTGCCATAAATCTAAAACTAATTAAATTGCTAAAACTAATTTTGTAATCAAGTCAAATTAATTGTCAAGAGGCAAACTAAACGAACTTTAAGTGTAACTAATTAAAATTTCTAATTTAATAATTTCAAACGAAATATTTCAAACTTTAAAATAACTGAATAATACATAAAAAATATTATACGAATATTTCAATGCAATACTAATACAAATAATCAAATTAAGTACTGATCTGATCCAAATCTCTACTCATTCTCAACTAAATGTAGTCCTTGTAGAAATATTCAACTATACTGCGAGCTCCACTGAGAAGACTCGGATCGCCAAGGTCCCTGACACTGTCCAGGGCGCCCCCTCGCCCTGTTCCACTGACCCATGTTTCATACCCCTGCCCCTGGCCATCCCGCAATTAAGCCTAAACGCATGCTCACTTTCTGGTGTCCTTCTGGGCCTTGTGGTGCGCGTCCAGGCCCTCCGAGAGGCTCTGCAGCGAGCCGATCGCCACCAGCTCCGAGTTCGACCGCCCGCCACCGCCGAACCACTGCACCCAGACGTTGGCCGCCGCCCCTCTGCCACTCCCACTGCCCGAGCCGGAGCCGGTGCCGGTGCCGCAGACGCCGTCGGGCACGCGCACGATCTTCCCGGGCCACGCCGGGTACCCGCGCGCCGTGCCCCAGATCAGCTCGCCGACGGCGAAGGATCGCGTCGTCGGCGGTGAGTTCTGGGAGCCGTTATCTGTTGTTGTTGTGATGGTCGTTGCGGCGGGCGGTGAAACCCTCGCGGTGCTGCCTTTGCTGGGCGTTCGCGGCACGCGTGGCGCCCGCTGACGCGTCTGCTTCGTGGGAGTTTTCTGCTGTGGCGACGACAGCGCCTGTTGCACGTGAGGCTGGTGCTGTTGTTGTTGTTGTTGTTGTTGTTGTTGTGGTGGCGTTATCGCCGCCGGCGGTGGGGGCGGGGTGACCGTGGTCGAGGTGGTCGTTGGAGAGTTTGTCGGTGATTCTAGAGCGAGTTCAGAAGGTCATCATGAGATACGATCGAAGGCGGGGGTCCAGAGAGGTCGGTTAGCGGAAAGCGATGAAAGCGGGGGCTCGAAGGCGCAACCGAGGTTAGACGGACTGATGGGGGATGGAATGGAATGCGTATTTGTTAGCACAAGGAGATGCACGAGTTAGAGGGAGAGAGGAATGAGGTTCCTTCGTCTGTGAAACAGCACCAGCATCTGGGCCTTGAAGCAGTCGGAAAATTCGAGGACTCATTTTAATCATACAGTGAGACAAGGTCAAGGGTCTCGACACTACAGGGAACAATTCATGGGAATTTCCAAAGATCTCCATCTCTCTCACTTCTTGGTCGGAGACCACGGGTGGTGAAAAGCGGATGCGGTCGATGATCCTGACAGTGGCCATTAATTTATATTTCAAGGATTATACTCTCCTCCTCCTCCCTTCCCACAACAAGGAGTCGCTTCACGGTCGCCGACACAAGCGGGTGAGAGGGAGACGAGCATAAATTATCCATTCGTTCGTGGTTCCAGCGTTGGCGTTGACGATTTTTTTCCTTCTCCAGCGGCAGGAACGAGAGAAAAAATCGCACAAGTAGAGCGTTAAATTGGGGATCAAATGAGGAGGAACCACAGATGAAAACCACACCAGCGACACGAGGCGGGCGAGAAGCCAGAGAGTGGCAGGGAGAGAGAGGGAGACGACGAGTGTGTGTGAGCAGAAGGTCATGAGGCGACTCCTCGTCGACGTCGTGGTTGTCGCTGTCGTCATCGTCATCGCCGTCGGTTGTTGTCGTGTCGGTCGTCGTGCTCAATAAATCAATATTAATTTGAGAATAAAGGAGAGGAGCAGAATCACCAAAAAAAAATAAAAAATAATAAAAAACGCAACGAGAGCGAAAAAGTGAGAATTGCGCAAACATGAGTAACAATTTCACTCTTGTTGTTGGTGCTGTAGTCGTAGTTGTTGCTTTCGTAGCTGATGTTGTTGTTTATCGCCACGATATCGACAAAGAGCCAGACAGACATGTGCCATAATAAATCACTTGTATCTTTATTATTCACAGCTGTACATTATATAAAGTGCACTGGGGCGAACGACGAGGTGGGTTGGCGAGAGAGCGAGGGAGAGCGATAAGGATAGGGAAGGTGGATAGTGAGAGAGGATGATAGGGCGAGCAGTACAGGTGAGGGTACAGACTCCTGTGGCCATGGTAGGTGTGGATGGCACACGGAGGAACCCAATCAAGTGGGACACAGGCGAGTAATTCATCGATAATCGGTGAGAGGAAAGAGAAAGAAAAGAGACGGAGCGATGGAGAAAATTATGGCCATCCTGGGGCTCGGCGCGGAATTAGCAGAGCTGGCCAGACCGAGACACTTATTATTCTGCCCCAATAGTTTTCGGGACGGAAGAAAAAAACCATAAAAACTGCATAGTAATATTTTCCTTCACAAAAGCTCGGTCCTCCACCGCCTTCCTCATGAAAACAATAGAAAATGAACAGAGTCAGCCCGAAAGGACGACACGTGTCGACCGCCGCACGTCCCCGAGGAATTCAAAGGAAACTTCTACAAGATAATTACGGCGATTACGACTACAAAGGAATCCGGGAGACGGGAGAAAGCACGGTTTTCACTACATAGAAGAAGAGGGAATTTACACGAGAAGAAAAATTCAATGAAATAAATACATTCTGATTAATTAGGGAAATAAATAAGCATAAGACGAGAAGAGGGAGGACAGAAAACCAGAGACTAATTGAAAGAAACTATCCGCAGAAAACAGATAAATCCACTAAAGGAGAAACGTGATTGATACATTCGCTAAGCCATACAAAGGAAGTCAAACAAATCGAAAGCCAATCGAAATAAAATCAAAAAAGAAAAATACAGAGCAAAAGAGGGTGGGGATAATGAAATAATCAATAGGAAAAGAGATGAACATAAAGATAAACGGATCAAGAAGTATAATTGGCCAAAGTTATACCGTGTCAGCGTATCGTAAGTGAAGATAACGTATGAACGAAATAAGGAAATTGAGGAAATTCAATTGGAGAACAAACAGGAAGCACGGTCATGCACCTGATTTGCGGGTGAGTAGAGAGAGTGAGTGCGTAGAGTGAGCTGGCGGAAGGAGCAGGCAGAGAGGAGTGAGTGGAGTGGGGAGAAAGTGAGTGATTGGAGGAGTAAGAGCTAGGATGACGTCAGCCAGGAGGTCGACCGTCGGGATGCATGGCAAATTCAAATACTACGACGAAGCCGTCCAATTAGGCAACGGCCCAAGGGGCCACGAGTCCTGCCAGGGCGGATCAAATAACTCAAAGCGCCAAAGTAACAACAAAACGAACGAATGAATACATTATGACGATGAGGATAATGATGAATAAGTTGATGATGATAATAAATTATACAAATGCGGATGGTTGTTAGTAGCATGGATTACACTAGGATGCCCATGACTGAGAGAAGGTGCTTCGGTGTTAGTGTTAGTCTACGTGTGTGGGTGTGTTAGTTGCAGGTGTGTGCGTGTTAGTGGGGGGCATGAGTGTGCGTGAGTGAGTGAGTTAGTGAGTGGATGCGTGTGTATGAATGCAAATGGCCCGAGATTCCTCGGTTTATTAACGTCCTACTTACCATGGGAATCAGGTTTCATCATATCCGGTGGTCCACGGTGACGGTGCTGTTGTTGTTGCTGCTGGTGCTGCTGCTGCTGATGATGATGTTGCTGATGATGGCTCTGGGCCGACATCGTCTCGAGAGTTGTTGTGGCTCCCGCGTACTGCGGCGGCGTCTGAACACGGCGTATTTTAGCTTCCGATGGCTTGTAAATATTTGTGGTCTGATATGAGGTTGACATGACGATGCCTACGGCGAGAGATAGAGCTGGTGAGTGTGTGGAAAAGAGCGGGGCAGGGGGGTGGGGGGGGAGATTGGGCAGGGCGAACCGCGAAAACTGCGAATTCAGGGCGTTCGCTGGAGGTGCAGTAGCGAAAGCGAGCGAATGGGAAAATAAGAACTCTCTGGATATTGGCATGCCAAAAGCGTTGGCGAGGAAGGTCACAAGAGGGAGGCTGCGGGAGGGAGGGAGAGCGAAAAAAGCCGCTCCAAAGGTTTCCCCACGACGGCGAATCGCAAGCAAAGGACGTCAAAGCGAAGGCCACAAAAACGATGCCTACTGCGGATGGGGGCGGCGAAAAGTGGGTGGAGAGACCTTCGGTCGGTCGTTGGGACGACGTGGGTCGTCGGATGTCTTCATCGTTGGGACGGACGGGCGGGCGGACGGTCTGACGGATATCGGGGTATTGATTGCACACGGATAATACAGTTAAAATCAGCTTCCTTTATCGCTGAAGTCGATGCGGATTAGAGCCGAAGCGAGCGGGGCCAGGGCGCGGGATGATGCGGGCAGATCCAGAGCAGGCGAGGGCGATGGGGATGACGTGGGGCGATGCGGAGAGAGAGTGGGAGAGGGAGATGGGGGGGGGGGGGCGAGCCTGTGGATAATGGCGCGTGCAGTTTACGAGCCTACTTATTTTAACGGTTTTCTGAAATGTAGCATTTCGTTCCGTTGTCGGCGACGGCATCGCCGGTGAAAGTGGCGACTGCGCTGGGGCCGAGGGGGTTCTGGCGGCGAGGCGCGGCGTCGTCTTCTTCTTTCCTCCTCTCCTTCTCCGCCTTCTCCTTCGACACCGACGATTGGAATTTAATGCGGCGTTTAACGTCTTGATTTTCGCTCCGATGCGAGCTGAATTCGCAAGGAGCTCCCGCCTCCTGCGCCTCGCTCGCCCCAGAACCGACATTGTTAAGGATTTTTATGTCGGCCTTTCGAGGATGGAAATATGTTTGGCAGTTGTGGATTTATGGATCTCGCCGCAACCCTCGGCCGGAGGCAAAAAAGAGGAAACCGCGTGTATCGCGAGCAATCGAAATAATTTTCCCTCCCATTTCTTGTTATTGTTACGTGTCTGGCGAGGGCCGGTTCGGGTCTGGGCCGTGGGTGGTGGGTGGTGGAAGCGCGCCCTAAGAGGGCTCGAAGGCTTTCAATTAATGGCCACGTAGATCAGGCTCGAACGCCAATGCGAAAGCCAGCGAAGCGCAGAGATTCAGTCGGGACTCGGGGGAGGGCAGCGAGACAAAGGGCGGGATTCAGAGACGTGACAGCCAACAAAAGCCGATCACTTCCTAGTGTTCTTGAATCTGGGTCCGCCATCGTCTGGGAACACGTGCAGCCTCCCAGGACTACGGGGACCTTCGACTCCTCCTCGGACACTCACCTCGCTCGCTGTCCGTGGTCGACGGCGACTGGCGGCTGTCCACGCTCTGGGGCGACACCGCGCCGTCCGGCTCCGAGCTCGACACGCACTGGACCTGCAAGACAGAGAGACAGAGAGAGAGAGAAAGAGAGAGGATTTAGCGCTTTCGTCCTGCGTCTTCGACTGCGACGTCGTGCGTCCACTCACCATGTCGCTGCCTCCGCTGCGGTGGCTGGCGGGCCGCTCGGGGCTGCGCGGGCTGTGCGTGGTGGTGTCCGGCGGGCTGGCGGCCGCCGAGCGCTGGCCGAGGGAGGAGGAGGAGGACGAGGAGGCCGACTCGCTGATGACGTGGTCGCTGGCGAAGGCCACGGTCTGGTGGTGCTGCTGCTGCTGCTGCTGGAGCTGGGCCTGCTGCAGGGCCACCTGCTGCAGTTGCTGCTGTTGCTGCTGCTGCTGCTGCACCTGGATGGTCGCGTTCTGCTGCACGAAGGTGGTGGTGCCGGCGCCCTGCTGCGGCATCACCAGCCCCATCGGGGTCGTGTAGATCTGCGAGATGGGGCTCAGCTGGCCGTTGCTGCCGACGATGAACTGCTGGCCGGCGGCGCTGGGCGACAGGAACTGCTTGTTCTGGGGCGAGGGCGCGCGCAGCACCATCGCGCCCTGCGGCGTCGCCGTCAGGATGCTGGCCGTGCCGCAGCCGCCCACGTTCTGGATCTGCAGCAGCGTCGTCGAGTGGTGGTGGTGGTGGTCGGTCGGCGCCATCACCAGGCCCGCCGGCACCAGCAGCTGCTGCCCGATCAGGTTCATCGGCTGGATCAGCTGCCCGTTCTGCAGCAGGATCTGCTGCGGCTGCGCGGCCGCCGCCGGCGCCTTGTTCACCACGATGCCCTGGATGCCGGGGCTCAGCTGGAACTGCTGCTGCTGCTGGTGCGGGTGCGGGTGCGCGTGGAACTGGGCGGACGCCGCGGGGGCCGCCGTCGCGATCTGCACCACCTGCGGCTGCTGGGCGGCGACGGCCTGCTGCTGCTGCTGCTGCTGCTGGAGGAGCGTCGCCGTCGTCTGGTTGGGGATCGTCGGCGAGATCTGTGGCGACAGCGTCGAGGGCGTCGAGGCCGGCGAGGGCGTGCCGTTGGCCGACGTCGTCGTCGAGGTCGGGCTCTTGCGCTTCCGCGCCCGCCGCTTGGCCGCCTCCGGCGACGTGATGATGATGCGCTGGGTCGTCGCTGCGGCCGCCGCCGGCTGCTGCTGCACGTAGGTGGCGCTGCCGTCCGCCTGCTGCACGATCTGGCTGACGACCTGGCCGTCCAGCGTGGTGAACTGCGTCGCCTGGCCGGCGGGCTGCGGCTGCGGCTGGGGAGCCGGCGCCGGCTGCTGCTGCTGCTGCTGGATGACGTAGCCGCCGTTGGGCAGCGTGTTCAGCACCACCGCCTGCTGGCCCAGCATCCCGGCGGCGCCCTGCGACGTCAGCAGCTGGTGGTGGTTGCCCGCCAGCAGCTGCTGCCCGCCCGCGTGGATGATGTTGCCGCCGCTGGTCGCCAGCACCTTGGCGCCGCCGCCGGCCAGGAGGTTCTGCCCGGCCGAGTTCAGGATCACCGTCGTCGGCTGCAGCTGCTGCGTCGTCGCCGGGGCCGTGGCCGGCGCCTGGCTCACGATGAAGCCGCCCTGGTGCTGCTGCTGCGGCTGCGGCTGACTGGTCTGCAGGATGATGCTGCCGCCGGGCCCCGCCGCCAGGTGCTGCCCGCCGAGCACCTCGACCTGCTGGTGCTGCTGCTGCTGGTGCTGCTGGTGGTGCTGCTGGGCGTGGTGCAGGATCACGTTCTGGGCCGCCGGCTGCTGGGGCTGCGGCGGCGCCGCCTGGCTGCCGCCGGTGGCGATGATCAGTTGCTGCTGCCCCTGGTGCGGCGGCTGCTGGTGCTGCTGCTGGTGCTGTGCCGGCTGCTGCTTGTTCGGCATCACGATCAGCTGGCCCGTGGACGTCATGATCAGCTGTCCGGTGCTGGCGCCCGCCGGCAGCTGCAGGTTGCCCACGGCGATGGAGCCGCCAGCCGCGCCGCTGGGCGAGATCTTCTGGACGTGCGTGAGCGTCGTGGGCGCGGCCGCCGCCGAGGCCGTCGTCGTCGTGGTCGCCCGGCTGCCGGCCACCGTCGTCAACGTGTTGCGCGCCACCCGCTGCTGCTGCGACGCCGCCTGCCGCACGATCTTCACCTGCTGCGCCGGCGGCTTCGGCTGCTGCACGCGCATCTGCACCACGTGGTGCTGCTGAAGCTGTTGGGGCTGGGGCTGGGGCTGAGGCTGCGGGGCCGACGCCTTGGCCGAGGAGGAGGAGCGCGAGCTGCCCGACTCGACGCTGTCGGCCGGCGAGGGCGGGCTGGGGCGCGGGCTCTCGTGGCTGGTCGAGATGGCGCCCACCTGGGCGGGGCCCTTCAAGGGGCCTCCGGCGCCGTCGGGCGTCTTGCGCTGCAGCTCGGGCGTGGAGCGCGCGTAGGCCGTGCTCGACGAGACCGGCGACTCCTGCGCCGTCGGCACCAGCTTCACGCCGCCGTTGCTGCCCGACGAGGGCGCCGACTTCTGCTGGTGGCTCTGCCGGTAGATCAGGCTCTGCTGGTGCTGCTGCTGCTGCTGCTGGGACTTCGGCTGCAGGGGCGTGGCCTCGAGCGTCTGCTCGATCTGGACAAGCCCGTTGGGCAGCTGCGTCACCGTCTGCCCGCCCAGCGTCGTCCGCGTCAGCTGCTGCGGCTGGAACACGGCCGGCGTCGTCGTCGTCGCCGGCGGCGGCTTCGCGAGCCCCTGCTTCGGGGTTTGACTAGGGACGACGTGCTGGTTGACGATGTGGATGCCCTTGCGGTGCTGCTGTTGTTGCTGCGCCTGATGCTGGACGCGGAAGACGGTGCCCTGCTGATGCTGGAAGGCCGGGCCGCCGTTCTGGGCGAGGACGCGGCCCTCCTGCTGCTGCTGCTTCGTGGCTGGCGCCGGCTCCGGGCGCGCCTTCGACACCTGCTGCTGCTGCGCCGGTTGGTCGGGGTCCATCGACGAGTCCTCCTCGTCCGGCTCCGCCATGGCCACGTTCATCATCGAGCTGTGCAGCAGCGCCGTCTGCTGCTGCAGGTACCCGGTGGGGTCGTCCTTGAAGTTCGGCTGCTTCTTGGCGGCTGGGGCGGGGCCGTGGCCGTGGCCGCCCGACAACGGCCGCTTCGCCGGGCTGCTCTGACGCTGCTGCGCGCTCTGCCACGGCGGCGTGACGGTCGGCGATGCCGTGGACGCCCTCGTCTCGCCGTTCACGTGGCTCTCCGGCAGAGGCGGGACGCGGTCGTCGCCGCCGGGCGCGTTCGCCTTGCGCCACGGCGGCGTCTTCGACAGCGTCACGCTGCCGATCTGTCGCGTGTAGGCGGCATCGCCCTTGGCCTCCTCCTCCGGCGCCTGCTGCCGCTGCTGCTGGGCCGACGACGGCAGCCGCCCGTTGGCGAGCTTCGGACCTGCGTTGGATATCACATGTGGTTGTTGCTGCTGCGGCTGCTGCTGCTCTTCATGTGCCGGCGGTTTGTTGTTGCCTTGCTTTTGTTGCTGCTGCTGCGGCTGCGACACTTGACTAGTTGTCTGGTTGTGTGGTTGTTGTTGTTGCTGTGGGTGCTGTGGGTGCTGCTGCTGCTGCTGCTGTTGCTGACCTGTTGCCTTCGCTCCGACCGAAGCGGTTGCCACCGGATTCAGCTTGCGTCGCTTGGCATCTGCAAGAGAAGAAGACCAAAAGGAGGCATGAGTTGTTGTTGTTGTTGAAAGTGGAGAGAAGAAATTTATGGCATGCAGCAGCGGTCGTCGTCCCCGGGGGTTCTGTTGCTGTTGGCCAATAAACCGGCGCTAGGTGTCCGGTTCGGAGGTCGTTCGCACACGCTCCATTAAGCCTTGGACCGCCGCCCCTGCCCCCATCGTCATCAGTCGACCATTATCGCCCCCCCTCCCCGCGAGCCCAGGTACAGGTGTCGCCCAGCAGGGCCGCGATCGTTCGTGCAGCCGTAAATTAATTCGCCAACCGACCCCGGCTCCACCTCGAACCCCGCTCCGGCCCCTGCACTGGTCGGCACCGGTGCTTTGTGACTTCACTTCCGGCACGGCTCCCTCTAACTATTGGCCCTTCCGCCACGGCCCCACCCCGCCACTTGAAACGAAAGCCATCAATTAAACTCGTCGATAAAATCGCAAATTCCGAGGCCGCCACACGACCGGAAGTAAACAGAGCGGACGCACGCCATGGCGGACATATTGCGGCCGGAAGGTGACATGTTGATAAATGCGTGAGGGGAGGGGGCCGGAGGGAGTGAGAGGGAGGGCGAGGGAGTGCGACAGACGAGGAGGGCGGGGTCGCTGGAAGACAGCAGGGGGCGCCGAGTGAGAACAAAGAAAGAAGAAGTCGGAGAGCGAGGATGAGATTGAGGACGATTGTTTTCCGGGAAGAAAGAGCCAAAGGGGAAGAGAACAAAGAGGGAGACTCAGGTGTGAGGAATCTAATGGAGGATATTAGGGGAAAGGACAAGGTTAACCGATGGTCCGCAGTTTCTGGCCCTGGTGCTGCTGCCATTGTGCGCGGCGGCCGCGTGTCCTTAACTGGGAAATTATGCGGAAACGGGTCTCGATGGAAGGAAGTGAACATATAAACGAAAACGAACGAGAAAAAAGGCAAGACAAAAACACGAAAGGCTGTAATTAAAGCGCGCAGGCAGCCGCCGGCGTCGACCATCGATTAAAATCGTAAAATACCCTGAAATGTGGCTGCTGTCATATGTTACAACAGTAACAACATTGACGAGAACAGCAAGAATAATGAACACAAGAACAGCAACAACAACAAGACTACAAGACTACAAATTTGCACTCGGAAATATTGTATAAAAATTTGTAAAATGTTGGCGCGATGTCAAAACCGTGATAAGGAGCGGCCACATCAAAGACCAGCAGAAAGAAAGAGAGCGAGAGAGAGTGGCGTAAGGGAGACAGGTAGAATGCAGCACGCCACAAGGTAGTCAGGAGTTGAGTTATGGATGCTTGTGGTTGGGGTTGTTGTTGTAAGTACGGCTCGAATTGCGTGTCATTCGCGAGTTACGATTCAAATGCGTTTCTCGGCGACAGACTGCGGAGGGCTCGGAACAAGGCGGAAAACAACCTGCCCTGGTCGACGATCCAGAGGGTCGGGAGCCGTCAAAGTGTTATTGAGGACAAACGCAGGCAGACCGGAGAAAAGTGGAAGGAAGGAAATGTGGAAAAGTGCGGGCAGCTGAGACGCTTCGAAATAAATTTATAGATTAATTAACGTGCCAGTCGAAACATATTGAAATTATTGAAATTCATCTTTATTAAATGTTCTTTTTAAACCATACAAGGATCTCTTGCAAGGCACAAAGAGAACCAAAGACACGGAACAAGCAACAACAACGGCAACAATGACAACAACATGCCATGGGCCGATTTTTTTTTTTTTAATACAACAAAATTCGTGTGGAAATTGAAGAATTAATCGACTTCCTCTCAACTCCCAAACGGCTCCCACCCCCTGACCCCACCGCTCTCGTGACCTCCGGCCGCCCGTGATTCACGCTTTGGGCGATGAAATTAAGAAAACAAACAACATGCAACAGCGACTGCAGGACGTGGCAACGACGACAAGAACAACTGCGACAATTATAACAACGACAACGGCTAGGGCCATTACAAAACAACAACAACTGCAACTGTTGTTGCAACATTCAGTCATTCGCTCGATGCTGCTCCTGCTCCTGCTGCTGCTGCTGTCGTTCATTGTTGTTGTTGCTTTGTGTTGGTGCTGCTGCCCTCGCAGAGATCCTATGTTGGTGATAGCGATGCCATATTGTTGGTTTTCCCAAGGATTCGAATGTTGGGCTCATGTTGTTGTCGCTCGTCGTTGTTATTGTTGTTGTTGTCGGTCCTTGCGGTTGACATGCAATTTTTATTTATTTTCTACCTCCATTACCGAAGGTAAATGATTGTTTTTGTAATTACTGTGCTCGATTTTATTATTGTTGTTAACTTGGTTATTTTTTGCAAATTGCATTTCCATATTTTTATTTTTCTTCCTCTTCCTCTTGTTGTTGTTGCTGATGTTGGTGGTGCTTCACGGCGGTTGCTGTTATTATTCAGGCGATGATTAATGCGGTCTCCAGTTGAAACGAGAAGTGCCACAGCAACAGCAACAGCAACAACAAGGGCAACAGCAACGACAACAATATGCACATTGCGACAGCGGCAATTATTCATTGTCCAGTAGTTGGTCGAGCTGAGCAATAATTATGAGGCAGCCAGAACAAGCGGAACAACAACACTTGCAACAACAGCAACAGCAACCGCCCTAAGGAGAGCAAACACATCAGCAGCAGCACCAACAACAAAAACGATAACAACGCGGACGATGAGTGGACGACTACAAGAAGAGGTTGCGAAATAACTCAAGCTGCCAAAAGGGGCGGTGGGCGTGTCTGCGGCAGAGAAATAAACTGTTAATTAGTGAGGAATTAAAACGAGCAGGACTTTTTCAACAGCGTTGTTGTTGGCGGCGACGCCAACGCCGTTTTTGTTGTTGTTGTTCCGTCATCCTCCAACTCGAAATTCGACGACGACGACGTTTCGGCTCCCCATGGTCGGGAGGGAGGGCAGAGGGGGTGACATCGATCGATTGCCAGTTCGGTGGGACGGCACGAGACTGATGGATTTCTCTCCGATACCGAAGAATCCATGCCGACCACAAACGATAAATTGCAAAAGATTTTATTTCGAAAAAATTGCAAGAAAACCTCTCAATAATTGCAAAACCAACCCAATAAAGTTAAAAATGCAAAAAAAAGTGAATCCGAAAAAGAATTTTCCAAATTTCCATTTGTTAATGATCGTCAGCGATTCTTTTACTAGAGGGCAGGGGCGTAAATTGAAATTAATGGATTTTCAATTGAGGGCGATAAATTCCCATTCTCTCACCCTCTCCTCTCTCTCTCTCTCTCTGGGTACCATTTGTTCCTCTCCCATTTCGATATATTTCTACGCAATTAATTGATTGTGAATCAGCTCTAATTAAGCGCACAGACAAACAAAGTCAATTAGTCTGTTTATGGGCATTTAACCGCCACGCACACAGGCGCAGCGACGACGCCGACGCCCAGCACAGACGCAGCCAGCCGCAGACAGTCGGAGTACAGCGACACCAGCGGCGAGATCATTATTAATAAATGAAGTCGTTCGTTGGTGCAAGTGCAAAATCAAATTTAATTAAAAGCGGACCGAAAACGGACGAAATGGCAACGGGCTGCACCTAAACTGGTGTAGCAATTACTAGAATTACTACTGGCCGAAAGAGCCCGCACTGAGGTCAACAGGCGCAGAAGCCACCGGACGCCGCCGGCGAAATTGAATAAAAGCCAGGCGGAGTAAAAATTCAAAATCGAATTAAAATTTAAATCCGCCAGAGCAACAGCAACAGAAACGACAACGACAACAACAGCAAATGGCCCCGACAACAGCAATAAGCCGCTCAAAAAGAAGAGCCAGCGAGAATCAAATTATAATCGGCCGCTGCAGCTTTTCCACACTCCATAAATTCGCAAAAACAACCGGAGCGATGAAAAACAAATTTGCAAAAATAGGCGACAATAACGTAAATAATCGGCAGAGAAAATAAAGTACAAACAGGAAGCTTGCATTAAAAAAATTAAAAATTAAAAAAATCAATAATTAACAAAATGCATAAATAGAAGTGTAAAAACCAATTAGTAAAAAAACACATTTACATTTTGTCTGCGGGGCGTTTTTTCGGTGGGCAACAAAAACTCGTTGTCGCCGACGCCGACGCCCAGTGCGGAAAGCGAATGTACTTTATTGAATTTGAATTTTTTGCGAATTTTATTACACATCCAGCTTTTTACAGCCGTGTACTTAGTTTTAATTTGTATCTACTATTTTTTGCTTAATTTTAATCCGCATTTTAAAACGGTTTTTACTTGGCCATATTTGGCGATATGCAATTTTTATGGACTTCTTTGTTGCTGTTGCTTTGCTCTGGGTGCCGGAATTTGCGCATCCCTTTGACCTTCGACCCGGCTCGGCCGGCAACCGCAGTTTGCTCCAGCATCGATGGAAATTAATTTGCGAAGCCCAACCCGACCGCGGGAGGGCGGGACGAGGACGAACCTCATCGACCAGTGTTGTTGTCCCCGACGCGGTTGTCCTTGTCTTGTTGTTGCTGAAAAATTCATCGCGCGGTGGAAATAATTTCCAAATTCACTCGCGTCCCCCGCGCGATCTCGTCGGACTTTCAATTAAAAAGGATTTCACTTCCCCGAAGGAGGTCATCCTGGGGTGAGGTCGGAGGACGAGGACGACGACGACCGGTGGGACTTCGCCGTTGGGCGCGACCCTCTCGTCAGTGGATTTGGCGCATTTCCTTCCACCACCGCCCCCCACCACGTCCTCGTCATGATCCCGCGGAGTCCTGGCGAAGGCGGCGTCGCTGCCGAAAGTTTGAGCGCTCGCTCGACGTGGAAATTTCGCTCAACTTCGCAATTAAGAGCTTTGCTCATTAGCGTCACGGGAGGTCGGGAGACGGGCCTGGCTGGAGGTGGAAGAGGCCGGTGGCAGGACAGGGGACAGGGACGGACGGACGGACGGACTCTATAGGGGTGGGGCCGAAATTAAAAGCACCGACAGCGCGACGAATGGCGTCACTTTTGACGCGTTGTCACCTCGTCCGAAGGCGGTGACGGTGGCGGCGGTGGCGGCTGCGACGCGGGAGTGTCGAGGGCGAGTTGTCGACAGGATGTGACGTCACGCCAAGAGCGGTGGAAGGACGCAGGACGGCGAGCTTGAAGGTAATCAGGAGGAGACAAAGGCTGGACTTTGAATGCACAGAAAGGAGACAAAAGCGAGAAAAGGAAGTTGAGAAGAGGACGGAGGGAGGACAAGGGAAAGGAACACGTTTATGAGACCAGAGTAAGGAGAGGAAACAAGGTGAAAGAAGCAAGGCGGAACGAACGAGAGGAGGAGGCAAAAGGATGGATTCAATAGTGGGAGGAACGGTTCCTTCGATGACGAACCATAATTCAAAGGAACAAATTGAATCGCAACAAGCGAAATGAAAGCCCAAGGTCCACGAATCGGGGCGACCAGGTCAGGACATTCCATGCCATCGCAACCGAATACCAAGAAGGACGAGGAATGTGGTTGGTGGAAGAGAAGGAGGAGGAGGTGCGGAAGCATTCACAAGGCGGAAGAATTCATAAAAGCTCTGTTGCAGTTTTTAGGCGCAGTCAAGGGCTCTTCATAAACACAGGCATTGCTTCTTCTTCTTCTCCTCCTTCTTGACCACTACTTTTGACACGCCACAAGAGCCTCGCCATGGCGTCACACGTGAGTCAATGGCGGACCGCGGCCGTTGCCACTGAGCGATGACGACGGCGGCGGCGGCGGCGGTGACGCCTTCGAACAAAAGCGCGCCCAACACGGTGCCGAGAGGAGCCGCGAAGGGCGGGGAGCTGCACGAACAGAGGAGGGAGGGAGCAGGAAGTGGACGAGGCGGAGAAGTCGAGTCGGGGCAGGGGCAGGGAGCGAAAGCAATTTGAAAGAACCGGCGGAACCGGATGCCGAGTGCGCTCCGGCGCTTCAACTATCGCGACATGCAACATGGCGGCGCCTGCAGCCGTCCCGGCCATAAGCCGTGACACACCCTTCACCGCTCGTCCGCCGCCCGTCGCCAGCCGCCCGTCGCCCCAACCACCTGCTCCAGGCCGTGCTGCACGGCGTCGCGGGCGGCGAAGATTTACTTCAATATTTTTGCATTTCTGTTCTCGACGCTGTGGTTGTTGGCAATGTTGTGGGGGATGTTGTAGTTGTTTTTCATGTTGTTGTTGTTGTTGAATTTGCTGTTATTGTTGTGTTAGTTGCTGATGTTGTTTTTGTTTCATCCCATGGCGTGCAGCGCTTTTCAAGCGTAAAAGTAGAAAATGGAAAAATCGAGTGAATCAAGCAAACCAAAAAATAACAACAACAACAAAACAGGAACAACAAAAATATATGAAAAAACCTACAATGCAAAAGCGAACCGAACAACAACAACAGCACGAAGGACATGCGAAGCGCGCCAAAGGATGAAAACGCAGCGACAGAAGGCCGCGTGTCCGTGTGGGTTGTGCGGTGTGTGTGTGTGCGTGTGCGCGTGCATGTGTGCGAGTATGCGTTCCAGGAAGCGTTGCCAGCTTGTGCTAAATGTATTGAGACCAACAGCAGCAACAACAACAACTACAGCAACAACAACCGCACTGCACTTTGCTCGGTGCTCCGCGCGATATCCTTGCGTTCGCAGCAAACTCGTTTGGTTCTCATTGTTTTTGTTGGTGGTTTGTTCAAAGGCGTTGTTGTTGCTGTTTTTCTTTTTCGTGGTGTTTTTTGTTATGAAATCCAACGAACAAAAATGCAAAAACAACAACAACTACAACAGCAACGACAACGACAAAAACTCATGCAATTTCTGTTAAGAATCGAGACCAGACACACGAGAGGCTTCGCATGCAGGCAGCCAGGACGCGACGGCGACGGCGACCAGGACAGGCCGGCCGAGGGAGGACAAGAGGAGGAGGGGTGGAGGAGAAAGGGGGTGGCGGAGGGGGCGACGGACGTAGGTGCGCTTAGGAAGCGATAACAGAATGAACAAATGCATAAAAATGAAATAAACACGCATTCGTAGTTAATTTAAGTGAAAGAGCACAAAGGACGAGGAAGGCGACAACGCAGGAAGGGCGTGGCGGCTGACGTGCAGCGAAGGCGGCAGGAGGTGGCTGGAGCAGAAGAGGCGGCGGCAGCGACAGCTCAGAGCTCGGAGGCCAGATGGATGAGAGGTTTCCGTCGTGTAGTTTTAATTAAAAAACAGAAATATAGTACACAAATTGAAAACACGACAACAACCAAGCGGGATTGGGAACCTTCGAGAGATCAAAGGCCAACACCGGGCTGGTCTCGAGGCGTCCTCCGACCACTTGCCCCCCTCCTCCTCCTCCTCCTCCTATTTTTCTCACTTACACCCTCCTTCCTTCCGTCTGCGAAGCCCCAGCGCGAACCCTCGAGCGACTCCCGCCGAACTCACACGAAACAAGGGGTTGACGTGGGCTAGTGTGAAAGCGCGATAGGGCAGACGACGGAGAGAGGGAGAGGGAGAGGGAGCGAGAGAGAGAGAGGGAGGGAGAGGCCCTAAGCCGCACCCTCTTGAAAACAAAAACAGCCGACCTCCGTCGTCTCGATTTTCTATTTGATTTTCGCTTCGATTCAATGATTCTCTCTCTCTTTCTGCCTCTTTCTATTGGCGAACTTCCTGCAATGGAAGTCTGGATTTTTAATGAGACCCTGTTGTTGTTGTTGTTGTAGCTGGTACCCGCTCCCTGCCGCCGTCGTTCTCATGACGCGCCTCGCCCTCGATGACACATTTTAGTTCGCCTTGCGCTCGCTGCGAAGTCAATTAAAAATTCTAAAGGACATCCTCTTGCAGCGCAGCGCAGCCTCGCCGCGCCGCAGGATGCAGCGCAAAATTGAGACCGAATTCAATATCCTGATGCAGGACAAACACACCAGCCACACACGCACACTCACGTACACATCCCGGCCACCACACGGCGAAACTCTTAGGAATATAGATGAGTGGTGCTCACGTGATTTCCACTCGAACGCACATGTTGTGACGCGACAGCCAGGAGGCGGGGGAGGTCGTGACGACGAGGTGGAAACGGGCTGGGCATGAGGACGGACGGTACGACGGCGAAGGGGCTGGGCAGGAGCGGCTCAGAGTGGATGACGAAACGGAGTAGAACGAGGCGGTCGAAGCCCTGACGCCGACCGAGGATGGACCGGCGACGTGGCGGACGAGCAGGACGACAGGAGAACGAGGTCAACCCCGGGGAGCAACCGAGGGCGATGGTATGGAGTCCACGAGCGGGGCGATTGGTGGCGAAGCTGCCGAGTCTGGGGGGATTGTGGAGGATCGCCGAGTAAGAGGATTGCGGTGGCGCAAGAAGACCCAGACTGAGGGCGGGGCGGACGAGGGCGAGGGCGGTGGCGGAGTCGATGGCGTCTCACCAACAGCTCTCTCGACTCGTCGGGAGTGCGGGTGGCGGGAGGGCACGGGCTGCATGTCATCGAGTGTGTGTCCAGCAAGTCATAACTTCATATTGCAGCCACAGGGACGCGCGAAGGAAGCGAGTGGGAAAGGGAGGTGGGGGAAAAGGAGGCAGGGAGTGGGGGCGGAACCGCCTTCGGGCCCTCGGCACGTCGCCGGCGTCGCACGATTTCCGTGTCCTGCGGGGGCCTCTGAGGCGGAAGTGTTTGCGTGTGCAGTGATTGTTGTTGTTGTTGTTCACATTTGCCTTAAATGCAATTTTTATCGTTTTTTCAATAAAGTTTTTGTTCCCCCGTGCTTCTTCCTGTCGTTGCATGTTTTAATTATGTTGCAATTGCATTTCTCCGCCGGCGCGCTCGAGCAATTGCGATAAATCAGCCACGACCCACCGACCCGCCGACCTCGCCCTCGACGCCAACCCCGTCCCCAACCCGGCGCCCTGGACGAAGGACCTCGCGAGGACGGGCGGTACGATAGGTTGGCGATTAGTCAGCCAGAGGATTACGAAGGCACTCGAGGCGAACGAGCCAGCGACGGCACACGAAACGGAAACGAGTTGGAACCAGGCGGAAGTGAACAAAAAGCACCAACGAGAACCAGGACCCAAACTATGGAGGCAAGGAGGAAGGGAGAGGGACGATGGAGCGGGGGAGAGAGGCGGGATGCAGAGCGAACCCCGAGGTGGGGGCAGCTGTGGGTGCATGCAGTTTGGTGCTGTCCAGGGCTCGTTTTCGGCGGCCGAGGCGGGAATTAAAAGTTGAAATTTTTCAATCTGCGAGAACCACTTGAAAAACTCCAGTCCAGGTGGAGGCGGCAGGAGGGGCGAGGCGAGCTTAGGTGGTGGATGGCAGGATTTTGCATAAAACAAAAACAAAGCGGGAAACCAAGAACAACAACGACGACGACGATGACGACACATCCTGGCGAACGCACTCAAGCGGACGAAACGCATCAAAAACTTCGGGAGTTCAAAAATCGTACGAGTTTCCGCGCCGCTGAGCAGCGAGCACAGGACGCAGGACGAGTTACAACAAAAGTACAGCAAGGACGACAAATGCGGCAACGGCAAAAAAATCACGGCAGCGGCGAACGAAATCCCCGCGACGACGACGGCGACAGCATCAGGACGACGGCGGCACCAGCAACGACGACGACGCCAACCGACATCCGAAATCCGACCCCCGTCCACCTGATGGCGCAGCGACGATAGCCTGGCGAGCGGTTCGGCCCGAGCGATGATCGATCGATCGATCAGAGGTTATTTTGAATTTTCCGATAACTCGATAGAAGATTGAGGATAAAAATGGAAATCGCTTCGAATAAGGCGGTGAAAAAGTCGCTTCAATATCTCGCTATCCCTCCCTCTCTCTCTCGCGCCAGCCCCTTTATTGGCTTCCGTGACTGGAGACGCCCACTTGTGAACCCCTCGTCCTGTGTGAAGGACCAGGGAGGCCGCGTCCTCTTCGTCGTCCTCGTTTTCTCGTTTCTTTTATTAATTCTGGACTCGTTCGAAACTCTTCCTCCGAGTCGCAGACGATTTCATCTGAATTGCATTTCATTTCGAATTCAAAAATTTTTATTAATCGGCCGAGCCAACCGGAGCCAGGCCAGGTCAGATCCAGTGTCAGAGCCAGAGCCAGAGCCAGAGACGGGTCCATCGCATCGAGCCGACAGTCTGTCCGTCCGTCTGTCTGTCCGTCTGTCCGTCGAGCCATTCAATCGTTCGTTCGTCTGTCTGTGCGTCCGTCCATCCATCCGTTTGTCGAAGTCGAAATCAATTTGAACTCCATTTCAATTGCTGGAGATGATTATTGTTGTTATTATTGTGCTGTTGTTCTGATTTTTGTTTTTGTCCTTCGCTAGCCCGAACGGAAGGAAGGAAGGAAGCCTTTGGTCAGAAGAGGATTTCAATTTAGCTGTTAAACCTGTGCGCCGCAGCAGGTGAATGGGGGAGGCAGTGGGGGTGGGGCGGCCGACGTGCACTGATGAAAGGAGGTGAACGTGGTAGGGTGAAAGGGTGGAGGTGGCATCGAATGGAGGCAGGTCGGAAGCCAGCGAGCTGGGGGAGATTGTCTGGGGCGATGAGAAGAAGTCGAAGGGAAATTCATAACTTCAATGTGATTAATGTTGAAGGCAGGAACTCGAAGCTGCGTTGAATTCGTCGACGAAAATGATGTGAAAAGTTCGCCTCGAGACAGGTGGAACTTGGAATTTGTCGACAAAATAAGGCTGGACTGGCTGGAAATTAACAGGGAGCAGAACTAACTAGAGTAAATTCTGGTGAATCGAGGTGGACTGAGACGGTGGGGGAAGAACAAGAAGGGCGAGTTCGGGAGGTGGTTTTCGCATAGTTCGCAGGACAACGTGGTGAACCGGAGCGAGCCGAATCGCGTCAGTGTCTGTGGCCGGGCTCAAGATCAAAGCGACGAAGCCAGCCAAAGGCAGCCCCGGTCGACCCGGACACCAGTGTGAATGAGCGAAGGAGAGACCGTGAGTTCGATGGTCGGGCAGGACGAAAGTGATTGGAACAGAGAGAGAGAGAGAGAGAGAGAGAGAGAGTGAGGGAGAGAAACGGAGGCAGCTGCCAATGAAAGTTCGAAAACTATCGATGTGGAAATTGCGATGAGTCTGGCGGACTTCGCCATTTGAATATCGTGGAGCCAATGGATAAACCCAGGAGGGAGCGAGAAAGCGCACGCGTGTGTGTGTGTGTGTGATAGAGACAGACAGAGGGGGAGAGAGTGAAAGCAGGAGACATTGCTGGAGAGCAGCTGAGCGGAAGGGACGCGAATTTCGACAGCGTCTTTCATTAGAAGCTAATATTGGGTTCGAATATGAAATTCGGAATTAGAGACGGATCGGCGGCAGACAGAGAGGGGGAATAATACGCGAGGGAGAAGGCGAGAAACCGCTTCTGGAGAGCACGATTGACTTTCAATTAGATGGAGAGAGCGAGAGAGAGGGAGGAAAGTTCGGAATATTAAATTGTGGTAGTTTACACTTGTTCATCAAGAGGCGGCGGAAAGGCAACGGAAGGGGGAAAGGTTTATTTGCCAATCTGCGGATGGAGCCACCAGACAAGGGGGGGGGGGGGGTTGAATTAAGATCCCCCGGCGGGAGGGGTGCGGTTGATACTCAATTTCGATCCCCATGCCATGTCGTCTGGCATTTTCCCTCTTGGTAATTCAGCGAGTGGCCTGAACTTTGGCCTCGCCACAGGACGACGATAAAGCCCCTAAATCCCTTTCGCGCGAAACAATAAAGCGACAATAACTACAACAACAACAACTACCACAACCATCACCAACAACAACGACTAAAAAGCAACGCCAACAAAGTCCTTTCAGCGACAACTCAACGCTTATTCCGAGCTTTTATCGATTTTATCCTTCAAATTGTTTTTTTTTTTGTCCTTTCTTGCAATGATATAGTTGATCTGTTTGTGTTGTTGTTGTGTTCTATTGTTGTTGTGTTTGTATTGTCGTTGCGTTTTACTGTTGTTGTCGGCATCGGCATTGCTGCTGGGGCAAATAATGATTGTCGAATAAATATTAAACGCTGTTGATGTAAAATGTTGCTGATGGTCATCGCAGCGATGCCTGATAAATGGGTCTGCGACGGTCCTCAATCCTCCATCCATCTCGCTCTCTCCCTCTTCCTCCTCTGCTGTTAATATTCGCATTCGGTGCTTTGTCGCTGGCATTTTTTATTGCGGCCGCCGACAAACGACAAAATGTGACGGCACCAACGACAAAATCGACAGCCGAAAGCCCGACTGGGTGACGATGCGTGAGGTCGGACGGGCGTACGTTAGCGGGAGACAGGGACAGCGACAGAGAAGGGGAAGGGGAAGGAGGAGGGGAGACGAAGGGAAATGCCCGGGACCTGATGGACTGATAGATAGCTAGGCAGACAACCTGGCGGAGAGAGAGAGGGAGGCCGATAGCCAGACAGCCGTTTCGATAAAGCAAAAACAATCAGTAAAACAACTCCCAGCCACGCATCTGCAATAACAGCAACAAGAACAACAACAATAGCAGCAAAACAACAACAGCAGTAAAACCCACAGTCGACACGGACGCCCGCGATATCGGCAAAAAGCTCGAACTTTCGGGCTTCAAATTAAATGCGAGCAATAAATTCTGAGTGCGTTAGTTTTTTGCCGCGGCCGACCCACCGCTCTCTCCCACACCCCCACCACCCTTGGCCACGCCCATCTTCTTCCACGACCTCACCCCGAGCCCGCCCTCGCCACCACCCACCTGGGTCTCTGTCTGAAAACAATTTCGAATTTTCATTTCAATTTGCGATCCGATCGACGGGGACGGGGACGGCGACGGCCGACGATGGACGGACGGCGAAGGACGACGAGTGAGCACCGGATCCCGGGCCGCAAATTCATGTTCGATCGACGGGTGTCGGGCCTGGGGTGGGGTGCGGGTGCGGGTGCGGTCGAAGAATCCCTGGCGAGTCATAAATCGCCAGCGCAGCGACCGACGACGACCCGCGGACCGACCAGCCGACCAACCGGGCGACCAACCGGCCGACCGCCCGTCGACCGTTGGCCTGACCCCGGCAGCGCAGGGCATTGGGCCGGCGCGTGTATCCTTCGCCTACGTCCTTCCTTCGTCCTTGCTCCTTGGCCGTTCGGGCCACCTTCCTTCCTTCCTCCCTCCGACCGGCCGAGGACGCGCGGCGGGAGCCCATAAAATGGAAAGCTTTCGAAGGCGAGTCCCGGCGGAAATAGTCGGAGAGCCGAGGGAGAGGGAGAGGGAGGGCCAAAGTGGGAGAGAGGGGGACAGTGACGAGTGTGTGGGGGGCGGGGCGAGGCGAGCAACCTGTGCGGGTTTTTTATGCCTCTCCTGCCGAGGACGTTCGTCGGCGAAGGACATTTTCGGCCGTAGGTGGGCCAAGGATGCGACGCGGCCTCCGGGCGTCGACTTATTATTACTATTGTTGTTGTTCTCGTTGTTGTTCCTGTTGTTGCTGCTCGCCTTGCCTTGTTCTCCCGCCGCAGTTAGTTATTATTGGTTTGGTGTCCTTGTTGTTGCTGCGGTTGTTACTCTTGCCGTGGCCAAGCCGCCGTTGTTCTTGTGTTCTGCTCGCTGTCGCTTAGAGGAAATTGATGTCATGTCCTTGGAGTCCGGCGGCAACAAGTCGGGGTGGGGCGTGGAGAGAACGCATCGAAGAGGGAGGGATGGAAGGACGGGGAGAGGAGAGGAGAGGAGAAGGATAACCACGAGGGAGTCGACGACAGCGGGAGCGACGGAGGCGATCTGAAGACGATTCCTCGAAGAATCGCCGCCAGGGACCGATGAGTGAAGGATGAATGAGCGAGGGCGAGGGCGAGGAATAGAGACAGCAGCATAGATAAGAGGAGAACGAGGAGGGGAGGCGGTGTGGGGGGGGGGTTTTGACTGAGTCCTGGTCGTTTTTTATGAGCGATAAAAATCCCCAGTTAGAAGAGCGACTGCGAGCAAGCGGGCAAAAACAATGGACCACCAACAACAACAACTCGGAGTCAAACCTCGGAGGAGAAGAAGGCGTGCGAGGAGGGTGGGAGAGCGGAAGGAAGAGGGGAAAACCCAAGCAGCGAGGATCGGGCGAAATTGAGGGCGAGTGGAGCCGATGACCGGGAGTGAGTGAAATGGATAAAATTGTGCGCAATTTCATTTTTAATAAAAATTAATTAATTTATTGCCTCGAAAAATGAGAGAGAAAATAAGGAGGGAGAGATAGAGCCACACACACAAATACCCGAATTCTCGACAACAACAAGCAGAACATTGAAAAACAAAACACAAAAGTTAAAAAAAGGACGAGGGATTTTTTTGACTTGGGCCTTGCGTTTTGTTCGAGACTCCTTCGTTGGAATAAAATATTTCACGTCGAACAAAGGCTAAAGCGGTACATGACAAGAACAACAACGACTACTACAATAAAAGCAAATGACAACAACAAGGCGAATAACAACAGCCAACTTCGCCAGCGCCAAAGAGAAGTTTTAAAGTCCATGAAAACAATTACGTGTTGTGTTAAACAATCAACAGCAACAACAGCCGTGATCACAACCACAACAACAATGATGTTCACAACAACATCGGCAACAACAACTCTCACTCTAGGAGTAACAACAGCAACAACATCACCTCCATCTTCAACAGCAAAAAAGGTGTGTTTCGCGAATTTTTTGTTATTGCTTTTGTGTTCGTTTTCCGAGCTCTCTACAACAACAATGACAATAACAACAACAAATTCCCAGGCAAGAAAAACATAATTGGTTTAAAACAAAGACGCAGATGTCGAAGTGGGCGCGCGAAAGAGAGCGAGAGATGGAGGGAGACAGACCATTTTTCGGTGGCAGCGCAAAAATTAATTGCAGGTGCAATCAACGAGCAACAACAACAACAGCAACATCGTATATACCACCAGCAACAAGGGGGAGAAGAACAAAAAAAAAAACAATCAAAACAACAACAACGACAGTGTATACGAAGAAGAAGAGCGCCGTTAAAAACAATGGCGGAGTTGGTGAAAAAAAGGTGTCTGCTGATGTTTGATGAAAGCAGGCAGCAACAACAACAACAACAACACCGAGATGGGCTTTGGCCATCCCAACAAAAACACCGATGACAAAGGCAGGCAAAGGTAGATAGAAGATGAAAAGAGAGGCTTCCTTCAAGAGAAATTTCCGTGTTCTGTGTTGAAAAAAACATTAAATTTTCATGGAAAAAAATATATCAAATATATTGATTTCTTCCCGAAAAGGAACGAGTTGTGTAAAAGAAAATGAAAATTGTAAAACGTGTATACAGATAAAAATACAAAGTGATCACTCAAGTTCCCTCGATTACCAGGAACCAGAAGGTCCTTCAGGCATTCACATCCACGAAGGACGTCCGGAGGAGGCTCCGACTGCACAGAGCTGCCCATGTCAATCGATCTCCCTCTTTCTCCGTGTTTCCCGCTCCCCTTCGCTCCTTCTGGCGAGGCGGACCCCCGAATTTTAATTCGATTTTCCACTGGGCACTCGGCGGATCCGCGAAGAAAAACCGCGCCGCATCCGCGAAAATAATATATCGCCGGATAGACTCGAATGTGTGACTGCAATGCAAAACCAGCAGCAACGGCAACAACAACAAAGAACAACAGCACAACGCATCGAGCAGCAACGGATTCGAATGCAAATCAATTAACAATAAATTCGAATTAAGGCCGGCACTGAAGATGAGGGGCAGAAGGGAGCGGAAACGAGGAGCCGAAGTGGAAAATGAGAGGTGGGGAGGTGGCGAGAAAGAGACACACACAGAGAGAGAGAGAGAGAGACGGGGAGAGATAATGCGCTGCATTCGGCGAGAGGAGATTTTCAGCAACAGCGGGTTTTTGGAGCGGCAGACGACGAACAACGGACCGGACGCTGGATGTTGTTTGCAACTTTCTAAATTCAATCAGCGAACGAGCGAACGATAAATTGCCGTTGCCCCGTATTGTTGGTAGCTATTGTTGTAGTTGTTGTCATACTACTCATTGCTGATGTTGTTGATGTTGTCGTTGTTGTTGTGCAATTCATTGTTATTGCATGTGGAAGTCGTGGAAAAATAATCCGCTGAAGTGCAACGAGAAGATCACAAAATTCGATTCGTTTCGTTTCTGGAGCAACTTTTCCGCAATGTTCTTTGTTTATTGCCATCGCTATTGCTCTCGTTGTTGCTGTGAACTTGTTGTTGAATTGCTGTTGTTGTTGCATTCGTTTGAAATTGAATTTCATGCATGACGACAGACAGACCAACAGAAGGACAGCGCTCGGGAGAATCGAGTGCAGCGAGGCAGCGAGTGAGGCCGGCCGAGAGACAGGCAGGCAGACAGAGACAGAGAGCCGGACAGACAGAAAGCAATCTTACAAGTTGCCAGAAATTTGTAGCAACTGTTGCTGCATTTTGACGTTTTTAATGATGTCGACTGTTCATGCGCTTGCAGCAGCGGCGAAGGCAACGACAACGGCGACGACGCCGACGACGACATCGGCAGCGACGGCGACACCGACCGCAACGACGTCGTCGCCAGCAAAGTGAACGGCTGTCATGTTGTTGTGATTGCTGATGTTTCTCCGGTTGTTGCTGTTGCCGTTGCCGCTGCCGTGGCTGCTGCAGTTGCTCCGGCCGTGGCTGTTAGTGATGCATAATTTCGATGCAAAGTGATTTGTTTATGCACATTTCGGACGCTCGACGTTTGGTGGCGGGTTTTTAATTTCGTGAGATCTCCATAAACTGCGTCTCACGAACATGAGCCCACTGAGCTCATGTGAGAGGATTTGCGGTCGCTGTTGTTGTTGTTGTAGTTGTGGTTGCAGTTGTTGCGGTTAATGGTTGTTGCATTCAGAACAACGCCATTAATTAAGCGACTGAATCAAGTTGCGAGGTGAATTGGACATTTACTGGTGGGTATTGCAATTAAATCGCATGAGATTTTCTATTTCATTTTCTTACTTCTTGATTCGGCAACAGATGCTTGAGATTTTTGTTACACAAATTGGTAGTTTAAAATCATTCAAATATCTGCATGATTTCCAGATAAATAGACACAATAATGTGGATGAAATAAATGCTTTGCACACACATTTGTACACATCAGATGACGTTCCATAAATAAAACAAAACACAATCCTTTCGCGATTTTGCAAAAGCTAGGCGAAAACACCTTTTGTAATTATTTTTACATAAATCTCTCGTGTGATTTATGCTGGATATTTAATGGATTTTTTCACATGAGGCGAGATGTCTCGTCATGTTTTTGTTTTTTTGTCCACAAATAAATAAAAAAATGCGCTCGGTTTGGGTTGTTGTTGCACGGGTTTTATGACGACAACAACTAAATCCGAACTGTCACGAAATGCAAATATTTGGACGAGGACTGGAATAGAAAATTATTTCAAATAAATGGCAATAAAATAAAAAACAAATTACGGAACCACAATAAAAACCGACGTATAAATAGGATGCAGAATAAATACGTTTTGTTTTAGCTGAAATTTCGGCGAAGGCCTGAAATAACAATCACGACAACAACAACAAAAAATCTCTTCTGTAAACTTTACACTCAATAAAATTTGTTTTTGCAACAACGAATGGGCGGCGATTTTATCGGACGAACAAAACAGGCAATAAAGCGAGGAACAAATCGAGAATCGAAAACGAATCGAAAATAGTCGCGTGTAAACAATGGATTTTTTTCCGTGTCGCAATAAAAATAAATAAATATAGAAAATAAGAACATGGGCGAGCGTGGTCGAGACGAGACGAAGCGATTTTTGCTTAGAGTTCATATCGGAGCGCGAAAATATATCGCGACATTTTATTGATTGGACTTTGTTGTTGTCCTCTGATAAATGTCACTTCGTCTAGTTTACATGTTTATCGCGTTTCTTATCCCGATGGGCGCGATTTATTGACGTCGGATGCCGCAACAATTTGTTGTCGGCGACAGTATCCCTCGGGCTGGCTGCATGTGTCGCTCTGCGGCGAATATTTATGGCGGCGAGGCCATAAATTTCATTCAGCTCGAATAGAAAGAGTTCGCCAGCGCCATCTGCTGTCGGTGGCCGGCGGCGGAGGGAGGCCAGGCAACCAGGAGCAGGAAATGTCGTATTCAAAATGAATTTCGGCTAAATGACGAGTTCTGCTTGCATTCGCATGCGAGAGAAACTTTCGTGGGAGTGGAAAGTATGTCATGGAAGTCGCATGATAGTTTTGAGTATTCTAACGGGAAAACAGCTTCTTTAAACTTTTAATTCACTAAATTTTAGTATTTTAGTTGTGTGCGGTACTGCAAACTGCAGAAAAAGAGGCGGAGGAGCGCAATCGAGTTTTCGCTCTGCGGCGCCGGACGGAGGCAAAACTTTTCTCAAACGAAACACGTTACGAGGAGACCCTTTTCAACAACAACAACAACAACAACAAGGTGACAGGCAAGAACAGTCGGAGAAGCAGAAAGTGTGGCAGCAACTAGTCCGGAAATTATTAACAACTAAACTGGGATGTGGAAACTTCAGCCACACCCCGGCGTGGGCGGCCGATGACGGTCGATGGAGCCGCAGCCGTAGCTCTAGCTGTAGTTGTAGTTGTTGCTGCTGTTATTCCGTTGTTGTTGCAGGAAAGGATACAAAGTTATTTTAGCCAGAGTAAACTTGCTTGCAATTGGAACAATTACAGCGCCGGGTCGACGAGAGGTGGGCGGAGGGGGCTCCAATGAAAGTTCAGTTCAACAAGCAAATACGGCGTTTGCGGAGGAAACGGAAGCGGAAAGCATATTTTAAGTGAGCACGGGGCAGGAGCGAGCCGATGAATGCGAGCGGGAGAGAGTGCGAGCGAGGCGTCGTCAGGTCATCGACGAGCAGGAGGTCGGAGCGGAGCGGAGTGCGAGGAAGGCGAATGGCTAATGGAACCTGTTGGCCGGAGCCGGAAGCCGGCGAGGAGGGCGCGGAGACTCGCAGTACGTGGCAACAGCTGGGCAATTAGGGAAATTGCAGAGGATCGCGAGGGTGGGGCGGGAGTGCTTTAAATCGCATGACACTTTTTTCGCTCGATGAACACATTGGTCCCAGAACGTTTATTCGCGATTTAAAGGCGCCGAAGACCCTTGGCTTTCCCTTGGCTTGCTGGAGCCAATTCGAGCTCGATTCCCTGCGCTGTCTCCTTCTCGCGCTCCCTTGCCTTGCTGCCGTCGAGGTCCTCTCTCGGGCCTGGCGGTAATCTTGCCGGCGGCATTCCTTCCACCGATAGCAACTGTCACGAAGCCGGCGCAGCAACAATTACGGCTGCAACAATTGTACGTGCCGGCGATAATGTCGTCGCCGCACGCACGCACACACTCACACCCCACCCACACGGCGGCGCGCGACTCAGACTCCAGCGCGTTTTCACGAGCACTAATAAACCAACACGAGCGCGAGACCGGTGGAGTGAGAGAGAAAATACGTGATTTATGCCTTTCATGCGATGTTCTTGTCGGCATTGTTGTTGCTGCTCTGCGCGGTGTGGCTTCCATCGAAAGCGTTGTTGTCCCATCGTCGTTGTCGTTGTCGTTGCCGTTGTCATTGCACTTTTGCTGCAATCGCTCCCGGCTCGCCGATGTGGAAGCTTATCGTCCAGAGGCAGACAACATTATTAAAGCGATATGCATGGCGGGAACGATGGGAGGGAGCGACAGGGGAGGGCAGACACAGAGCGAGAGAGAGAGGGAGGGGGAGTGCGAAATAAATGCGCTCAATGACTCTGTGCCGAGTGCCGAACCAAAACAAGTTCTGCTTTGCCGACCCTTCCGGAAATGCAAGCGAAAATGAAATCGCATGCGAGCACCATTGATTCGTGGGGAAATCGAAATAGTTTTTGTCCTCAATTAAATTCAATTTGTCCATGTGGATCGTTTTACAGACAATTGCAGACAATTGGCCAAATGTAACTGAAACGACATCGACAGCTACATCGACTTCGACAATAACCCGAAAGAGAACAATTGCTCACCGAACACCGTGCGCGATTCGAATACAGTTCCGGACTGCACAGGCCAAGCGTTACCTGCAAAGAAGAGAGGAGAAAAATTATTATTGATTTACTCAAATGATTCAAACGAGACATGCCAAAAGGACATACATCAAAGGAAAAAAACAACAAGAACAAAATAAATATCAAATGTCGGAATTATTTTACAAAAACCTATATAAGTAACAAATCCATTCGCAAATGGATTCTTCTCCCATGCTAGTTGTGTGTTTCATCATTGTCGTAGTACCCGGAATTACTTTTCCGCCCATCAAACCTCGATTGGATCTGACTTTTGCGGAGAAAAACCCCCTTAATCTGCAGCTTCCTTGTCGGGAAGAGAGCAGCGAGTCGGAGGCACATGTTTAATCCTCGCTTCTGTCTGCCGCTTCTCGCATGGGAGGGCGGGAATCTACCACGGAGTTGTCGACATGTGCGTCTCAGCGTTGTCTGTCTGCCTGTGGGCTGGGAATCTCAGGCCCATCATTGCTCTCCGGGGCATTGTAATCGCCCGATGCCTGGAGCAGGTCGGCGTCCGCACCGGGCCATAATGACGCAAATAAATAACGCCGGAAACACGTTAATCGCCTCCACCCGACCACGTCCCCTGGCAGAAATCAACGTCATCGCCATCGCCAGCGCCAGCGCCCCCTCGATCGGCGCGGATTGGGATCGGATCGGATCGGCAGGAATCCCACTCGTCATCGCGAAGGTGTTGGGGGTGGATCCGGACTCGTGTCTTGCCCCACGACCTGCTCCGCTCCGCCTCCTGTTGTCGTCGCCTTCATCCCCGCAATTCGGTTTTATTTCGTGCTAATGCTGTGTGTTGTCTCACGCACACACCCACACGGGTCTGGGCGCTGAGTGAAATGTTATTCGGCAGCATGTGTCACTTAAGCTCTCGCCGTCGCCGTCGCCTCGGACTCCCTCTGGCAAAAGTCGAGAACGTGATTTTCTCCCCCTCGCGAAAGAGAGAGAGAGAGAGAACGGGAGGGCCGGGGATGGCGGCAGGCGTTTCTTCGGTCGTGCGGAAATTTTGGGAATTCGGTGAACGAAATTCCTGCAGGACATGGCACGATGCACGCCCCCGGAAGGAACGGAGGAACAGCCGGGTGTGTTGCTGTTTCCGGAACAGCAGCCAGCAGTTATTCGAGCTACGCTGCTGCCTTTTTTCCATTTCTACTCGAGGCAAATTGTGTGGATGGAGCAGGTCGGACACGTCAATTAACAGAGAGAGAGAGAGAGAGAGTCAAAAGTAGCATCATACATTTTCTTCAACATCAAATGTCAATCGAAAGCCATCCCCTGAACCAATTCAAGCATTTCATTCTCGCATGCGAAATTGTGTTACTTCCATGCCAGAAGCTTCTTCTTGTGTTTCGTAGAGTTTCTCGCATGATGGAAACCTTTAATACGATATATGATTCCTGATGGCATTTGAAGGAATGAAAATCGCTGTCCGTGATAGAAAAGACGACTTCCTTTCCATGTTAACAACGTCCATTCAAAGGCGTCTTCCTCTACCATTATCGTCATCATTGTGTCCATAGCCAGACGTGGACGGCCCGCCCTCTCGCCGGTTACCAATTTTTACATCCTCGGTCCACTACAATTACACACTTCCGCACGCACACGAACAACGGCCCCAAGGCCACGACACATGCACGCCCACGCCGACACATTGTCCTCGTGAATGGAGCATTTTATTGCACGTGCACGCACAATAGAATTTTACTATCCTTATCGCAAGGATGTTCGGAGCCCCTCCCTTCCCTCCCGCCTCCTCAGGATTTCTTTCTCGTTCACTATCTCTCGGTCTGCCCGCTGGGCTGCGAGGCCGCCACGCAGACACACGCCAATAAAATCTTTTATTTCATTAGCTTTCCATTCTCTGTACAACACACATGAACAACCGCAATTACAGCAACAATAATAACAACAAGCACGCAGATGCGAGAGGGCAGGACGATGCTGGCACAGGGACAGAGAGAGAGAGGGGGAGAGAGAGACAGTGAAAGGAGCCGGGCGAACGGAAAAGGAGCGAAAAGCGATTCTCATTGTGCTCTGTTCTGGCTCCAAAAGACACCGTTTGCCGGCCGAATTGGCCATTTCGTTAAACGTTTTATGTCCCAACTCTCTCTCTGCCCCCTTTGTTCGGGCCGCAGGAAGGGGTCGGCGTGGCCTGTAAGTGGCCGGACATACGTCCACAGGGTGGACATTAGCGAACATCGTATTGTATGGATTGTCGTAATTAAATACATTCGATACTCGTTACAATCAAATGATGGAGAGCGCGATGAGGTCACGATGAGTGGACGTTGATGGCGCTCGGGGGAAGATCTATTCGATCGGCAGGTCTCGAGGACCTCATCAGGAGGACATGGCAAATACTGGGGGAATTTTCCTTCCCCCGAGGAGTTTCGAGTGAAGGATCTCCAATGGGTTTCCATTACCAGGGATCATCGTAAGCCGTAGGTAAATAACGAATTCACCACAGTAAACATGGTGAATTGCGTTGGGATTTTTGCAACTCATGCTGTACCGAACGGCGACCCCACCCGCCAGGGCAAACTAGAGAGAAATGAAATAAAAAGCGAGCCGGAAACACGAAAAGGGGGTCGAAGTATTCTGCAGACAATCGGAATGTAATCGGATTTCCGTACAATAAATACCAGAAATAATGTCTTACCTACGCCAACCCCTCCGCCGCCCCCTGCTGCGGAACATTCCATGTTCCACATACCACGAACCACACCCTCGCCGACCCCTAAACCCACGACATCCCCTCGCAGAATCAGCAAATGCCCTCGCCGCGGGTTGAGGGCATGGCAAATACTCCGACAGACAAGGACAGACAGACAGCAGACATATATTGACATCCATAAGCCAATGCATAAATATTTATGTCTTCCTGATTGTCTGCCCATCTGAGCAGCCACTGCGCATGGAACACCGCAGAAGTATGGCCGAAGAAATGCCGAAGGGTGGAAGAAAATAATGCGAAAGTGCTTTTCGAAAGAATATTAGTTATGGTTTATTAAGCACAACAACAACAAGAAGAACAGAACAGCAAACACCACAACAATCACGACGAACCCTCGAACCGGAATCAATGATGACGCTTCATCGGCTTCCTGGGGTCGGGCCCAGCGAGCGAGGGAGAGATAGAGAGAGGGGGGAGGACGATGTGTGGTTACTTCAGACTAACCTAATGATAACGTCCAAATATGCTAATTGCAGGCCGAGGAGGTAACCAAAGGACTGTAACCGAATTCTGCCGGACGGCGAGGGATAAAAACGACTCCAGACGACGACTGACCTCGAAACGCCCAGAGCAGGCCGACGGCCAAGAAGTCCCTCGCAGGAGAGGGGATGGGAGTGGATGGAGAAAAGTGAGAGAGGTCGATTGGGGGCTTGGGAGGGAGCGCCCGAATGAGGTGCGACGCAGCCTGAGGCCTTCTTGAGGTACCCTCTTGAGGTCTGCTGTATTCAAGAGGACAAATTACTCCACAGCCAAGCTGACCTTTTGTCCCTGAGATTACCACGGCCTGCAGTTAGAAGTTCGTGCTGACCACGTGACGCCCCTCCGCAGGAAGCCAATTGAAGGCTTTCGAAGAAACAATTCGCCAAAGCTCTTAATTAAATTACGACAATAACAGTCGAGAACCAACAATCGCAAAGACGATGACAACAACAACGATGACGACAAGTAAATGCAAATATGAATTACGTTAAAATCTTCGTTCTCGTCTTCAGCGACCTCTTCAAGAGCTCCCGAGTGGGGTTGAAGTGGAAGAAGACGAGTTCTGAATAGAATGAAGTCATACGCTGGGAGGAGGGCGAGGTGGAGCTGGTGATGGTGGTTGTAGGGCGTGGCAGCGGGTCGAACATAATGCGATGAAACCATTTTGGCACCTGCAGTTGCATAACGCTTAAATTACATAAAGCTTTTCATTAAATACCACAGCTTATGCCATGCCCTGTCTCGGTCTGCCCGGGACTGTCTGCCCACCCACCTACTGGCTTCCTGTCCGCCTGTCTCGCCGACCTGCTGCTGTCTTATTATAACCGACTGAAGTCGGCGGCCGTCGCTGTAGCTCTTGATCTTACTTTTTTCGCTCTGGTTTCTGTCTGCCTAATGGACGCTCGGTGGATCTGTCTGTCTGTCTGCTTGTCGGTTCCACGGCCTGCCTCTCTCTGTGTCTGTTGGGCTCTCCATCCTCGTGTCTGTCTCTCGGCCGGCCTGTCTGTTGGTTTGTCTTCCTGGTAAGCTTTTCATATTTCCCTCGTCTTGCCAATTACTTTGGTTTTGTTGTTGCTTCTCGTACTCTTGCTGCTGCTGGCGTTGTTGTTGTAGCTGGATTTGTTGTTGTTCATGTTGCTCTTGCTTCCACATAAAGCCCGTTAAAAAAGGGTAAAAATGTATTAAATTTCAAAGTGTACAGCCAAGTGCTCTCCACTCAAATGCCTACTGTCTCTTTCTCTCGCTCTCCTTTGTCTCGCCGTCTCTACACGGCATTCTTGGGGAAGCTATAAAAAGGCATATGACTCGTGTTTTCTATAAAATATAATTTTTCTATACCTCAGACAGAGAGAGGGTTTCGAGGTGAGGTGCGAATAATGAATGGAGTTGTGGCTCCTGGTCGACTGAGGGGATCCCAAATTAGTGCTACTTAAGTTATTAACAACAACAACAACAACAACAACTAGAACAACGGGCCGACAGGGACGAGAACGAGAAAAACATCGACAACATCATCCAGTGAACCAACAACGAAATCAACAACAACCTACAGACAACGTCATCAAAACCGGCCTCATATGAAAGGGAAGGGGAAGCAAGGGAAGCATAAGAATGAGGAAGGCAAGGAAGGAAGAGAGAAGGAGGAGGGAAGGGAATGAGAAATCAAACCATCGGCGGGCAAATGATGGCGCCCAAGTGCTCGGGGATCAAGAGTTCGCCGCTCGTTGAAATCATGTTTTCACTTTGCGCTTGCGGTTGGGCTCGGTTTTCATATTTCGGTGGTTCGGGCTGGGCCGCGCAGGACCGGGGTCGGTGCCGGTGCCAGGAGTTTGGGGTCCGTTTAATGAAAAGAGGTCCTTGCGGGTTGCGTTTAATTAATTAAAAGCCCGACGCAGCCGTCCGATGTCTCGTCCCACCGTCCAGGAAGACCACAACAACAGCAACAACGACGACGACAACATCGTCAACCGCCACGCAGAGTAGGGTGAAGGCGGGTGGGGTGAGGGGGATGGAGGAAGTTCCGAGGGTGGGTCGGCGAGACTCGAGGGTTGGACGTTAAATTTAAAGACAGTCGTTTGTGGACGGCCACGAAAAGACAGGTGAGGGCGAGGACTCCAGATATGGCCGATGACGGTGACGATGATGGGGATGATGAGGTGCGGACTGGTTTAGGACGAGGCGACTGGAGTGGTTTTACCTGCGAAGGAGCCAACTTAAGAAGAAGGAAGAACGACGGCGACGATGGGAGAGAAGAGAGTCGCCTCTCTCTTCTCTCCCATCGTTGACGGAAGAAAACTTTCTCCAGAGAAACTATTAATTGGGCGAATATGAACTTTCGAAGGATGTACTTGTATGTTGCGAAATTGGGGGAGAAGACGGTCGGAGGGATGGGAGTCTGGCCGAAGTCTGAGGAAGGGAAGCGCGGCAGAAAAGATAATGACTGTCGGCTGGAGACACTCGAAGATTTAATTTATTCTTTCGAGCAGAAAGCAATTCCGAAAAGAACAGAGGGAGAAAAGTAGAAGGTAAGGAAGAGAAGAAAAAAAAAAGACAAAATTCGATGGAGGGGAAAGGAGAAAAAAGAGAGAAGGAACCAACTACTCAGAAGCCACAAACGTCGTACGGCGCCCGTGTGTCCGAAGTCCGTGAAAATGGCGAACTTTTCAAGGATGGCGAGCATTAACAAAGGTCAAGGAACATGACAACGACAAGAACAACAACAACAATGAAAACTAAATGAAAAATAACAACAAGAGGAAGAACAAAAAATAACGAACACTACAACAAAGTTGTAATAAGAAAAACAACAACAGCAGCCCCGACGGCCACCACAGAAAACCAAGGACAATGTAGTCAAAGGACCAACTCGGCGAGAGTGGGCAGCACTTGAAGGAGGAGTCCAACAACAACCACGACGGGGAGACAACAAGGCAAGAGAAAAAAATAAACAAATAACGAGAGCAAGAGGGAGGAGGGCGAAATCAGATGACAATGAAAATATAAGAATAAAATGCTAACAAGGACCGCGACGGCGAAGGGCATGCAAAAATAATTAAAAGCAGCAGGGGAAAGCAGGACAAATAACGATAACGACAGCCAGCACGAGTAGAGAGGGACGAAAGGAGTCCTGCAGGAGGGACGCCAGGATGAGATGGGTCTCGCAAACAGGATTATATTTTATTTGCTCGACCAAATAAAGTCACAAATAGACGCCAGAGCGACAAAAACCAACCACGACAGTTGGAAAATCGCATGCGGAATTTAATGACATGCGAGAGCCCGCCAGGACAAAAAGATAGCAACAACAACCGGGCATGAACGCAGGTTTGGCACATCAGAAGACAATAAATTCAAGCATGAACAGAATAAGTCAAGCATATGAGTTCGGGCGCAAAAAATAACAGAATAGAACAAAATAAAACAAAGTAAAGTCAAATGGAAGGACGAGCAGCAGTGGGCAAAAAAACGAACTCGAAGGAGTTGGAGATGTGGGCGAAAGGCGGACAAGGAGTGGAAGACGTAAATAGAAAAGCAATTGGACTGCGATTCTGTCGCAAGGTTGTGGAACGAGCCAGGACTCGACAACCGAGGTCAATGGGGGAGGTCGACGTGCCGGGCAATAGAAGGGCGCCGAAGGGCGAGGCCTTGGGGGTAGGGAGCTTGGGGAGCTCGGTAGTCGAGTAATGACCTCGAATTGGGTTGAACTGGAATTCCAACGAAGCGTATTAATTACTATAATCCCTGGAACCCGTGACTAAAGCCCATAGAAGCGCAAGGAACCCTGAACCGAATCAGTTTTTTTATACCCTCGGTTGTCGATGGCCGCTGACGTATGGAGCCAGGCTACTCCGAGGATCCTGCGACCCTGGTGTCCTGCGGACGAGCCAGGCCTCCCATCTCGATCAGTCCGTCGAAAGGTTTCCATGGTCGGGTTTTATTATTATCATAGGAACTCGGCTAAGCCTGAGTATTAAAATCCACTTCAACGGGAGTGGTGCAAGAACAACAAACAACAATACATACAAGACAAAAACAACAATAAAAAACAGGGATGAAAAAAATAGTAGTAAAGCATTGGTAACAAAAACAAACACAAACGCAAACAGATAAAGTCCTCTTCAAACAACAAATGCGAAAAACGAAGCAGACAGAGAGCGGAATGAAACGAAACGAAATGAGAAGGAAAGGGGCGATCGAGGTGGGCGGGGACAGCGAGAGGGAGAGGGAGTGGAAGAGGAAGTGTGGGGGTAGGGGATAAAAGGAAACCACGCAGGAACAGCAAAAAGTCATCCAAGTTTTTTCTACAACAATTCATAATAATTGTAAACCCCGCCCACCTAGAGCGCTCTGGTGGGCAAACGAGGCGGGGGGTGGCGGTGTGGGTTTGGAGGCGGAGGGAGTGAGGAAGAGGAAGGTAGTATAAGTTGGTGGAGCAACAGAGCACGGAGCAAAATAATCGCTGCAAACCACTTGAGATCTCGCACTTGACAGAGCCGGGCCCGGAGCCGGGGTTGGAACAGACTGGAGCGGAGGGAAATCATAAACGCAGAGAACAATTCATCAGACATGGCCCTGGAGTGCGGACGGCAGCGGGAGGACGAGGCGCGCGTGCGGTGGGTGCCGGTCGCTGTTGCCGTTGCCCGGCTATGCATGTTTCTTGCATGTTGGCACCACTGATGCCTGCCGCCGCTCATCATTTAAAACTTTGGACGCAGCAACTTTTTTCAATATTCCCCCCGAACAGGACGACGGTGGTGGGGAGGACGGAGCGGCGGTGGGGAAGGACGAGGACGTGGACGCGGACGCTGGAGCAAAGGGTTAAATACGTTTGCAAACACTTGAATTATCTCGCAGGCTGCAGGATACGCAGGATGTCCTTTGCGGGCGTGCGTCTCCTCTCTCTCGCTCTCTCCCTCGCTATTTCTCCCTCCGTGGCTCGTGAAGTTTGTTCAAGGACTTTGTGTTCCGAACATATCCCTTTAACCCGTTGTTGTTACGATTATTGTTGTTGCTATTATTGTTGTGTTGTTTTGCGATTGTTCTTCTTCTTGTTGCTGCCGTTGTTTTTGTTGCTCTGGGGATGCAGCTGCCGGTGGCTGCCCAGGACGTCGCCGGTTTTGCTCCTCTTGGCGAAATAAATTCACAAAAGTATATAATTTTGCAATTATCCTTTTGGTGGAGCAGCAACAACAACAGGAACAAGGCGGTGCCCCAACAGTCGCAACATTGTTGTCGTTGTTGTTGTTGTTGTCGTCGTGGTGGAATCAGTAACAATTGTTGTTGTTGTTCGTATTGCCTTTGTTGTTGTTGTTTGCATTGTGCAACTCATTAGCAGAGTTTTGTGGCCATGAATTTAACCTTCGACCCAAGGCGACCGCGACAACGAGAAAGGAGCGGGAGTGGGAGAGCGAGAGAGAGAGAAGGAGGCAGAGGGCAGAGAAAAGTTTCGCAACCTTCCTCCGGCGCCACGTGCCCCGTCCCCAGGGACCCGAAGACTTCCAGGCGAACCGAAAGAAAATGCCAACAGCAGACCGGGGGAGTGCGAAGCGAGCACAGGTGGCAGGAAGAGGACGAGACGACGGATGGGGCGAAAAAGTTTCCTCTCCACCTTGGGAGGACAAGTATTTAAAGCGTCCACGGAGGACGCTGGAGCGATTCAACGAAATCCGACCCCGGCCCCGACACCGCCCGACCCGCCACACCGTCAATTACTCCCGCTCTCGCTGCCTCAGGACCGAGGCTGGGGCTTAAAGTCTTAGTCGAGGAAAATGCCCGTGAATAAAACATGGTAAACTCCTTCTCTAGCCTCCTCCCTTTCCGCCCCGCGCCCGTCTCTCTCCCTCCTCTGCAGCTTGATTTTATTGGCAACCTCTCGATGGATCGATGGCGAAGCCTCGGACGTCTGTTTTCTATTAAGTATGCAATTTAATAGTCATAAAATCCTGGGGCTTTTGGCCCCGAGCTCAGCAGCGAAGTGGACGAGAGAAGCGAAGGCAAGGGGGGAGGAATGCGAGGTCCAGCTAGTGAATGAATGGAAATTCAGCTCCATTTATTCCTGATTTCATGGAGCCGCCGCGCCGGCCTGCGTCGCCATCCACCACCTAGCCTTGGTGCCCTCGACCTTTAACCCGTCGACCTCCAACCCCAGGTCGGCTCCCAAGCCCTCGGCCTCCGACACTTCTCCCCATCCCTC
The DNA here is from genome assembly GCA_947389925.1 of Coelopa pilipes. NCBI lineage: Eukaryota > Metazoa > Arthropoda > Insecta > Diptera > Coelopidae > Coelopa > Coelopa pilipes. The sequence goes on along the minus strand of OX376697.1, from coordinate 43,379,180 downwards.
TCCCATCTCTCTGCGGCTGTCGGCGCTCCTTCCACCTCGTGCGCGCCAATCGACCCTCAGCATCATCGAAAGGGTCACGACTGAAGGGAGAGGCGAAGGATGGGGTGGCCGAGGGTGAGGGCGAGGTGGCGGCAGGGCGGCGATAAAGAATCAAGGTTAGCCGAGGATTCGGAACAATTTTATTCAATTGTTTTTGCTCGTTCCGTCAAGGACCCAGGTTGCGATTTTTTGTTCCCTTTTCGTCCTTTGGCCGGCCGAAACTTTCGCAACATTTTTCGATTGAGCGTCCAGAGTGGGTGGGCGGGGAGACAGCAACAACAACAACAGCAACACCAACTACTATTGTGTGTGTACGGGTGTGAGCGAGAAGGAGAAGAATCAACAAAAATTCCAATTTAAAGTTCCTTTACTTTAGTTCTTTACCCTTTGAGTTTCTCGATTTTTTCGTTTTTTCACAGAGTTCGAGTGGTCATGAAACGGGACAGACTTCAATCGAAAATTGGAAAAATTTGTTCCTCTACTTGTTGTCGTCGTCGTCGTCGTCGTCGTCGTCGTTGTTGTGCGCTGTTTTGGGAAAAATCTGCAAACAATCGGGTGAAGGTTCGCGGTTCGTGCACTGAGGTGGCCAGATTCGAGCGCGACGCAGTAATGAAGGGGCGAAAATGAAACTTGGGATGGAAATTCAGGTTGGGTCACCAGGAGTTCAGAGGTTTTCCACCTGGAGATCGATGGTCGGGCCCGTGCAGAGGCGACCGGCCAGACACGCATGGGAATCTGGCGCAAAGGGCATCAAAAATTCCAGTTGAAGTGGCCAATGGATCGGAACCAATGCGGAAGCTGCAAAAACAGCTGCCGGCGATTCTCGGTAACAACAAGTGCAATTAAATTTAACGTACAGAGGCTCCGCCCTTGTGTCGTCTGCCCGCTCGGACCCTGACGCTCTCGTCACGGTCGCGTTGACGTCTCCGTGCCCAGCGGAGGGCGTGGTGAGGGGGGCAGCGAGGCGAGGCGAGGACAGCCGATGTCCTTTTCGAAATAATTAAATTCAATCGCAATATCCTTTCGGTTTGCAACCAATTACTCGCTGGTTATCTGCTTTTAATTTTGCTGCCGTTGCGCATCGATTAAACGCGCCTCCCTCCCGACCTCCCGACCACCCTCCGCCTTCGGCTCGTCGCTCCGAAGCTCCGTCGGACCCGCCGCCTCCCTCTCCCCGCCCATCCCGCCACCTTCCGCCCATCTGTCCCTCGTCGCTCGGTCTCCGGCCGGATGTTCGTCCATTGGCTCGGGTCGGCTGGGTAACACTGCATGGTCCTGCATGTGTGTGATGTGTGTGTCTGTGTGTGTGTGTGTATGTGTGGCCGTGCATGTGTTTGTGGAAATCTGGCTAAATCGTTCGGTTTAACTCTGACTCTTCGGCTGACCGGCAGCGGGCGCTGCTGCAAATAATTATCCTTTGCATCCGTCGGAGAGCTGTTCGGACGATTCCGGGCGCCGATCGCACTGCATTCTCTCTCCCTCTATCTTTCTCATCCACTCTCTAACCCTCTGTCTCCCCTTTGTTCCCTCCCTCCCCTTCCCGCCCAGCTCCCGGAAAATATTCAATCAACTTGATTGCAAAAACGCGCTGCAATGAGAGGACATTTGGAATATTTGCCGAGCGCCAGTTTTGGTCGGCCTACACCATTTTGTTCCACGCATTGCTGACGGTATTGTTGTAATTACTCTCTTGTTGTTGTTGTTGTTGCGGTCTCCACTCCCGTCGCCGCAGTTGACAGGGCACAGACATGGTTTCCAATTAAATTTCATACTCATCGAGGCGAAAATACGATCACGTGTTTTGCGCCCGTCTCCCCCACTCGCCTGCCCCTACTCGTTGTCTCTCCCTCTCCCTCCGCCTCTCCCCATCTCTGCCGCCTTTGTCTGCCTTTGTATGGTTCATTATGGAAGCCAGAACCCAATATCAATGTCTCACTCGCTCATTGTTTTCGACCAGAATTTCCGAAATTGACCGAAATACGGCGGACGCTCTGCACGACGGAAAGATGGACCGACGGACGACCGGAGAGACAGACGGACAACGGACACAAAAGTCTCCGCTCCGTATCGCGTTCATTTACACCAGTTAATTGCATTTGGCGAGAGGGCGAGGAGACGAACAGGCAGACAGACAGAGCAGCAGCTAGATAGACATGCCAATGAGACAGGTAGCCTGATGGATGGCGAGACAGAGACAGAGGCAGAGACAGAGACTGCGGCTGATGGATGCCGAGGGAGACAGGCGGACAGACAGGGCCAGACAGAAGAGCGAATGAAGTGGAAGGAAGTGAAGGAGGAAGAGGCGAGAAAACGGTCGGACAGACGGAGCGGCGACGAGAGCTGACGACGCATGTGGAGAGAGCTGACAGATTGTGCGGGATGCGAGAGGAGAGTGGCAAAGAGAGACGAAGAGAGCAGAAGATGGACACGGGCCCAAATGGAGGCATTTCATTAGCCAAGGCCTTGGCAGAGATGACGAATGAGAGGGAGGTCAGGTAGATTAAAAGAAGCAAAGTAGATTTAAGAGATGAGGAGAGAGGGAGCCAGAGGGAGCGGCTTTCGTCCCAATTCGCCACCAGGAGCACTTTGGGACCGGAGTCCTTCGCGGTGACCCTCGATTCGGGAGACCGAACACCTACGACTAATGCACCTTCCACCAGGCTGCACCAGGCCACACCCCACACCTCGCGACGGCCCCCGGGACATGGGAACAGCGACAGCGGGAAACAAAACAGCAACAGCAACGCCAGCAACAGCAGCAGCAACAATGGAAAGCAACAACAAAAAGCACTTCACTGTCTGTTCGCTCCATTTAGGACAAGCGACGAGGGCCGACGAGCAATTCATTCCTGGATTCGCATAATCATGGCTGCCGGCTGTCATTTTGCAGCTTGCCAGAGTTCTAAAATGGCTTACATTACATCCACATCGACAGACAGACAGACACGCGCGCACACACACACCCCCTACAGCCCCTACAAAGCCGCTCACACTCACGCGCCATGAACACATTCACACCATTATACACAGACATGGTCTCCAAACAGACATAACGAGAAAACACAGGGGACGAGGGCAAGGGGAGGCGGAGCCGGACAGTGTGGGGAGAGTCTGGGTCTGGGTGGACGAGCTGGAGCCGGAGCCGGTGCCGGTGCCGTAACACGAAGCCCTAACCGCAAACAATGCCAAAAGCTAAGCCTCAAAATGCGCAGAATGCGCGGTGTCAGCAAAAGTGTAGACTTAAATTATTTTAGCTATTTTTGTGGAGACTCCGCCCCGGGGGCCGCCGCCGGCTCCGATGGAGAGTCGGGCGCTGGTCGATGGATGCTGCCAGATTGACGCGTGAGCTCCGGGTGTCGGCGAGAATTGAAAGGACGTGACAAGTTGGGGTCGCCCCGTGCGCTGCGGTGGTCCGTGTCGTCGTCGGCGTTTGCGTCGGTCTTGGTATCTCTGATGGACGTGTTGGAGTCTGTGATGGCGTTGGATTTGCTGCTGGTGTTGGTGTTGGAGTTGGTGTTGGAGTTGGTGTTGGAGTTGGTGTCACTGTGCTCGTGAGTCCGGGGGCGTGGAGCCCTCCAGTGACCATCGCCGTCAGCATCTGCCGCGGCGGGAGCCGGAGCTTCAGGTGAGCAGACGGGGTTCGTTTGATGTGCGTCGAGTTCCAAAAACAAAAACCGGAAACAATTGAAAAACTTTTCGCACAACTCTTGTGGAATTGAATTTCCCCGAATGAAGAGCTCTTTGATGTTTCAGGTTTTGCTTTTGTCTTCGGGTCGGGGAAGAAGGGCAATGAAGGGGTTAAAGATTGATAGGGGTATTAAAGTTCAGGTTTAGGGACAGGAAATATTTGAATTTGAGTTAACCAGAAAAATTAAAATATTGTAAAATACTCTGCGAGCGTTTTGAAAGTCGTCAAATCAATTACTCGGCAGGAATTTGTGAAATAGGCCTAGAGAACTTGCTCCAATCCGGATGTGTTGGCGACAAAATCCTCTAACGAAACCCCGATGCCGATGGCCAAAAGCTTCTTCTTCCTGTTCCCTCTCCCCACACCTTCTCCACCACTCGATCACCAGTCGCATATCGATTTTCTGCCAACTCCTTCTTTCCGCAGCTCTTCATCGAAATCCGAATGAATTCGAAACCAAAAAATCAAAACAATACTTCGTAATCTGCATATAAATAAATAAATTCCTGCCTGCCGTTTTGCTCTATTTAAGGCTCTCTCTCTCTCTCACTCACTCTCTCTTTCTAAAATCCTCTACATAGTCATTCCATTTAACTCGACGATTTTTAAATCCCAATGGAAAGCCACACAACAACGAGAGCAACAGCAACGGCTTAGGACCTGATGCAGAAAATATTATCTAAATTGCTTATGTAACGCTCCTTCCTGTCTGAGGGAAATAATAACAACACAAACAACGAGAACCAGACGACACTTTCCTCCACAACCCCAAAACAGCACCCGCCCCCCACCACCCCACTTCACTTGCCTCGACTCCACTCCACTCGCTTTCCTCGCCAGCTCCAGGCCATTCCGAGCCCGACGGCTGCCCCTGGATTTTGCAGCAAATGCAAATTTCTGGGTGCAACCGCAGCTTCCGTGCATCAGCCGACTGACGGCCATCGCATCAACCGGTCGGCCATGTCAGATTCAACACCAACAACAAACACGTCCTACCCACCGACATCGAGGCTTAGGAGGAAAGGATGAGACTGAGACGAGGACCAGGAGGGAGAAGCAGCGAATGAGAAGGAAAAGAGGTGAACGGAAGGGAGGGACGACGTGGAGAGTGAAGCCGAGCTGTGGACTGGATGCGACTCCAAGAACGGCGAGAAAGAGCGAAAGAGCCTGGAAACAGTTGATTTTGCCGTTGGTGACTTTCCTGGCACTCTGGTTGTTGCTCCTCCGTTACAGTTGTCCCTGTTGGAGTCTGCACATTGAATTTGAGTAATTTATGTTCATATGCAGGAGCCCAGGCTTCCACCGAGCCGACCTCCTCCACGAGCATCGATCCGACCATCGACGACGCCTGGATTCCAATCGAGGGGCGGGCCAGGGGGTCGGAGGGGTGGAAGGACGCGTCGGCAGCTCCTGTCAAACAGCATTTTCCATCATTGCCGCTGTCGCTGCTCTAATTTGTTTAGTCATCTCGCAATGCTGCTGCTCCAGTTGTTGCTGGGGAACTCTTGTTGTTGTCATTGTTCTTCTTCCCAGCACCGAGGACGGTGGACGGTGGTTGCCGCTGTCGATGTCCATTTCAAATTCAATTTCTCACAATGATATTTGCGAGCGATGTCCTTGCCGATTGTTGTTGGCATTATCGCTGCTGGCGACGAACAACAAGAGGTTGGCGATGCGGTTGCAGCTGCCCTCGTCGCCCTCCTCGGGGTCGTCGTCGCCGGTCCAGGGCTTCCTGCCACTCGAAATGAGTCCCAGAGTGGGTCCAGGTGAAGGAGAATCAGACGGGCTGCGATACCAAGTGCTGTGAATACCTAGATAAGGTTAAATAAGAGCAACGTCCTGCCACCCTTTCGTTTGCACACTGGCTTCCTCACTCTGCCAAACTTTCAGCTGGCTTCTTCATCGTTGCTGGAGCCAATGCACCTGGTTTGGCTCATTGTTGTTGCTGCATCTGTCGATTTGTTGGCGCAAAACTCGCCCACCTCGCAGTCTTCAGTCGAGTCGAGAGTCTCCCACTTTCTCTGCTCACCTCACGCCCTCGCCACCGCCCTGGCGACGGTGTCTTCGGAGAAGAAGCCCTACTAATTGGGGTCGTCGTCTGGTTTCATGCAACGGATTGTGCATGTGTGAGTATTTTATGATTCTACGAACCAGAAGATGTTCATTAAGGAAGATTCAGGATACACCAAGAATGCAGGACAGAACATGCCGAGGGTTTAATGAAAGCTCATAGGTTTCCCATCTCATTAGGGGAAATTGATTGCGAAAAGATCTCATCCTGGACTACAAAGGACATTCTCTGCAATCCCGGAATTTCACGCCTCGCCAGAAGGCAGCGTCCCTTGCCCCATGTGGTCACGTTGAAATGGGCCCCGGACCCCCTGGTCCATCATCATGTGCCAAGGATCTGCCCACACACTTGATTCGAAATCAGAATCGGAACAGAGAAAGAGCGAACAGAAATAAAGCGGAACGAAAAAAGGAGACAAAATCAAGGGAGGAAAAAAGCTGCAAATTAGACGAGGACGAGGAATGAAAAATTAAATGCAAACAAGGACAGTAACAACAACAACAAGATCTGCTCCAACACGAGAGCCAAAAGTTTGCAGACGCCATCTGTCGATAAAAAAAAAAGAAAAAACAAAAAGCCTTCTGGCGAAAAAAGAACGAACCCAAAAAATGAACGAAAAGGACAAGGCAAGGAGACGAGGGTGAGTGTTTGGCGGGAGGGGGAGTCGGAGGGGGAGCCCGAGAGATGAGAAACGGCCAGAGGACGGACGGAAATTCGGATGGACCGCACGCCGTATCCTCAAACATGCGGTCGCAACTCCGTTGTTGCTGCCCTTGTGGGGTTTCGAGGGGTCCTCAATGAAAGTTTGAAGCCGAAGGACACGGGGGATGAACAGCGAAAGACGTCCTGGAGAAAGGGGCAGAGGGGCCATAAAGGGAGGGTCAGTCAGCGAGAGAAGGGTCAAAAAAGATGCGCTCTGAGGTGTGGGTCAGAAATCACTTGGTTCCAGCACGGAGGGGAATTCGGCACCTTTTGCACGAGAATCACGCAAAAGCATGAACATCGCATGAAGCATCGCGCATGGACGCAGCAGATGGCGGGCGATGGTCGATGGCAGATATCGCTGGTAATCTTGCGGCGTAAATAAATAAAACAGGACCTCGGCTGCGAACGATAACGAGGAGCAGGAGGTCGGACAGACAGGCAGCGAAAGGACACTCGCATAAAATTTTATTTAATTTTTACAGCCGCAAGCAGAGAAGGGCCAGCGCGCAGGATGAGACAACGGACGAGAGGGAGGGAGGCACAAAGAGAGAGAGAGAGGGAAAGCGAGAGCGAGAGAGATAACCACCTGTCTGTGTGCGGCTCCAGCTTCGTCGACGACTTTGAAGGATGTCGAAAAGTTTGTTAAAACGAAAAATTAAATTTCCGCAACAAGGATGTCAGTGGGCAGTCGGTCTGTCTGGCAGTCAGTCTCGCTGCCTGCCTCGATGTCAGTGCGAGGACCAGAGACGAATCGCAGGGCAGACAGAAGACGGACAAGCGACGAGAGAGAGAGAGGGGAGACCAAAGAGCGCGAACAGACAGGAGTCCATCAGCAGGCGCATCAATCTGTGCAGAACGAGCCGTGTCGTCGTCGGCAGTTGTCCAGGGGCGACAGCGAGACACGGGCGGCCGGGGACAGGGCAGAACAGGAGCGGTGGCGAATAATGCGTAGACAACAACTACAACAAGAGCGTGACTGCCTCAGAGGCGGCGCGAGGAGGTGGCGGGGAGTCCGAATTTTATGCGGCTGTGTGTTTTTAGCTAATTTCATTTTGACAGTAGAAATTTGAGGAATCCAGCAGGAGGAGGAGCAGGAGGAGGTGTGGCGAGGATTTCGAGAAGAACACGAGGATTTGGAGGATTCGCGCCGTCTGGGCGAAGGATAAAGTTTTGTTGCGAAATTATTTTTTGATTTTTGCGCGGCGTAAAATTAAAAATCGCAGCAGACGTTAACTTGATTATTTGACTGGTGGCACTGAGACGGAGTCGAAGAAGGAGGACTCGCGGAAGGACTCGTAGAAGGACTCGGCGAGGGGAGAATGGTGTGGGGAGGATGCCGAATGTCGGCAGACACCGGATGAAGTGGAGGACAACCGGACGGACGCTGATGAGCGACATCAGGTGATGGTGGACGAAAACTTTTCGAGCTCCTCGACTGACTGCGAATCTAATTAAAATTGTTTGGAGGGAAACAAAAAAATTATAATTGAAATACAACAAATAAAATAAAAACAAAAAAAATTGGAAAATTACAAATTGTCTGCAGTGGCGACTTTCATGGAACGCGAAGCCGCAAATTAACTACATTTGCATATTTCTCTTTCTCGAGGGATAAAAGTTTCTTCGGTTGATAATCCCAAATTGCTTGGGTGGTAAAGATAATTGGAAAGGCATTTACATATTATGTGTTCGACAAATTTATTATATGCAAAATCCTATACAGGAAAATAACTATAGTGATATCATTCTTTTCTTCCATTTGGGGTTTCAGCGATTTTTCCAAAGTTATTCATGGTTTTCGCATATCAGTGACGTTAAATATATTTTCTTTCTTCTGCCTTTATTTCTTCCTCTCCCTCTCTTACACTTTTCCCTCTCCACCAGCTCTCATTTCCCTTTGTCGCTCTCGGGCCCCACGCGAGTATCGATTCCAATCATAATTGAATTCGTCCATTTATGAATAGGACGACGTTGCTCCGTTGTATCCGTTTTTTATCACCTCTGTATTCCAATCATCCTTTGCCTATCAGTCCGACGGCCTGTTCACATTGTGAGGGACAGCGAGAAAGAGAGGGAGAGAGGGAAAGAGACGCAGAGGGGGCAGCAGCGGCAGGAGCAACGAAATCCATGTTTCTGTCAGCAGTCGCAAAGAAAATAATTATTTCCACGGGACCAATGGACAGGCAGTCGGACCCGGGAGGGACAAACGGCGAGAAGACGAGACCGAGAGCGACAAACTGAGGAAGGTAGAGTGAGACAGAGTCAACACGGACCGAAGGCTCTCCGCAAACATTCCAATACAACGCGAGAGGGAGAGAAACGTGAGAGGGCCGGAACCGAGACAGGCGGAGGCGGCCGAGGTAGAAACAAATAGAAATGGAAAGAGCCAGAGAGCCCTCCAGAGAGACAGAGAGAGAGAGAGAGAGAGAGAGAGAGGGAGAGCTAGAGAATGACGCACTCAACTACAACGGCATTGGGATCTAGGAATTGAATTAGCCGAAGGACCCCAGGCAAAGCGAGGAGTCGACGTGGATTGACGACAAAGTGGGGAACGGGGAAAAAAAGGGTAGAGAGAGAGAGCGAGAGAGAGAGAGAGAGAGAGCGAGAGAGAGAGAGTGCGAGAGAGAGAGAGAGGGAGATGGAAAAGAAGAGTGCAAAGGACAGCGTTGAGGATGATGGAAATAACCGTGGAGGCAAATCGTTTCCTTTTCTTTTTTGGTTTTCTTCCCTACTCACGAGGTTTTACGACGCAGGCAGACGCCAACAACAACAACAACAACAACAATAGTAGTAGCGACAGTAGGAGCGACAGCCTACGTGCTTCAGATAAAATACAACAACAACAGCAACGAGAATCCAATGATGATGATGGTCAGAAAGCTTGTTGGAATGTCATGTTAGTGGGCCAGTCAGTCCATAGTCGAGGGACGGACGGCTGTGGCTGGTGTCGCTGGCCGGCGGACGAACAGCGAGGCCGCCGGAGACACAGCGCGGTGGACATGTGTACAGCGGACAGACAGACAGCACATAGAGCGACAGAGGGAGAGGGATGCAGGCCTTTGAAGAAATTGAAATTCATGCAACGAGCCCAGCGCTGACCACTCAGTCGGCAACATAGAAAGCAGCAGCAGCAGCCGAGCGCCAGGAATAGCGACAACGACAATGACAACCACAACAACAACGGCAACGAAAGGGCAACAACAACATCGGAGAAGCAGCATCAACTTCAGCAACTGGTCAATAGGGAATGGCTGTAGTAGAAGGAACAGCAACAAAGCGACGAGTCGAGAGTTATTTTTGTAAATCAAGGGCAGCTGCAATAAACAACAACAACAACAAAAGCAACAACAATAGTAGTAGTAGTTGTAGTAGTTGCAAAACAAGTTGTTGCTATTTGAGTCGTACGTTGTTGTTGTGGGCAGTTTGATGTCATGTTGTTGTCGTTCACTATGATTCGTACGTTTTGCGAGACATTTTCCACATTTTCTTCAACGGAATCTCGTCGCATCTTCCTTTCGCTCTACACGTCTCTACGTCTCTTTCACTCCCCTGCGCTCTCCTGTCACGCACTATTTCATCTCCCTTTCTCTCCCCCTCGCCCGCTCACCTTGAATAAACAGAGGGTTTGGGGTCTTTCGCCGGAGATTCGATGCCGGCGACATGCGAAAGTGTCGTAAAAGACCAGTAAGATGAGCGAGAGAGGGGGAGAAAGAGAGAGAGAGAGAGAGAGAGAGAGGTTGGCAGCAATTTGCGTTGCAATTAATTGCAATTATGGCCAATTAAATTCAGGTTTAGTTTCGTTCTCGCAGTCGCAGGCCGCAGTCTCCAGACATAGCCAGACATACTCCCGTCTGTGTGTCTCTTGGTCGATTGGACGAAGGACGGATAAATTGTCGCTCGGTGGGTTGACGGGTTGTCGCTCGTTCATCGCACGTTGCTGCTGCTGTAGTTGTAGTTGTAGTTGTAGTTGCCTGTAGGGCTGCTGGTGATGACCAAGTGGTTGGCGGTGTGGCAGGCAGGACCTCGGGGCCGTCTTGCGTGTGGCACAGACGCATGGAACACCAGGGACCCCGGTGGTCGGGAGAAATATTGGCTGGAGCTCGTGTTGATGAGTTTATCATAATTCCGATGTTGAAGTTATTTACGAGTTGGTAGCTTTGCAAGGCCCTTTCGGGGCATGATAATTAAAAATAATTCGACTTTAACACAGCCTGTTCAGTGCAAAGAAGTGCTTAACGAGGAGAATGTGTGTATGTGAAAGAAGGTCGAGAATTTTCCTCGAATTTATGAGGATTTATAGGAGATAGTGAAGTATGCCATATTAATGAAACTTCCCTCCTGTTTGCCTTGGGAAGTCTAGACGTGTTCTTCACCCCTTGTCGATTTGCTGCAACGAATGGCACACAGAAGCATCACCGATTCCTTTTGTATCCTCTTAGCGACCTCCCTCCCTCCCCGACTGTCTGTCTGTCTCATCGCCTGTCTGCCTCACTTCATCGCATCCCGCAATCAACGAAATCCCCGGCGGCTCTAAAATATTCAAATTCATTTAAATCCTCCCTCCAGAACTAAGTGTTATTAGATTAACCCGTTGCTCTTTCATCTGAGCTGGTCTTTGGCGTAACGAACGTGTCCAAAACCACTCAATTTGCTCATCACAATTTGCCCCGGCCACCCAAAACTTCACCTCTGGCAGCCGCCCATTTATTTATTCATCCTCCCCATTTATCCACCTGTTTACCTTTTGCTTCGATTGACTTGCTTTCATCTTTCGATCATTGATTAAAATCAAAATTAATTTTCCGCCCCCATCGACCACTCTCCATTAGCACAATCACTACCGCACCACACCACACCATTGCACCCCTCCACCGGTCGAGCGGCAGGACAAAGGCCAGAGCGAATCAACCCGCCACAGAGTCAACAACTTTTTCTGACCAGCCTCATGCTAATCATCATTGTCGGTGGCATCCTCATCTTAGTGCCATGCCCTCAACGGCATCGTCAGAGCCACCCACCGACGATGACTATCGACGGCATCATAATCGTTATCGTTATCGTCATCACAGTAGTCGGCGGCAGCATCAAAGGAAATTATAGATTTCCTTCCCGGTGGCACTTCCGCCTCCCGACCCTCGTCCTGTGCACTAATCAGGATTTTCCTGTTGCCATCAGGGCTCGAGTTGAGTGGTGTCGGCACGGCCCTTCCACTTCCACCGATCAGCAGCTCCCACCCTTCCATCCGACCATCCGTCCATTCGCCGTCGCTTCGACCTGCCCGCCCTTGGAACCGTCGCGGTCGTTCATAATACAATTTTGTTAATAAACGCATTTTGCGGCTCGCTCGCGTCGTAATGCCCGGCTCGGGCCGGCCCGTCCCGCGTCCATTGTCTGCGCGCTTTGATGCAAATAATTAACAAATTTTCACAGCCACTTGGCAACGCCATTCGCCTACCGTAACCACCCCAAACCCCCGCCCCGCCGGCTCATTATATTCTGATTTCAAGGCGAATATTTAAAACCGCGGAATCCGAGAGCAGGAGTTGATTTTGGATTTAATTTAATTGTAATTGCTTTTGATAGTGTTGTTGCACATGGCACTTTGCCGTTGTTGTTATTGTAACATCGATGCAAATGACTACAACAACAACAGTAGCAAAATCAGGGAAAAGAGCAGGAGACAAAACAATTTTAATGAAATACAGACATTTTTACAGGGTGACGAATTTGAAACTTAGTTATGGTTTACCAATTAAAATATGTATAAACAATATTTTAAAATTGCAGTACGATATCAAAATGTATTAAATTGAAATTTATAATTTTTAGAAGGTTTCTATTGACCCTTTTGAGCTAAGTATGGGAATTTCTAAAAGGCAATTGAATTATTTTCAAACACCTCGGTGGCTCAATTTTATGTACATATGTGCGTGGAGGGATTTATGAGTGTAGGTGATAAATGTCGGTGTGAGTCTCTCTGTCCATCCCTCCCTCCGCCTGTCTGTCTGTCTGTCGGTTGCGTTTGTGAATGTGGATGACATGCACTTGATTTGCATAAATATGTCTCTCGTTTTCATGTACAAACAAGCATATGTTTATTTGTTTTCTGCTTAAGTAATGGTTTTTGTTGCAGTTGTTTTCATGCCATTGTTGTTGCTGTGACGGGGGTTTGGGTTGTTATCGCATTATTTGCCTGACTATAGGTGTTGTCGTGGTTATTGTTAACGAGTTGTCAAATGAATATTTAAATTTCACACTTCAACTTACTTTAATGCCGATCTGTTTGCAATGATTTACAAGTTATTTACCTGAAAATTAAAGATAACACAATTTATTATCATCGAGTTTCAATGCGGGTTGAGGGTGAATAACTTAAATTAAATGTTCTAAGCATGACAAGCCGATCAGATGCTTGGAGATTTGGAAAGCAGTTGTTACTATGACAATTACCATAGATAGCTAAGGAGACGAAAGGATTAGGATGCATGGAATTGACAGATATTCACAAAGATTAGCTTGAAGGCATACATTTTTCATTCGGATTAAAACCCACAAAGAAAGCAATACCACAAAATAAGCAATGACTTGTGGGATTTAAGTTCGAAAAAACCATTGCACGAACTGGGGGCAAAAAATTCTGCAGCACCTGCCCATGGAAGAGCAACCACAGAAGCCGGCCCTTGAACCGCAACAATCGCAGAAGAACTGGGAACCGGGAGCCTGCAGCTGAAGTGGCCCGGAGCACCCTTCAGTTCGGCATCACGCCGAAAATAACGATAATTCTCATTAAATGCAGCTCAGCGCAGACACCTTCACCGGCAGACATCAATCGCCGACGTCGAGGGGCGCCGGGCGAATGGGGAGACAGACAGAGCGAGAGGGAGAGACGGGGAAACGTACGACAGGACATCACGACCTCGACGATCATCACGACGACGACGCCGACTTCGACGCCGACGATGATGTTGATGATGATGACGTTGTTGAACGTGATAAGCAGCGGGATTAAATCAGGGGTAACAACTTAAAAATTACGTATAAATGAGAGCATGAATGAGGAGCAGGGGAGAGAAGGAGGTTTTAAATATATTTTGCGAAGGCTGATATGGCGATGGTGAGTGATGAACTCTAATTGAAGGCTATTATGAGTCGGACGCGAGGATAATGAAACTGGGAGAGACAGATAACGAGACCGACACACAGACAGACAGATCGATGGGGGGTGGGGAGACAGATGGGAAGACAGACCGACCGCCAGATGGGAGGCCAGTCAGACCGATGGGAAGGCATGGAGGCGGAAGGAACGGGAGGCAGGAGGATGCAAGAGCAGACAGCGAGATGGAGAGAAGTTGGAGGATGCAGATAGACAAAGCGGCAGGCAGACAGATAGAATCCCGATGAATAGGCCAGCGAGAGGCGAGAGGATGGACGAGGAGAGCAGGCAGTGGGCTGGGAGGAATCAATGGATTGCGCGAGCGGAGCTGAAAGCGAGAGTAGGAGATCACTTGAAATTCTAATCAAGCATAAATATATAATGAGAGCGAGCAGTGCGAATCACAATGGGGAAGCAGGCCAGGGAGAGGGGGAGCAACGCACTGAAACACGATGCGAAATTATGCGATGGACCGATGAGCGGATGTCGAAGAGCGAGGTGGAGGTGGGTGTGGCGAGGGATTGAAGCCGAAACAATTTTCTGCCGAAGGGTGCGCGTCGAGGTCGGTTGCGTGTGATGGAAATATTTCAGCGCGTGATGGCGTTGCCGGTGATGTCGATGAGGTGGAGGGAGCGCGTCAGGGGCGGACGAAGGAAGGATGGAAGGAAGGAAGGAGGCCGTCGTCACGCACCGAGCTGGAGGCCGTTGGAGCAGGTGATGTGGTGGATGCCTGTGGGTTGGGCTGGGAGCTGACACGATGATGACGTGGACGACGCCGATGATGTACATAAATGTGAATGCGTCGGGTCTGTGTTCGATTTTAATTGAACGTGTGTGCCGAGCACGAAATAAGCCGTTTATATCCTCTTTACAGGCGCCTACACATGTCGCTACGCACACGAATGCACGAACACACGCACACGCACACCGACGCAGACTGCCTGCTGTGATTTGTCCGTGCGCACGAGACACCCATACAGCGACAACTCGCCTCCTGCATGCTGAAAAGTTGTTAAAGTTTACGATATTCTAGTGAGTGTTCGTGTGTCTGCTCGTGTGTGTAGCTGTAACCGAGAGCGTGTGGTGGTGTCCCGTGTCTGCGATTATTTTAATACGAAGGATAAAACGAAACAAGTCGAGCACTTCATCAGTTGCTGGTATTTAGGGAGACAAGTTGCTGATGAAATGATGGAACGTCTCCAGATAAGAGCGTGCATTAAAATTCACCAGACTTCGTGTTAATTGCGGTTGCGGCGGGGCCAGATAGAGCGAACGAGAGGGGCCAGTGAGAGAGAAGGAGATGGAATTTCTCCAAACGAAGCGGCTGTGCAAAAGACGGCTGGCTTGGATGTGGTTGACGCTTATGCGAAGGGCATTACACTAATGATCCCGGTCGATGGGAGGATTTCAAGAACCGCCGACATGCGATACACGAGCAACAAGTGCGACGAAGGGAGAGAGGGAGAGAGATGGAAGAAGAGCCTTTATTCAGGCTAAGGCTAGGCAAAGACAGCAAACAAAATTGAGAGCCTAATGTAAGAATATAAAACAATCAAGAGAAAAATAAATGGACGGAGCAGACAAAGCATTGATGATCGTTTTCAGATCGTTTCAGTCACCTGCAATGAACTTTACAAAGGAAACCCGCAGAAACAAAAGCCATCGACGTGTGATGGGCACCACGTCAACGTGACTAAAAATAGCCGCCCACTCAGCGGAGTCCCGAGTGTGCCGGATTCGCAGAGGGACAGAAATTAAGTGTCGACAAAGACGACAAACGATAATTTGTCGTCGGGCGATAATTTCGAGGACTCGTAAGGAAACGAAACCTCATTAAATTGCAATGTTATTGTCATTGTCGAAGGCGTGGATTGTGTTGCTGTCGCTGTTGTAGGTGTTGTTATTGCCGCAGGTATTATTGGCGATGTTCCTGCTGAATGGTGTAGTGAATGTTGTTGACTTCGCTGTTATGGTTTTTGTTGCTGTCGATCTGGCTGTTATTGTTGTTTGCTTTAATTTGCAAGGCAAACAAACCGTAAAGAACAAAGATAAATAAAGCAATAAAACAGTTGGCAACTGCGGACGCGAGGACCGCAGGCGTGGCCGCGATCGTCGGCGACTGGAGACAGAAGCCGGGACTCGCGGCGGACTGAAAAGCGACAGGACAGCGACAACAACGGGCCGGACAGACAGACGGACAGGGTTAAGCTGCAGCGACAGGTATGATAAGTGTATGCGTGCGCGTGTGTGTGCGTCGTCGCGAGTCGAGTGCGAGTGCGACGGGCGAAAGTTTTCCAATTAAAAACTTTTCCACGGAGTCCGCGTTTCTCCGCGGGCTCCGCGATCCGGAGGCTGCCCTGGCCGCAGGGAGCAGGAGCTGTTTTAACCGATGCCCCTCACACCCCGCGCGTGATGCGGGGCCAAAATAAACAAAACGACGAAATGCCATCGAAAAGCACATTCGATACGAAAAGTGTAAACTTGAAGCGAAGTCGTCGTGAGTGTCAGAGGGAGAGCAAGAGAGGGAGTAACGGAGAAGGCACGCATACGTTAATTCTTCGTCTGCTGTCAGATTTAACCCGTTTCCTGTCAGTAGTTGTGGGCAAAATTACAATGTCTTCTATAGAGTTCTATTTTGTACTCGTAGTCGTCATAGAAATAATTAATATTTAAAATGTATGACATCTAACAAAATTTACAGGACATCAAAACACAAGAATCCTACAAGAATTCATAAGTTTCAAGAAAAAAATTTTATTATAGAAAACACAATACAGACCAACCGTGAAGTCTGAAGTATAAGGATAAGAAATGCTTTATGAACGTTTCGAGGAAAGATATTTAAAAATAAAACCAGACAAGGACGTCATCGACATCGACCCGACTCGTATCCTGGTCTACGAGCGCCTGACGTCCGTTGGCGGGTGTCGCGGACTCGACGTGGGCGTCGCCGCAAACGTCTCTCTCTGACTCCCTCCCTCTCACCCGCCCCAGTCCGGGCCCGCCGATAGCAGGTCGTTCGCTGAGTGCTCAGTTAGAGTGACAACGACAATATTTTCCATGCCACGCCAACGTCTGTTATTAAAAGAGGGAGGACGAGGGAGCGACGGACGGCGGGAGAAGGACGACGAGGAACGGCATGTGTGAGCGAAGTGCTCGGTCGAGCTGGGTGTGCCTGGTGGGCGGCGCCAGGGCAAGAGAGTCCTTGACACCAGCACAGCATGTGCGGCTTGCAAAGCACAGGGCGAGGCGAGGTGGAAGGTGAAAACGTCGGGGAGTAGAAAATACAAAGTTTAATTGATGGGAATGCCATCGCCTCAATTATAGACCACATGCGACGAAACTTCACTCGGTGCCGCCTCGGCGTATGCAGGACCTCCAGAGCCACATCCGTCCCTTCCTCTGCTGCTGCTCAATGCGAAATTCTGACGAAATTGGAATTATAAAATTACAGCAGGAAATACTCTTCCGGAACATTTTGAGCATTTTATCAAAAGGTCCCCGAAACTCACTGCGACAACTGTGAAACGAGCACAAATTCCGACTGACACATGTGACGGACCCAGACGGAGACCGGAGCGAACGGACGAACAGACAGATAGGCAGGAGCTTAAAATTCAGGACAAAACATTTCCCCACACACTCTCGGCACTGGGCGGGGCGACGTAAAAGTCCATTTGGTCAAAAATAAATGTCACTTTGGATTTAAAAACTAAGTCGGGGGCGGAAACAGGCAGGGGATGAGGCCCCAGGATCAGAAAAAAACACGAGGAAGAGGGGAGGAGGAAGGAGGCGGGTTTGGGGGATGGGAAAAAACGTCAAAAACATCTCGGAGCAATCACATGGAGGGACGAGGATAAATGAATGGAATCGAAGACCTGCAAGAAAGGACCAAATTAAAGGAACCGGAGGGATGGCGTGTGGGGTGCGCAAAAGGAAAGGCAACGGGAGCAGAGCAGGAAGGACAATCTGAGGGAAAAGGAAAGGAAAGCTGCGGAAAGATTTCCTCATCAGCCAAGAGCCCAAGAAGAAACATCGGCGATGGTGGTCGGAGAAAGGAAAACAACTTGAAGGAAATTGCGTCGGTGTCCGTGACGGTCCGGCGCCGTCGTCAATCCCGGAGAGGCACGGGGGGAGAGAGCGCCTGGCCCTGCGTCGGACAGTGTGTCTGCTCCTGATCCTGCTCCTAAGTGTCGCTGCGTCTGAGCTGCTCGGTCACTGGTCGAGTAAATAAACAAACAAATTGGATTTAACCATGTGTGAGTGCGACAAGGACACGCTCCATGCGTTTCACTCCCTTCCTCGGAGAAGCGGGGCCATTTTCAAGAAATGCCCGAGCGAGAGGTCAAAGTGTTGTGGGTGGTGAAGTGCGGAAAAAACAAACATCGAGAAATCCAGACGACAGCATTTGTCAGCGGCGAAGAAAAATGGCCAAAGGGAGAGGGCGGACGAACGAGGATACGGATGGACAAAGACCGAAGCCGACGAGAAGGTTTGTTAGGAAGATGAAAAGTGGAAGCGTCGGAAACAACGGAAGCGAAGGCGAAGGTAAAAAATGGCCACGACAGATAAGTGACCACAATTTGTGCTCGAGCGGAAGAAGCAGTGCCAACAATGGCCGAGGAAACAAGCGAGAAGCGAAAGCAAACAACCGGACCGGGATCTCGAGGAAGCCGCTTCTCGAACCGAAGATCCCGCCAGGGGACCTCCGGCGGAGAAAATGAAACTTTAAAGTGACGAGCAGTGCGTTTGATGAATCTTTTGTTGGCGTCCAAGACGCCCAAGACGTTGGCGTCGAAGGAGGCGAGACAAGTTTTTCAGGCGATTCTCTCCGGGTCCTTTGGATCATAAATCATTGGGAGGGGACGAGTGGGGCCGAGCCGAGAAATTTATGCATGGATCCTGGAGGAACAACGCTATGCATCAGACCGAGGACTCGACTCCTGACACAATACAAAGGCCAACAGGCACTGATGGCAGTCAGTCGAAGGACATCGATGCGTAATAGGAATTACAATGAGACCCCGGACGAAGTGGGGGTCACGTCAAGATAGCAGAGAAGTCGTGGGTCTCGAAAAGAACAAAAGAAAATGCAAAGCAAACACAACTATGCGATGAAAGTTTCAGAACGAAAGGCCTTCGCCTTAAGGAGTCCATTGGAGTCTTCCTGTCCTTCTCACCGCATGCCTCGTTTTTCTTGCCCCACTCTCTGACCTGCAACTCATCGGATTGCGAGTGTCCTTCGAGGCCAGAAGCGAAGGATGCGAGAAATTAAAACAAACACACATTCGGAATTCAGGCGGAAACTTTGATGAATGGCGTGCAAAGTGTCTGGAACAAGGATCTGGATCCAGGACCCGGCTCATTCGCACCGGCAGGACATTCATTCATTCCTTCTCCCAAAAGAGGGGGCGGAAGACGGAAGTCGAAAACAATTTGGAAATTAAACAAATAAACAGAAATGGAAAATCTTCGCCATGGTCTTCATTTCTTTTCGCAAGTTTTGCCGGGGATGAAGAGACAGACAGACTGACAGACAGACAGACTCCAAGGAAGCAGGACGACAACGTGGAATGGCGATAGTAGAGGGGCGGGCAGAGGTGGGGAGGACCGTAGTTAAAATGCAGAGTGAAACCAATCGATGGAAAACAATTTTGAACAATTTTCACAAGTGGCAGCCGGCAGCAGTCAAAGCGAAGCTAAAGATTATTGAAGCATGCTTCTAGGCAAATAACCAGGAGCCAGCGCCGTCTTCAAAACGAGGAGGGGCGCGTACTCGCAACGACCGAGGGCGAGTCAAGGATGCTCGTGGACATGGTGAGTGGAGGTTGGCAATCGTTCGAGATGTAGTGAAAAATAAATTGACCATCACATGAGAGCAAATATGAGAGAAAAGAAAAGGAACAAATGTCGACAGGACATGAGCACCCGACGGTGGGCAGAGAACCGGCGAGACAGAAAAGCTAGAGAGAGATGAAAAGGAAACGACTGACTTCCCTGAGTAAATACGCGAGTCTGGGATGGAAGGAAATACCGACGAAAGAGTGGGAAAAGAATAGATGAATAGGAGGGATTTACTTAATCTTTTCTTCTCGTTTCCCCATTCTTATTTTATAACTCCCTCACATTGAAAGTTAACCAATGTAGAAGAGTATAGAAGAAAATGATAAACCAACAAGTGGAGTAATGAGAATGAGAAAATGTAAGAATTCCTAATTAAAATCTTGAGACAAGGAAGGATCGAAAGAGACGCGAGTGTAGCAGAGAGGAGGATAAACTCAATTTGGGGAAGTTGAAGAACCCGAGGAAGCAACTCGGGCCATGGAACGAGTGGACAAACAACTCACGAAAGCCACGAAACAAAAGACGCCGGCAAGTAATTGAGCGCAAGCCGAAAATAAACCGAGGAAAAGGAAGGAAAAGACGGAACGATAAAGGTACGGAAGGAAGAAGGTGGAGGAAGAATGTGGTTGGGGCTTGATGGGGAATCTTCAGGTGAAAACTATCTTAAATTAAAATCGTCTCCGCAAACAAACCGACCCCCGACGAAGGAGAAAGAATACATAAAGACAAAGTCAAGAGAAAATTAAAGAAAACAGAACGAAGGAAGGTGAATGAAATGAGGAAAAACGCTCAATCGGAGGAGGGGAATAAAATGGAGCCATCAGGAAGTTGCGGGAAGCATACCGGAAGTACAGACGGAAACGCACTCCACACACACAACCACGCTCTAATGGTTTTTCTCCCTCTCGTTCACTCTCTGCTATCTCTCCATCTCGCTCCTTCTCATTCTGTGCCGGCACGGAAGTCGCTGAAAAGAAAAATACATGTGAAGCAGGGAGCGTGAAATTCAATCTCTCGACAATACACTGAGCGAAACCCTGGGGCAAGCATACACGAAGCGTGGCAGCGACGACGGGTTGCAGCAGAAGGGGTGAAAGAGATAGACGACTTCATCTTGAGCAGCTCCTTGGAGAGGTATCGAAGGACTTTGAGAAAACAAGGTCTGATTCGCAGGTCTCTGGGGGAAATTATGCGCTTTCCAAAAATAACATCGGAAACTCAGTTCAGTGCAGTGCAGGAAGTCAGAGCAAAGGTTAGAGAGAGAGAGAGACAGAGAGTGCGTGTGAGCGTGCAAGAAGTCTATGTTTTTCTTACGAATATAGGGACGAAGTGCTGGCGAGGTCAAGTGTTGAAGGAGGGCGAGCGAACGGAAGAAACGACGCCGACAAGTGAAATGCAGAAGGATAAACTGGGCAAATATTAAAACCCACTGCCGAGAAACCTTGGAGCGAGAGAGAAGGAAGACGACTGAGGTGCAGAGGGGTGGGAGCGAACACGAAGAAGACGACGAACCGGAAACGGATGTGCACATCATTTGGCGCCGAGGTCGAGCCAGCTGTGTTTCTTGGCACATCGTGCGACGACTGCAAGACGCAACGAATGCCGAGCAAGCAGGAAGTGTGGAGAAGGGGAATGATAGAGAGAAAGAGAGAGAGAGAAGGAAACCACTTGGCAAACGAGAGACAAGTTCGTAGTTTTAGGCTACGAACGATGACATGATAAAGGATTATTTGCTCGAAATGGAGATTTCGGAGAAATCAACATGGCATGTTGAATTTCGCAAATATCCCTTGACGAGCCAATCATAATAGGGAAGGGAGAGCGGGGGAGAGAAAAAAGAAAATTGGATACAAAAGGGTCGAAAAACAAGAAAAGAATAATAAAAAGTTGATCGAAGCGAATTGGAAGAAATCGAAGCACGCTTTTAAGCATAAAACCCGGCCACCTGTCATCGCAAGACAAATTGGGAAATCAGTCGGCCGTGAGACAGGGCCACAGACCACCCTTGACCGCATGCGAACCCTTTTTCCTCAGCCGGAGGGCATCAAAGGAAGCCGCACCCTGGAAGGGCGAGAGCGTGATTCGGAATACCGTGTGGAAATCCCTTGAATTCCGCCTCTTGAGGACGTGACAAGAGTCCCATCAGCACCCCGAATTTAATTTTCCTCACAATTGCAGACAAACTCAGAAAACAAAGTATTTGAGAAAAAAAAAAAAAAAGGAAACAACAATAACAGCAACAGCAAAAATTGATATAAAAAATGTCTCATCTCCAGACCAGTCTCCGGTCGAGGATGAGAGACGAAGGAGGAATCTCAAATTTTTATTATTGTATAAGAGTTTGTTTCAGCCCAGAGTGGCAACGACAAGAGAGCGAGGGTGCGCCGAATGAAAGTTTCAGTTAAGTAAAAATGGTGAATTCGCTCAAGTGTCGGCACGTTCCGGCACTGACTTCATAAGGAGCTCAATAAAAGGATTTGCAATTTAAGTGCGGCATCACGTAAAGGACACGGCGACAGAGGACGGCAAAAGGACAACAAAACAAAAAACAAAATAAAAGAAATCAAAACAAAAACAAACCCAGCGCGAAGGACGAATGAAAATCGCAGGTACGACGGTGCAGGTCCTTTTGAAGCCGAGGAATGCGAGCAACGAGCGAACGAGCGGACGAACGCAAGGAAAGGACGAGAAATCATTACGCAAGCCAAGCGGAGGCAAAAACAACGCGACAAGTGCGACAAAATATAATAAGAAAACGACCAGGAGATGAGATGGAGGCAGAGGGAGAGGGAGACCACGAAAAGCTGCCAGAAGAGGTCCAATTTGGAGGCGAGTCCCGGCTGCCTCGAGACAATCAGCAGCCACTTCTTTTGAAATTCAATTCACCAGAAAGAAGCATATTATTTTTGAGTTTTCCAAACAAACAAACAAACCAGCGCTCAGACCAGGGACCTGGGCAGTTGGCGCGAAATCGGAAAGGGAAAGGAAGAGGGCGGAAGACCGTTGGCTGTATGGAGGACGTTTAATGCGAAAAGCTCTAAAGCACCGGAAAAGTTAAGAAGTTGTCCTTGCGTCCATTGTGCTGCCGCATAGTTTGAAGTTTCGATTCGCGATGAAGTCGTGCGAAGAAGACGCAGAGAACTTCGTCGAATTGAATTCTCTGAAAGGCCAATGCATTTGCGGCGAGGTGGCGAAACGGAAGTTTTTGCCGAGATTAGTTCAAGGCTTTGGGACTTTCGACGATTTTTTTCATGTTCCAAATTAATTAATTCCTTAAGAGCTTCGAAATCCTACGCTGCAAACTTCTACTACTCATTATACAATAGAATCAAATATGCTGCAGGTTCACAAAATGCCTTCCTTGTAACTGTTATATATCTCATGGAGACGTGGACTGGAAATAAAAGGCCCGAAATTCCTAACACACTTATCAAGAACGATGCAAAGCATACTTTCAGGTGTTCCAGAACGAGCAGCTATGATAAATTGTGATTCTAACAGAAAACTTAATCTAACCAGCGACATTTCGCATTTCGGTGTCGCGTCGTCGCATTTTCCTCTATTTTTCTTCCCTCTTTGTTTTTGTTTCCGACATTGAGGTCCTTTTTTTCGCCACATTCCACGGAGCCTCAAGTCCTGCTGTACAGTATTTCTCAAATTCCACACACTCTCACATCCTGCGTCGCAGCGCCCCCGCCGTGCTTTTCCTTTGCCTTTTCAGCGCCTGCTTTGCTCAGCTTCTTTTTAGGCTTCTCCATTTTCTCCCTCCCCTACCACTGTGGACGAGAAAACAATATGGAGTCTTCATCGCTCTTACCAGCTGAGACGGCGAAGAGCGAGAGGCCAAGATGTCTAGGTGAAAGTGCAAAGCAAAAAGACACATGTGTAGGGAAGGACTGCAATATTTCCTTCAAAACTTCCCAGGCGCGAGAGAGCGAGAGAGAGAAATAGAGGGAAACACAAAGTTGCCTACTTGTAGGCTGCCGACGTCAGATATAGAAAATTCTCTCCCGAGGCCATTTTGTTCATTTGCGTTCTTTTTTCCTTTACGGAATTTTTCATTCTCCTGCATTCGTTTCCATCGCACATTTTTCTTGCATTTGCGCAAAAATGCACTCGATAGAGATAGAAGTATTTGTGGGGATTTACTCTTCTTTTTCTCTAGCATACTTCTCGGCGCTTATTCTGTATTTGCCTTCGCAACGATTGCATGCGAAGCTTTTATGAGTTTCCTGTTTATTTTTTCACTCTTCCCGATTTGTTGCGAGTTTCGCTGGGAGAAATTCAGACGAAAATAGAAGAAAGATTTCACGCCTAGGGAGCGAAAAGATATAACTCAAGTCTTTTCCGCAGAATTCGGGTAAAATTTGATAAACCGTTGCTGGTCGTTCTCGGCATGGATGGGCAGCAGGAGGGCGAGGGCAAGAGACGAAGGATTTGTCTGTATAACAAGTATAGCGAATTTTTCCTCGTGTGAAAATGCGATAATACCAACCGGAGGAAGACGACCGTAAGTGCGGAAAGAAGTAGCGAAAGGACAACAGGGCAAGAGACGACGGAACAAATGGCCCAGACGTAGATCGACGGAAGGGAACCAGGGCAGAACCAAGGATGATGGAGAAAAGACCAACGAGACTGGAGAGGATGGCGGGACGCCGGACGGCGGAGAGATGTCGACGGCAAGAATGTTGCATGGAAAAAAGTGCAAGACGAGGGCAACAACTGCCGCAACAACAACAGCCACGACGATGTCGACGGCAACGACGACGACTACGACGACGATGATGATGCAATTGTGTATCCTTGAGGCCCCTTCACCGCCTCCGGCCCTAGACCACGCCCCTGGTCCTTCGCCCCACCGGGTACAATGCACTTGAGTCTGCAGCTTGCATACTTTTGGGAGTTCCGTCTTCTTCGCCTTCTCCGTGTATCCATTATTTGTGCCCGTTGAAAGGGAGATGGGGCGAGACGAAGGGTGTGAGAGTCAGCCAGAGAGAGAGAGAGAGAGAGAGAGAGAGACTGGGGTCTATTTGTAAGGGAGTGGTCGGACTTATGGTTATTGTTGTTCTATTACTTGTGCTTGTTGTTGTAGCTGTGCGTGCTTTTGCACCGATATGAACCGAACCGAGTGCAGTCAATGCGAATGGACGGGCGAGCGAGCGAGCGAGGCAGAAGGAGAGGAAGAGGAGGCGGTGTTGGTGTGAGCTTTAAGGAAGCCTCTGATTTATGCACAGTTGAAAATTTAAGCTTATCACACACACAACAATGGAAACCAACAGGGCTGGAATGGAAATGGATGAGAGAGAGAGAGAGAGAGAGGAGGAAATGTCTGAAGCGTAGAGATAGAGTTAAGATGGGATTTGGGGCAGCCGAAAAGTATGCAAGCTATGAATGCATGAGGAGAGTGAAATCAAATCGTTGAAATGCTCAACACAATATGCGAGTAGTATGTATGGGATGAGAATAATTCAATGAATAATAAAACAAATGGGCAGAAAGGCATTGAATGAGTAAATAGAAAGTGGGGCGAACGACATAAAAGAAATGTGTTGCATACTCCGAGGCGACTACCGGGCAGCAGCGGCATCTTCATTTGCTTCTTGACAAAGAAAATTCCCATCCGACCGGCACCGGCACGTCGAAGAAACCAGAATTTCTTCGGAAACGTAGGAATTTTTAATTAAAACTGCAGAGTTTTAGGGGCGCCAACAAATGTGCAACAGCTTTCGATTCCCTGTCTGCCCATCAATTTGCCTGTGCGCTATTTATTTGTTTGCCACCTCTATCTCTCTCTCTCATTCCCGCTTGCTAGACTTTCAGCCATCTCAAGAACATTTATTAGTTTTTAAAACTTTCATTCAATTCAAACTCCTAAAAGTATGCAACGCTATTTCCATCTGCGCTACTGGCGTTGCTGAAAATGAAAACACTTCGCAAAAATAAAGTGGGTGCAGTGAGGAGCAAGAGAGAGAGAAAGGTGCTGAGAGAAAGAGATCGAGACGGTAGTAAGGAGAAAACCTGAGTGCGGGAGGGGTGGAGGCTGAGATGCACGAAAGACAGCGCGAAGAAATTCAGAATTTTGGGCAACGACAAGAGCTCTAATTTCATTTCTCTGTTTCCCCCAGGCGGGAGAGAAGGGAAGACAGATAGAGAGAGGGGCGAAAAACGCTTCGGTAAAATGAGGGAAAACTGCAACAAACATAAATTTCGCTTCATTTTCATTTTGCATTTTATTTCGAGTTCTGCTTCTTTTATTACTTTGCTTGATTCTATTTCCATCTCGGAGAAATTGGCAAGGAGCACAGCAACAACAGCCAAAGGATTGAGACAAGAGTAATCGGAATGAGCTAGTTGCTGTGTGTGTAGGTGTGCGTTTGTACGTGTGTCTGTGTCGGAGACGTCTCAAATTAGTTGCAATGCAAGCGGAACGAATTGTAAAGCCAAGGAGCAGGAGGAGGTGCAGAAGGAACTGCGGAAGGATGAAGAATTTTCATAAAAGCAGCAGCAGCAGTTGCAGGAGAAGCTGAAGAAAGGAAGCGGAAACGCTCGGAATGTGGGGAGCGTCGGGAACAATGCGAACGATAAATAATGCATTGACAGTGAACGCTGCGGGAAGACGCAGAGGACCCGGGAACGGCGTGGAAGCAGGGGCCCGGAGAAAGGACTATTTATGGCGGGAGAAACGGGAGTGGAGAGTCGATTATGGACGGGAGTGAAACAACACTAAATTCGAGCCAAACAGGAGGAAAGGAGTGAAAATAGAGCATTGGCAGCGGGTTGGGAACGTTGGGAAGACAAAGGAGTCCAGAGGGAAGGTTGGAAGAATAAATAAAAAGACAGGACGCGAAAAGGAGAGCAAACGAAAAAGCTGCCTGTAAAAGCGAGATGCAGGATGGACGACGGCGCCGGGATCGGATCAGGTCAGGTGTTTGTGGGTGTCGGCGAGTTCTGCTGCTGCTGCTCTTCTGTCTCCGTTTCCGTGGAAGGAACGGTCGATGGGCCGGTGGAAGCGACCGACAACGAAGAAACGCACGCCAGTGGGGAAGCGAGCGAAACCCGGGGCCCCAGGAGCAGCGGAGAACTGGAAGGTTTACGTGGGGGGCGAAGCAATAAGAAGAAGACGAAGCCACGTTCGAATCACGCTTGAACGGCGAATAATTTTGCATGATAATCCAGGAGGACGGGGGAGGAGGAGGTTAAAAATAGAAAAGAAAAGGGAGATAAAATAAAAGGAGAGCATGGTAAATGAAAAAAGATTTCTCGAACAACCCATGGAACAATGCAAAAATTTCTTCTTTGATTTTAATTTTCTTAAGAAATGGATTTTCATTCATTTTCTGCAGACAATCGAGGATGGGGTCGCGGGATGGAGGGAAGCAAGGAAGGTGGTGCGGGGTGGATGGAGGAGGAGGGATGTGGGAGCCGGAGAAAGGGTGGAGACAGGAGGAGGTTGAAACGAATAAAATTTACGATTTGCAGTTTGGGAGCGGAGCATCGGGAATCAGGAATGGGTAGATTCTCAATCAGTAAGGGATAAAATCGATGGGGATCGAGGGTTGCGGATCCTGGCCCGGTCAGGGTTCACGAACCTTTCCACCCGACCAGGGACGCAGTCAACGGTCTTCCGAAATCTTCCCGAACACGTCCCATACATGGAAAGTAATTCTAAAAAGACTCACCTTTTGTCGAGTGGCTCCCCGCAGTCGCCGCCGACTCCGCGCCCACCAGGGACGAAGACGATAATGACGAAGAAGCAGAAGACGCTGAGGATGATGATGATGATGATGATGAAGAAGACGACGCCGCTGACAGTGCTGATGACGTCGCCGAGGTCGGTGGCGCCGCGTGCATCTGCTGCGACTCGAGGAAGCGCCTCTGGTGCAGACATGACAGCGACGACATCGGTTTATCCAGCTTCGGGATCTTCAGAGGAGTGTTAGGAACCTGGCGAGGGAGAGAACGAAAGAGAGAGAGAAAAAAAAGAGAGACGAAATTAGTCATTAGTGTCAATAGAAAACGGTTGGCGAGAAAATGGAACAACGGCAATTTTCCGGGCGCGAAAACCGGGCAGAAAAAGACGTCAGACGACAAAGGCAGACGAAGAGAGAGGGAGGACAGAAAGGAAGGAGACAGCGATAGGTCGAGAGACAGGGGGAAGTGGAGCGGTTGACAAAAGAATCCCTCGGCACAATGCGACCCAGACGCGAATTGAGCGGTTGATTGAAGGCGATCGCGATGGGGTGACGCGAAGGAGCGGAGAAAGGAAAACGTTGCATGCTTTCGGGCGATAAAGAATTTCGGCTGGTCGGGATGATAATTCGATTAGGGCAGACCTTCGTAATGGAGAAAGAAAGCAACAAAATTGATAATGAAAAAAGTTTCAATAAAAAAGTTTGCGAGAAATAAGAACCAGAAGATCCCAACAAAGGACAAAAGTGAATTGAATGCGGTAAGCGAGAGAGTGAGAGAGCGAGGGAGTGGGAAGGAGAGAGCGAGAAAGAGTGACCTGAAGAAAGACGACGAGAAGTAGAAATAAAAATAAAAATTCTTCACGACTTCGAGGTATTTTCCAAAGTTTATGACGCGGGGCAGAGGTCAGTGGCAAAAATTTCATAAATCATGGAAAAACATCATTTTCGTCTTTCTCGCCTCCTCCTCCTCCTCCTCCCCACCACCCAGGAGCATTACAACAGCGAAAACAACTTTTCCCTAAAGGCACTTGAGCACCAGCAACAACAACAAAAACACCTTGCCACATTTCTCTCCAGCCGCGCGTCACGACTTCAGCCAACTTCTCGTCTCGCCACCTTCGAGGAGCATGTGCGATGGAGCTGAGAAGGGAGGGCGAAAGGGGCGGCAACAGAAGAGTGGAGGCAAGAGAGGGAAGGCCTTCGAAGGCGTCGCGTTCTCACGTCGTCTTCGTCGTGGTCGTCGTCGTTGCTTTCCAATCTCTCGACACGATCAACTGTTTGATTATCAATTTCCTCCTCAAAGGAGTCAAAGAAGGCGAACCGACGACGGACAGACAGATGAATGGAGCTACGTACAGATAGGAAAAGGTCAGGCAGATAGAAGGACAGACAGAGGCTGCTGGTAGTGAAGAGGGCGACGGATCGGAGTCAAAAGCGCAAATCCAGTTAAAGGCTGCTGCTCAAGTCAAGTCGGCCCTCCTCCCGTCCGCCGCTCAGTCACGTCGCAGTTGTCAAAATTCAACCCGCAGCACACCAAGGCCCCCCACCCTCCCCCACTCACTTCGCCTGCTCCTCCTTCATCGCCCTCGTCACCAAGTGTGAAACGCGACGACCTCACGTCACTCTCTTTCGGAAAACTCGTATCGGCGCCGAGCCGACCACAGCAACGTGTTGTCCACGAGTCCTGGAGACCTGCCCCGATCCTCGCCTCGCCTCCCCTCACCGTCCCTCCCCTCCCTCACCGCTCCTCACCGCACTTCTCCACAACTACAATGTAATTCAACGGGTGGCGCGCAAATTTCGCGACTTGATTTTCACCTCAGCCGGAGGGAGTCCAAGGGCAGGGCAGGGGAAGCCAACGGAGGGGGTCACACGACGGATTGGAAATTGTCATGCTGTCGTGGTAACAACAACAACAAACCAACAACTCCAACAACTCCAACAACACCAGCTGCATTTGGAGCATTCGAGGCTTCCGCATGTTGGGCGACTGCGGCTGATCGAGTGTTTGAGGCGAGTTGTGGAGGGTGGAAGAGAGAGGAGAAGACGGTAGAGAGGGCGAGGCTGAAGGGAGAAAGAGAGGGACGACACGTGAGAGAGCGGAGCGACGGGTGTTAGAGCGGGACGGGTAACCTACGGAGGTGACTCGTTTTGAACTCGTGATGGAACAATTTTCAGACGTTGCCAAACGAAATGCAGGCCGGCAACGCCGAATGCCGAATGCACTTAGCTCGGCGGCATTGTTGTTGCTAATAAAGTTGTTGTTGTTGCTGTTGTTGTTGTGCCACTATGGTTAGTACAAACTTTTGCCGCTGTTGTTGTTTTCCATTCCATTTCCATTTACTGCAACTGAACGGCTTGGTGAAAGGTTTCCACTAGTCGAGTCGGATCGGATCGAGGGCAGGCTTTGGCTGGTTTAATGCGCAGGAGGCCGTGAGCGAGACAGGGAGAGAGTGAGCAAGGGAGAGAGAGGGGGAGAGGGCTCGGTAGGCAGTGACAGACGCTGTTTAAAGACGTCAAGCGTCCCCATTTAACCGGCGCTGAACGCCGTTCATAGCAAGCTCTTTCCACTAACTTACTTCGGACTTACTGCCGAGCTCTCGATATGATTGGATTCAATTTGATTTAATTTGATAGGATTGGAAGCTATGCGATGTGATGGCGAAAGCAAAGGCAGCGTAATGAGGGCTGAAGGTGAACATTAAGTGATGGTGAAGGGCTCGGACAGGATGCCCAAAGTCTGGTCGGCAGGGCGAAGGTTGGAGGAACTGAGAAAGGGACTTAATGGACGTGAGCGACGTCTGGGAAAGTCAGACGGAAGATTTTTTATGGGAAACCTGCCTCTGTATCATATTGACTTCACTTAATTCATCTGGCCCGCACTGACTCTCACGACCTGACTCTGGAATCCACGATACTTAATTAGCATTTTCCCAACCGTTGTCGGATTGAAGTGACTAAAACCATAAGTGCCAACGCGTCATGTTCCGCTGGCACTGCAGTGGAATTACGATGGCAATAATTGCAGCAGGAACCACAACATGCAGGCAACACCGTCGTCAGACAGCGGCAGCCACGATCGAACAACGCCATCAAACAACACCATCAGACTATCAATGGCATTGCAAATAAATTATGAATTCTCGGGGCAATCGAGACCCCGACGCCTCCAGTCGCCATTGCTCTCGCCGCCGCCATGTTGAGTGGCGGCCATTAATAGTCGATCAAGTTGTGCCAAATTATTCCGTGTAGAAATGCAAATAATTGACTTATCTGTGAGTGAGCGAGTGAGCAATGTTTGTTGTTTCCCTCACACTTGTTGTGGCTCGTGTTGTTGCCTTACAAGCACTTTGTTGTTTTTGTTAATACTCTTTTGTTGTTACAGTGTTCTTGTTGTCGTTGATGCCGAAGTATTTATTGTTGTTGTCAAAGTGTTTATTGCCGTCAATAAAAAGTCAAGAGTGAATTCGATCGTTGCTGTCGTCACTCATTGTTGTTGTCACCTTATGTTGTTGTCATTGTTGTTTTTCGTATCGAATGTTGCTGTTCGAAATGATTTGCCGTTGTTGTGGCTAATTGATTGTACTACACAAACTAAGTACGCAAAGAACAATAACAAAAACATCGACTCCAACGACAACAGCCATAAAACATCAACGAATTTTGCATAAACACCAACAACACCGAAGCAAACACATCGCTAAGTATCTGTCTGTCCCCCATTAGCCAGCCATGTCATGTCTCAGTTCAGAAAACACATAAATATCGATTTGCATTAGTGGGAATTTATTGAAATATTCACTCCTTGTGAAAAGCCGTATATAAATCACTCAAAAAATATCGGTAGACCAAGATAAGCTAAATTTAGATATACGTACAGGGATATTTCAAGATCATAGGTCTGACTTTCATCATTCTCTACCTCATTTAGTAAAATTATTACTGTTCCTTCAGCCTACTGCACGATGACGGCAAAGCCGGGATCCCCAGGGGAATCGGAAACAACTTCACAGATTCGCACATCGGTATCGATAGGAAGACAACGGGTTACAGAGATGACACACGAAGAAGAGACAGTGAGTGAGGAGAGAGAGAAGAAAGTCATCGTCAATGCAGACAAGGAAATAAATAATTAACTGCAGCTGCAAGTGAGACTCGAGTATCGAAGGACACTCGTTCGTTCGCCTGTCCATGGCGAGTCCTTCAGCAGGAGAAGGCGTCACGAGACAACGTGCTCGACTGCCAGCGTTGGAGGCCGGAGGGCCAGGCATTAGGACTGATGGCTTGGGATGGGGCACGTGCCACGCCAGGAGGAGGAACCGACCCGGAGAGGACGGAGGAAACACGAGACTGCGAGATGAGACGAGATGATACGGGAGGCCAGACGAGATGACACGATATCAAATGCGAGGCGGGACAACACGAGCCGACGAGTGCGAGGGCACGATGGGGAGGATGAGGTGGGGGCAATTGACTTCATCAGCCGCAAACGTTTATCCGCCCATCATTTAAATTCCAACTTCTCGACAACGGCTTTAATTAAATTCATTAGCTTTTAAACGCTTAACGACTTCGACTCCGACTCCGATTCCGACTTGGGTCCGCCGACGGCAGCGACTCGCGCGCCTCCCGCCCCTCGATTCCTACCCTCGGCCCTCCGCGCAGGCAGCCGGCGACAACTGCAAAGCAAGCAATAAATCTTCGAAGGCCAAGAAATTTTCCAGCGAAGCCATGGACGAGGCGACGAGGGTCGGCAGAGGAAAGGGGCGAGATGGAGAGGAGAGAAGAGGAGGAGAAAGCCAGGGGCTCGAGAGCACGACGACGACGATGAGCAGGCGTCCTGTGGCTGGGCGACGAAGCCGAAGCCCGAGTCGCCGTCGCTGCATAACATTAAATCATATTCAAATGCGAAATAAGAATTCATCCCACATACACCCTTGCACTCCCACCGAGGCATCGACGGGGAGAGAAGAGAGGGAGCTCAACCCGATCGCAACAAGTGAATAGACACACATGTAGTTCAGTTGAGGGAGTGTGGGTGGGAGATGGCAAAAGTTGTGGGATCGACTCGAGGACTCGGGGAAAATAATTTATATCCTGGAGGCGCGTGGGGGCGTCCAATTATACAACAACAACAATAGCACCATCAAAACACATGGCCTGGTAGTGGTGCTGGTGGTGGTGAAGGCTGGTGAGGTGAGTTTCCGGCGACCAAATCGACGAGCATTTTAATTACTTTGCAACTACTGCAGCAGTTGCCGGAATTTCCCCAACAACAACCCAGGGGTTGCCGGGGCACAGAAGGAGGAGGCGAGGACGGAGGGATCGGCTGCGAGCTCCATGGAGGACGGAACGAAACGAAACGTGCAACAAAGTTATTTACGTGGCGCAAATGGCGACGAAACAACGTTCGCGTCGTTCGCACCCACCGACGGGCGCGACACGAGATGGTTTTCCATTTCACTCCAAGTAGCTCCTGGTGGCGGGCGTTTGTTGTTGTCGTCGTCGTCGTCCTTGTTGAACTCCCAGGCAGGGAGCGGGCGCAACTCGTCCGACAGTCAACACATAAATCTTGGCTTTACAAGACATCATTAAGTCGCCGTCATATTTCGGCGAAAGGACATCCACCGTTGTACAGTGGATGTCCTCGGGGGCGGGATGGAGACAGACAGATGGGAGAGACGATTGTGAAGGTGGGCGTCTCCCGTTGCCCAGCTGACGCCCCATCGTCCACCGCGGTCACCCTAATGAGGAAACTTGGAGTCCTCGAAACTGCGATTGGGCCAATGAAGAGTCTCGGAGTTCGAGGCTCTCGAGTTCCGTACTTGGTCCTCTCGACGGTGTCGTAGCTGGTGGAGTGGAATTGAGTGAAGTGGAGTGGAGTGTGGGAAAGGTTGCACGGAGTCGTCGACGGTAGTGAGAACTTTTTCACACGGCGCAAAACGACGGCGAATCCTCCTCAACAGCGACTTTAAGGGAAAATGTTCTGGCAATATTGCCAGAGAAAAAAGTAGATGAGAATTGGAGATGGGTTTTGGGAGAAAATTCTTAATTTTTTAATGCTATTAAACTAGTATACGAGTGAGAGGCCAAGCTAATGCCAAGGAAAAAACAATACTGAGTATAATTTGTTAGGATGGAAGAAAATGTCTTCATGTGGTAATAAACGAATCCAACTTTCTGAAATGGTGGTCTCAAAGTTGTTAATTTTTAAAATTGCAGCCTTCTAAAATTCCTACCCAGAAACCTCGTTGAAAGTTCACTTGGCTCAAACCCGAACGGCGGATTTCCATTGTCATTCTTTCCTATCATCCCACCTTGCCCTTTCCCTCTCTCTCTCACTCTCTCTCTCAGTTTCCAGTCCGCGGACTCGGAGCTTCTCAAGCCTCGGTGACATCGAGTTTCCTCCTCTAATATCTTTATATTTGCCTCATGTTGTTGCACTTGTTGTTGTTGGTATCACGGGAAAGTTTGTGAGTTTCTAAGTGAGTTAAAAACTTGTTGTTGTTGTTGCTGTTGCTGTTGTTGTTGCTGTACTTAATGTCATTGCGCGAACAGTGGAAAACCTGATGCTACTCACGCTGTGATGGGTGCTGTTGTTGTTATTACGATTGTTTTGTTGTTGCCCGTATTGCTACTGTCTGTGGTAATTGTGTTATAGTTTTTGTTGTTGTTGTTGCTGCTACTGCTGCTTTTGTTGCTTCTGTAAGTGCTTCTGATGGAAGGCTTTCGTTGTTGCTTTCGCTCTTGGGCGCAAACGTATTTCGCGGAAAATGTGCAACTGTCATTGGGGGAAAATCAACAACAACAACAACGACAACCAGAGCAACAATTACGGAAACATCTGCAGCAGCAGCAACAACAACAACAAAGACCACATCAGATAAACTCATCGCCCCAAGAGTCGGCTACTGAAGCTCTCAACGGCGGACGGAGGAGCCATGGACAGGGAGAACGAGGGAAAGAGAAAGAGGGAGAGAGAAAGAGGGAGACAGAGAGGTGGAGGACGCGGGCACTCATTCGCTCGCACACCTTTGCACTTTCTAATTATTCAAATCGTGCGCCGTCGCCGTCGACGTCGCCGTTTCGCGATCCGCCACGCGCCCCCCACAACCACATCCTGCCCCCGCCGCCCCTCCTGAGTGTGTGCGAGGGCATTTTCTCCATGTGTGCGTTGACGGCGCTCCTTCCGACAGTCGGTGGCAGTCAGTGGTCGACGGTGGCCGTCCCGAGTGCGCCGAGGCCGGCGGGCCGAGTCGGGGTCGGGCGGCGCCGCCGGCGGCTGACGCGGCCACACTTGGCTTCGTTGATTTCTCGACAAGACTGGCAATGGTGTTGTTGTTGCTGCCACCGACGACGTGTTGTTGTTGCCACGTAGTGCTCGGCTGCAGTGGCCGTTGTTGTTGTTGCTTTAGTTTTAGTTTCCCTCGAAATGACTTTATAACTTCTTGTGCTGCAGCCTTTCGCTAAACCCATTGGCCTCCGACATTTCTTCAGTTCCGCCCTCTTCTTCCTCTACTTCCTCCCCTTCGCAATCGTCCGCCAACTTTTCCGCCCTCACTTCCTTCGTCTGATCCTCGTGACCAGCGAACCACACGTCGTGGCGCTGAATCATAAAGTTATAAATTCCAGCAACTTGATTTCGGGAGCAGACACACAGCAAAGGCAAAGGCCAACAACGACGAGTGAAACAACAAAGTGTAGTGCGCAACAGCAGCAACAACAACAACAACAACAACAACAGAAATGAGAACACTTCGCTCCAACAACAGCAACACCGACGCCATCAACAGTAGTGGCAACAAGCGCAACAACAACAGAAAACATCGGCGAAACCTTCGAGCCATGAACTCATTTGTTGTTTCGAACGGAAGTGTAAATCGCGCCATTTGTTGGCGCTCCGGAGGCGTGTGCGGAGGGGACGATGGGGAAGACGAGCAAGAGGAAGAGGAGGTGGAGTGGAAGAAGTTGCCAGTCATGTCCTGACGATTTGCAACGAGCGCCGCTGACGCCGCGAACGACAGCAAACAATTGGCGAACGAAAATTGGAGGAAAATTAATTTCGACCCGACAAACTCGGCGCGTGAAGTTCGTGGTAATCAGAATCGGGCGAACAAGGTGATGACGGAACAGGGGATGATGAAACAGGTGATGATGAAGCAGGGCATGCTGGTGATAAAGGTGATATTCGCTGTAGCAAATACCTTTTCCTTCTTCAATATACCGCTGGGAAAAAGGGCAGATAATATGGAAAATCAATTCCATTACCTACGACCACAACTCCAATAACAACAACGACACCAACGTCGTCAACAACAAATATAATTAAAACATCGGCTGCGGCAAAGCAGCACCGATTCCAGAGGGAGCGAGCGAGAGAGGGGGAAAAGCATAAAATTGTCGCAGCAAATGAAGTTGTAAACGCAAGCAGGCAGCAACACAATGAACGGTAGCAACAACAAGCGCGACGACGACGACGCGAGGACAGTGGCAACAAAGCGATAACAACAATACCAACAGCAACAATGGAGGAGCAGCAACAGCGCTGGTTCTCCTGCTGTCGCCGATGGCGATGGCGATCGATTGAAGCCGCAGGAATCTGGTAGAACAAGGCCTAATAGACTGCGCAACAAATGGCGAAAACATGTTCGTGGTCAGAACCGACAACAAAAACTACAACAACAACAACGGCGAAATGATTGCGTACAATAATGGTGACAACAGCCAACGATTGCACCAAAGTGAGGAAAATTTAGCGCTCATCGATTGCGAGCAGGATTTCGACGAGGGAGGGAGAAAAAGACTGAGGGAGACCGAGAGAGCGAGAGGCCGCAAAGTGGAACAGGAAAATCAACTCTCTTCCTCTCGCGCCAAAAGTCGACGACAACAACAACAACAACAGAATCCCGACCAGACTCGCGATCGTGCGACGATAAAATAATTGAACGTACGCTTATAATTATTGGCATTGGCCAACATCTCTCGTTGTTATAAGAAAAAGAAAGAAAGACTATGTCATGGTTTTGTTGTTGTTGTTGTGGTTCTGTTGTTAAGGCTCACATCTGTGAACATCGGCGGCTGCCGGTCGGACGGCGGAGCACCAAACATGAGCGAGCGGCGCATCTTCGTCTGAAGATCCTTAAAAGGCGATAGCAATTCAATTGGTTGCCACAACAACATGGGTAGCAACAACTATAACAACAACCACAACAACATCGGCAATATCCGAGCAACAACATTATCAACATGATTGTTGTTGCTGTTGTTGTTTATCGCAACGCTATCTCGGCCTCCGAAGGCAGCGAACGAGGCCACAAAGTCCATATCGTTAACCCAAGGGAGTCGAGCCAAGGCGGGCGCAGACACCGATAGGACAAGGAGCGGAGGGCGGCAGAAGGTGGAGAAGGTGATGAAGAGGCAGGTCGGAAGGTGAGTTACGCAGGATATCGAGGGATATCTGAGGAGAGAAGCCTTTGATGTTCAAATCGTAGGTATTTAAAGTGTTTAAGCGCTTATTGGAAAAACCACAACAGCGAGGGAGGCAGGCGGGAGAACGGGAAGAGGGGGATGAGTAAAGAGGGAGATACAGACAGAGATAGAGAAGAAGGGGAGAGAGGGTGGAAAGTGCCACGAGGGAGCCTGGACACAAAAAAGGATTGATGGAAAAACAACACGAAGCAGCAGATATATTTTCCTATCAGGAATTTAAATTGCACCACATGGAGTGTGTCGAGGACTCTCCAGGGGGGCCCTGGCGGTGTCGGCGACTAGCGAGGGGGCCTGGAAGGGCCGAGGAAGCAATTTCAATGGCTCGGATTCGCGGTAAACCACATGCTTACATCATCGCGCATTCCGATCGCCGGAGGTTTGCAGGGATTCTTTCCGTTTGTGTTGTTCTTCTTTTGTTTCTGGGGCCACAACTATTTGCTCCTGCTTGTACCTCGTCCAACGAGAACCCCCTCCTGTGCACGGCATGCCGTTGACCAAATCGGAAGCCGTCGCCCAGCTCGCGGGCTCCTTGAGGCGGCGAATGAGGATCGTCGCCGATCAATCGATAGCTTCCGATGGAGGCCGATCGACAAACGATCGATGGAAGGGCAACGAGATCGAGCAAGAAACGACATCGCAGCAGCAACAGATTTTTCCCCCGATGGGCGAACAGATTGCAGTGTCGATGGGGAAACAACGAGCGACATGAAGATCTACCGATTGACAGACGACGGACGGACGGACGGACGGACGAACAGTCAGAGCTATCGGCGAACTGGATCGAATGGTCATCGCATTACGACAATCAAGCAATTAAGTCCTCAAGACCACGTCGAGTGAAATCGCGATCGTCCGCTGGACAACAAAGTGATCGGCGATCGTCTCTGAATCACCACCAATGCCGCACCCTCTGGAAGGATCGTCATCGTCTTCGTCATCATCATCATGAACGAATTCATCATCGAAATCGTTGTCACCGACGAATTATGTCAGAGCAATTAAATCCATTTGAAATCGTCGAGGAAATCACAACAAATTAGGGAAGAGCGCGAGGCGCCTGATGTTTATCTGTTTCGATGTCTCGCGGTCTCACCGGTCGCCGTCTCCCGCGGGGCAGACAGAGCGGCGAAATCGTGTTTGGAAACATTTCACGGAAATATGAATAAATATCACGGAGCCAGACGAAGAAACGAAGCCGCCGCCGCCGCCAAATGACATAATCCCATGGCGCAGAAAATGAGCAATTGAGGGCGTTGATCTGCGGCCGAGGAAACCAGTTGGTGGCGGCTCCGCAGACCGCGGGCTCCCCACCCAACGATCCCCAGCTCCAGCGCCAGCTCCGACTCCCCGATAGAGGCAGCCTCTGGGAGCGTCGGTACCGGCACCGGGACTGAGACGGAGACGGAGACGACGCGCTCGAGGCCAAGTTAGTAGGTAAAGCCGTTGCTCAGCCGAAGCCACACGCAATCACGTCGAAAATGTCCAAAGCGAGCACGCGGACAGCAGCTTAGGTAAACGTCGGCTTCACGGAATCCGGAACGGACGACGACGGATCGATCAGCCAGCGATCGAGCGAACGCTCGTTAGCATGATCGGCGAGCGGCAAAGACAGAACTTCTCGGCTTTGTAAATAGTCAATTGGAGAACCAGAACGAGCATCGATTCCAGCTCAGACTCGAAAACGGAAAACTAAACGAATCACACGAGCGAGTCGGGGGGGACACGAGAAGCCCGAGATGTAGGAGGAGGAGGACGCAAAAACAAACAAGTTCGGATTGAAAACCATAATCGTGGACCAGATTTCGACTGGAGCCCGTTGGCAATAATAACTGCCTATGAATTGGGCAGACGACATGGGGAGGAAGATCGATGGACGATCGATCATGGGTAATTGACGCCGATCACAGGCAGAGAGATGGATAGTTCCGAATGACGATGAGGCGGAAAGCAAACAGATCGGGTTGAGAATTGGGTACGAAAATACGATATGATGATCGTGAACGAGTCGAGAATGGGAAATAATTGCCAGTGGCTCCGAGTAATCGGTTGTGCTCCGATCGTTGCAGCTCGCCGTGGTTGTACCCACGCCAACATCACTACCGGCATCACCATTTAAGTCTATCGCTACAGTGATCTCTACAAATAATAAATCCATGCTAAACTTCCGTGTTGCATGGTGTGCTGAGCAGTGCTGTTCATGTTGTTGTTGTTCGTGCTCGCTGGGTTCTTTTGTTTCTATCTTGTGTTGTTATTGTTATTGTTCTTTGGGCTGTTGTTGTTGCTGTTGATACTCTGCGCAGTGTGGTTGTTGTAAGTGTCGTGTTGTTCGCCGAGGTGCAGCAACAGCAATAACTTTCAATAATAACAGATGTTTTCCACAGCACCCAGTTAGCAATATTGATGACTCTATACAGCATGTTGCTCTTCTATCCCACAGCAATGGTTGGAGCAACCGCGATAGTAGCAACAACAGCAATAGCAATAGACACAATAACAACAACGAAACCGCCTGCAATCTTTTGTTACCGATCGCTGCAGCAACAGCAACAGCAACAGCCATAGCAACTACTGCCATTTTTTATGCTTCACCATTTCCATCCATGCAACGCCACCAGCGAAGCTGGGATCGCGGATCGGACTCCATGGTCAAGGGGACGAGCAGCAGACGCCTACCGACGAGCGCGAGCGAGAGGGAGGGATAGAGAAAGGGGAGAGTTGACAGAGAAAGCAGGAAACAAGAGTCGAATCCGGCGACGGAGCTGGGCAGCCAAAAGACCGGCAATAAGTGGAACAAAAATAGTTGGTAGGATCGACCGAATCCAGCTGTGAATTGTGGAAAGGTGGGAAGAGAGGGAGAGAGAGAGATAGAGGGAGAGTGGGAAGAGGCAGTGAAGTGGAGAAAATAAAAGGCATCGTCGAACGGATTTTCGTCGATCGTTGCGCCGATACGGCCGCCTAATGAGAAATATATGTTCAAGGAATGGCGGTCGGTTCATTGACAGTAATGGAAGCGGGTTAATTAAAGTCATCGCGGAAGTGACGTGGAGCGATCGGCAATGGGAGATCAGTGCAGAGATCGGTTCAATTAATCAGTGATTACGGACGACTCATGCAGATCGATCGCTGGAGGTTGAAGTTCAACGGTGGCCGATTAAGACTCTATTGAGGTGGAAGATCAGCCTGATCGCTATCCAAGCTCATATGGGATCGCTGGGATTAAGAGGTAGCACAGGATGCAAAAAAGCATGGAGAGGACGTTGTTACGGTGGTCGGCATGAACTCATGAGTCAGTTATATATTAATACTGGATCTATTGGAGACCATAAGCTGTATAATGTATAATTTCAATATTTTTAAACCTTTAATTCGAAGTTTAATTGAATTTAATACCGATAATCTCTGAATAAAGAAGATCATTTTAATATCAGCAGAAAATCGATAGATGATCATTATAAAATCAGTGGTCTAACAGATTATCTTGAAGATTAATTATACAATACCAGCTGCTGATCAATAAAGAGCCAATAAAAACTCAATATATCGACTGTAGACGATAAATAGAAGATTACTAACGACTCTTAGGAATCAATTAGGTCTCAGAGTATTTGAGATATAAAAAACACGATCACTTCTTTGCTATAAAAGACCAGCCAAATACGATTCCAGGCGAGACGATAATAAAAGTCTAACGTAAAGCAGGTGAAAAATGATTTATATTTGGTCGATAAACGCTATGTCCCGGCTACACGAGTACCGAGTGACCGCAATCTCGAAATCCAATTAGTTTTAGCTCACTTAAGAGGAATTTAACGAGATAGGAAAAATATGTAAAATGGGGAAAATAAAAAGCGGTCCATAATTTGTATTATACGGTAGTTTTCCGAACGTTACTTTGGGAGGAGATTTAGGAGATAGCCGTAAATGGATCGCCACGGGACCTGAATTAAGGCCCGGCTGATTTAATATGAATGCGAAGAGATTTCCACGGAAAATCCGCGATATCCGAGATGGTGGCGGAATGGGAGCTGAATGATTTCGAAAATTGAAATGTAAATCACGAGTCAGGGCCAGAGGGAGAGCGGGAGAGAGAGCGAGGAAATCGAAACCGAACCATAAAGAAATCTAGATGGAAAAAATAAAGTTAACCGAGTGAAATTGAGATCATGTAATAGAGATCGGAGTTGAAAGTATCAAATTACAACAACTCTTACAACAAGTTGCCAAACATGGCCGACATGCAAATCACCGGGCAACAACAACAGCCACGAGGACAGCAACAACAATAACATCAACGCCAACAGCGGCAGCAGCAGCCAGAGCCACAGCAACAACTCAATATGGGCAGCATTTCGACAATCTCCATTCGACATGGATGCCAGGCGGCTGCTTAGTTTGAGGTATGTTTGGTGTTGTTTTTATGTTGTTATTGTTGTTGTTTCCCATTGGTCAACCGCCGGTCTATGGACGTAATCTCTGGAGATCACTTGAGCTCGGAGCCGAGGTGTTGAAAGGCCCATTAGCTGCCGTTACCACCGAATGCAATCGCAACAATTGCAGGCAGCTAATAAATTTTGGTCATTTAACCGTAGTCCGACGCTGCCATAGCAGCAGCTCCACAACAGCAACAACATCAACACAACATCGATACCC
Organism: Coelopa pilipes; assembly: GCA_947389925.1. Taxonomy (NCBI): domain Eukaryota; kingdom Metazoa; phylum Arthropoda; class Insecta; order Diptera; family Coelopidae; genus Coelopa; species Coelopa pilipes. The sequence goes on along the minus strand of OX376697.1, from coordinate 43,337,850 downwards.
GCAACAACGTGAAATCGACGAAGAGAACAACAACAACAACGCACAACTTATTTGGACTTCTTTGGACCGGTGGCTACCGTGGCAGGCAGGGAGGCTCGGCTCGGCTCGGCTATAAAAGGATAAGGACTGACGGAGGAGAGGGACAGCGGGATAGAGAGTGAGAGAGATAGTGAGAGGGGGGTCTCGTCGGCTCACCACGATCCACGTCTTGACGCAATACAAAGCGACTGCAATTAGTGGCTCTTAAGCATTTTGGCCCGGTCGTGACTCGTTGCCGTGTTTGGCAGCAGCAACAACAACCCGAGTGAGTTCCTCCAGGTTTGTGGAGCTGTGAGCGATTTATTTGTGGGCTTTAAGAGAGTTGCCAACCGCCAGCGAGCAGTTGGCAGCCCAAACACCGCGCAGATCGGCCGGAGTCGGGCCGAGGGACCCGGCGCGAACGCTCGATTTAGCTCGAGGCGACTCCGGGGTTGACGTCCGTTAGGGGTGAGGTGTGAGGGTGCACGTGTGTGCGAGTCAGTCTCAGTGAGTGTGTGTGAGTGTGTGTGTTGGTGTGTGCGCGCACTTAAAAAGGCAGGTGTTCGATGTTGCAGACCATGTGCAATATTTTGACAGCAACGAATTCGTTTTGTCCAATGCCGTTGTTATTCTTTTGGTTAACAGCAGAGTCTCCCGGTGTCTGTTTTTCGTGTTTTTGTTTTTGTCATTGGCGGTCTGTTGTTGCTGGGTCTGCCATGGTCTAATAACGAATCGCATACATTAAACCGAGTTCTGGGAAAGAACTAGGGATGGAATATGGAAATTTGGACATGATTGATAATGCCAAGCAACGAAAGGTTGGCGAGGGCGCTGGCATCAGACGGTGCTAGGAAGGTGTAAAAATAACGAATAATCCGAGGGGACCTCGTTAATTAATAATAGGAATGGAAAATTATGGCTCAGTCGGGTCTACTTGGGGGTTGAGGTGAAGTTGACGTAATGTTGAAATTATAATTTAATGGAATATGGAATGTTTCTGATGTGAAGCGGCGAACCCAGAAACAAGTTTTTTTCTCCTCACTCCCTAAAAAAAGTCTCTCAAAGTCCTCTCCACATTCAGAAGAAGAAAGAAGCGAAAAATCAACATTGCTCAAAAAGCAATTGAACTTCTTTAGTTAATTGAAATTCATTCCTTCAACCGAGATTCCCCATGAGCCACTCGAACCATTATTGAAAGGAACCCGAACAGACTCTTCATTTTTTTCACTTTATGACCTCTGCTCTAAAGCCGAAAAAAAAGAAATAAATAAAATCCCTTTGCGGGTCAAAGAGACCTCAGAAACGCAGAGAAATTCCTTCCACGCCCCAGAGCAAACCACAGAAAGAACTCGGGTTCTTCGCAAAATACAATGGAGAATTGTCCGTCTCTCTTGCTCCCACTCTCCTCTCTTGAATGAATCACAATTTACAGCGGAAGACAGAAAAAAACTCAAAGTTCGTTTGGTACTCAAGCGAATGCGCAGGGTGTTTTAATCGATTATGTTGTTGTAGTTGCAGTCTTTTTGCCATGGGTTCGGCGAATTCTATTTATTCAGTCATGCTGTATTTACATTTCGTTTAATTTCCAAATGTTTCTCTTCCTCGTCATTCGAATTGATTGTTTGTTGCTCTCGCTTAATTACTTAATTAAGTTCGAGTCGACGACATTCGTCGGACTTTCTGGGATTTTCCGACTGATGTCTGGCACTTGCCTTTTTCCTTTCTGCCCGTTCAAAGCATTGTTTGCGCCTGCAATTATGCAAACGAGAGAACGAGGGAGAAGGCAAACATGAAAGGACAGAGAAAAAAACCTCTTCCTTTGTTGATTTTGCGCCCGTTGAATTTTTCCACTCGCGCTCCGAATCAATAGCGAATGCTTTCGCCGAACTTCCGATGAGGGGCTGGGGTGGGCCTCGATGGAGGGTCGCAGTTGGAGGGGCGACGATGACGGCCATGAATGAGGCCCGGGGCTCGGGGGATGGGGAGAATTATTGGAATCGCGATTCGATGGAATCATCGTTGCGCTTGAATCGTTTATGTATTGGGTGCTTCACGGTGAAATATCATCGCACAATGGATTTTCCGCAGCTCTTGCTCGGGCGGAATAATCTTTCTCACTTCGTGCCGGAGGAACTTCAGCACATAAAATCGAAATTCAATGATTTTCGTACATTACCAGACTATATCGAAAATCCCACTCGCATACATTGACCGAAATTAAGAGCAGTCTACTTTCAGGCGCCGCGACAATATCAAATATCGATTACTCATCACCCACTCGGGTACTGCATCGAGAAAAAATCGAAATTCAATTCAAAAGAGCCGGGAAGAAGGCATGAGAACGGGAATGGGAAGGAAGGGAAGTGCTTTGCGAATAAGATAAGCATGAAATTCAATTAGAAGTTTAATTGTCTGCTTGCGGTCAATTGAATCAATTAGTCGTCTGACAGGCAGACGACCGAGCGAAAACTTTTGTATTTTTGTTATTTCTCGCCCGCTTCCCGCTCCCCGGTCGAAGTCATTAGAATGTAAAAATAACATGCAAAGCGTTAACCTCTGGAGGCAGCCGGCCAATGGACTCGATGAGGACCTGAAAGAAAGAAAGAGGAGGCAGGAGGAAGGAATGGAGGCGAGGCGAAGCGAAGGCGTGGACAAAGGAAGAGTCAATTGCCGAGGCGATGAAGGGAAGGAATTGGCTGAAAGTTTCCTGTCTTGCGGTCGAAAGGAAGTGAGTCGGAAAAATAACACGAAAACAATACAGCGAGACAGGAAAGTTATGCGAGGGCAACAGCACGACAGCAGAGGGTGGGGACGTGGGAGGGAACGAGGAGCATCAAAGGACACCGGGATCAGAACCTGAAAAGCACGGGACGACAATGAGGAGCCTGAGAACGACGAACGACGCCTGAGGCGACGAAGGCCACGAGAATCAGAAGGCCGTGAAGTCGGAGAAAGCGTCGAGGACCCAGGGAACGAGAGTGACCAGAGGAATGTGGGCGGCCCAGGTGAGTGGCGAAGGTGGCGAGGAAGGGCGACAAAAGATATTCCGGCGGTTGAAGTAGGACAAGTAGCCGAAGTAGGGAGACGAACTGGACCAAATGCTACCCAAAGGGGCGAGACGATGACGATGATGTGGGGAGCATGAACTTCTCTGGGAATTAATTTGCGAAACAAATATGCACGAGGAGCAGGGAGGGAGGGAGACATAAAGAAATACCAAGTCGAAGTTCAGAGCAGAAGCCGAGAGACCGAGAGGCCGATGGTGAGTGCTGGTGTCATGATTGATGATCGAACAATGCTGCCATTCACTGGTCTCGTTTCTAGGAACCACAGCGGCAACAACAACCGCGGTAGCTACAGCAACAGAGGCGTCTATTGTCTGGCTTAACCCTGCCGCGGCGAAGACTTGGGCAATGTTTATCGATACACGGCGAGATTAGGTCGTAAAAGCTTTTAATTAATCGCCGAACCACCGCTGGACGGAGGGCGGGCGGAGGCGAAGAAGCCGCGAATGGCGTTGAGGAATCAAAGACATCGCCAAGTGGGCGCTGAGGGGACGATAAGAGGGAGGCGACAGAAAACTACACAAAGCGCAAAGGAGGAAGACGAGGCGGGCGAAGAGAGGGGGATGCAGCAAGATGAATACAAAAATAGCGGATAGTCCGGATCGATTAAGGTAAGGAGACTGGCACAAAGAAGAAGAGACGGGGAGAGGCGAGAAGGTAGAAAAAAGGTCGATGAGGCGAACCTAGAACGGTGGGGAAAAGTGAGAGAAAACAGATAGGTGGAACGGACGAGGGGAAGGCAGCAGAAGTCGAGACGACGAAGAAGCAGCGACGATTAATCACAGAAAGTTTGCTCGAGGCAACAAGACGAAAATCAACAGTGTCGAACTACTGAAAAGTAGCTGGAAACAGGAAAGAGGGAAGCACAAAAGAAAAAAACAAAGGCCACGGAAAAAGAAGAAAACGCTGAAATAATACTAGCAGAAAGAAATATAATACAAAATGTATTGGAAAACAAAAAAAAAAATCATAATCCTGAAGAATCTGCTTAAATTAATCAAAAGCAGAAAAGCTTTCAATCAATCGAAACCCAGCAAAGAAAAAACAGCCAATAACTCGGAGAACAATACAACGTAGAGGGGCAAGAGAGACAGCTATAAAAGCTGGGAATGGTAAAGTTCAGAAACCGCAGAGCCGAAGCCCCGAAAAGCCGTCGAATCGCAATAAAGTCATTAAAATGCAGGGACAGGAGTCGCAATAAAATAGTCTCGCAGACAGAAGGCATTAGCAGTGTTTAGAGTCAGAGGGAGAGAGAGGGCGATGGCGAAGGTACCGAACGAGAAAAGGATAGCAGGCGATGCCGGGTTAATAAACCATGTAACGGCAAGAAATCCCGGCGAACTCATCTCATGTCCCGGCCACCCACACGGCAGATGATATTCATGCGTCCTCCAATCCTTCTGCCCCGCCCGGTCGTCCTGCGTCCCACCCACCTCCGAACGTCCTGCCGCCCGAGCTCCCAGCCGTCGTGAAGGACGTAAAAACCTTCGGTGTCTGGAAACACGAGCAACAAGAGGCAATAAATCATCGTCAAAGTCGAGGCAAGGACAGGCAGACGGCGGCAGGAGCAGCGAACTGCGAACGCCGGAGGGAGGCGGCGGCAGCGCAGGACGGATCGAGGCTACTGGAGGGACAAACACCGTGGGCGCGTGGGCGTGGAGGGACAGGATGATGGCGAGATAAACACTCGACCAGTGGGAGTGAACTAAACAAATTATGAAGGACAAAGGAAAATAATTATCTGAGAAAACAAACCAACTAAGACGAAAAAGTGGTGGAAACGAAACGTGGGAGGCGAAAACAAAATAGCACAGAGAAATCGGCGAAATTATCGGATTAAACGAAAGAAATTGAGGGAGGGAAACGTAATAAAGGAGTAGAAAAAAAATGGAAAATGGAAATGAAAATGTAGGAATAAAGAAAAACAATTAAAAAAGGACGGAATTAATTGTTTAATGCAAGAAAGGGGAGGACGAAGCGATTTGAGGCAGATGACGAAGTCAGAAGAGCGAGTAAAAGGCTTAAGGAGGAGATGGAAAGAGGGAATTTCGCGAAAGGTCCCTGGGGAGGACCTCGAAAAACATCGACTTACGACTGGAAGGTTTTAGGTTTTAAAGCCTTCTAATCGCAATCCCTTGACACAAGGGGAGTGAGAAAAAAACAACTGAGTAGACGAGAGAGAGAGAGAGAGAGAGAGAGAGACGACGACGGGCTGACTCGCCAACGTCATTGTCCACAATTAAATTGTCCGAATATAATTAATGACGTTTCCAGGGACCCCGGCGATCGCTTCACACCTCAGGAACTCGAGGACGAGCCGTGGCCGAAGGAGGAGGGGGCGAAAGTGAAGAAGAAGAAGATAACGAAGAAGAGGTCGTCGGGCGCCCGCGGTGCAATTGATGCGAAGGACCTCGAGGAGACCGAACAGAAGCCGAACTCGAGCCGGAGAATTAAGGATAATTATTATTGTAATTAGAGGCATTAGAGCCGCCATAGAGATGGAATCTAAGGAGGTGGAAAGTGTGAGCATGAAACTGAAAGAGCGAGACGGAAAGAAGTCAAAGACCTGAAGTAGGAAAACCAAAGACAGACAAAAGGGAATAGGAAGAATCTCAAGATCCGCAGCTGAAGTAAGCGGAAGGAACGAGTGGGAAGGAGTAGACGAACAGAGGAGCGAGAGAGAGTGGAAGAGTGGGAAACGGCGGAGGAGTGAGAACGAGAGAAAGCGTGAGTGGGCAGGGAGACGGTGGGGGAACCGCCGTAATGAAATGCAGTCGTGCATTAATTGCATTAAAGGTGAAGGAGCGCGCACAACGAGCCAAGGACTCCGACACGGCCCGGGTCGACGAGGTCCTTTATTCGGCAGGCGACTCCATCGGGCGACGCGACCACGGCGGACGGCGGCAGCGGGCGGTCGCGACGACAAAGGCGAAGGCGGAGGTGAAAAGCGAGCGCAGTCGAGCCTGAAAACCCGCATTAAAAACGGCAACACTTAATTTCTCACATTTGAAGGGCGCGTTTCGCACCCACTACGACGGCTCCGGCGGCTTCGGCAGCAACAGCAACAACAGCAGGAGCAACAACAACACCGCCAGGATCTGTAGCAACAACAGGGCAACGGACGGGCCGTGATGGCGACGACGAGCTACTTGTCGAAGGGCGCCCAGGACAAAGCGAGGACGAGGACGAGGCCGAGGGGCAGCCGATGGAGGAGGCTCTCGTGTTAAGCAGGGATTTTGAAATTTTAAATAATTACTCTACAACAGCAACAGCAACAGCAACAACAACAATAACGGCAGCTGCAGCAACAACACGACCAACGACATCGAAGGACGTTTCCGCCGGTTGCTTTTGATGTCGGCAGCTTCGGCTGCTGGTGTTGATGATGCTGGGGCGCTGTTGTCGTTGTTGTGTTCGATGATATTGTTGTTGCTGTTGTTGTTGTTGTTGTTGTGTTAATGATGCAACAACAGGCCGATTACAACGGAGGAGGGTGCATTGAGGGCGTTGCCAGGCGACAACCAGAATCTGGACATGCGAAGTTGAAGAGCAGCAGCAACAACGGACTGATAACAACAACAATAACAACAACAACAGCAACAACAACAGCAACAACAACAACAACAACGCAGGAGCAACAGAGGGCAAACAACGAGATCGTCAATTTTAACGACAACCACAAAAGCAACAGCAACAACAAACAACCGGACGGAAACAACATCGTTGAGAGGAAGAAGAGCCAAATTGCAATCGATTGTTCGGCGGGGTGGGGCGAGCGAGAGGGGGGTGGGGGGAGGGTTAGAAGACCGGGGCGTTCGCGCCAATCGATTTCACGGACGAAGACACTTCTCTGCCCCCCCTTTCCCCCCACCCCCTCCCTCACTCGCCACCCCTTTCCCCGCCCACTGACCACATCCGAGTTCACTCCAACAGCACGCGACAATAAACAACTAAACGTTGGCAACACTGGCGAAGAAGTGAGAGCTCTTTGTTGGTTTAGTTGTTGTTGTTGTTGTTGTTGTGCCTCTCCAGGATAATAGGATTATATATGAAGGCAACTGTCTGGATGGAGATTATATTTCCGAAAGCGAGGGACGACGACGACGACGACGCAGGCGGATGGGGCGAGTGCGGTGTGGGACAAAGGAGGAAAAGAGAAGGCCACGGGCAGACAGCGGGACTGGGAGTGGGAGTGGGAGGAGGTGGAGCTGGAGGTGGACAAGGACATGTGTCAGTTATCGACGAGGGAGACGACTCGAGACTCGAGGCGCGAGGTTGAGGCAGGACACGTCGGGGTGACGGCGAACGAGCTCGCATTTCCCACCCACCCCACGCACACACTCAGGCAACAACGACAAGTTTCCCCAAAAGTCTCAGGTTCAAAGAGCAATTAAAATGAGGGTCGCCCGTGGTCGGTCGTGATTGGGGTGGGGGTCGAGGCTGGGTGGGGAATCTCTTTGGAACTTTCGGTTCAGAAGCTTTAAATCTCGCCGGTTTCATGGCCGTGATTTATGAGCGTTCACCGTTGCCTTCACCGCTGCCTCCACCTGGCCTTCTTGACCACGATTTCATCCACCTTCGCCTCATGACTTCGGCCCTCGGCCGCTGCCGGCTCCGGTCGCAAAACAACGACCATAAAAGCCGAACTTTACGATCGATGTAAATTCGCAGCGAGAAGTTGTAAAAGTTAAGCAGAAGCAGGAACACAAACAAGCACAGGAACAACATATAAAACAACAACACTTGTGGGTAAAATAATATTCCCGAGATTGAAGAGAAGTCGCGGCAGAGAGGGAGAGAGAGAGGGAGATGGGGGCAAAGATACCAGTTCCAATGAGCTTTTATTAAAGCATAAACATTCACGACGCAAGCTCCTTACCTGCAACGAGAGAGAGAGAGAGAGAGAGAGAGAGAGGGTGAGTGAGTGAGAAACATTTGATGATTAATAAAACATATAGAAGAAGCAAACAACATAAAATGCAATAACGACGAATTAATGGTTGGACGTAAGAGCGGGAGGGAGCATAAAAGGCGCGACCGATGGCCGAACGCCAGATGAAATCGATGGAATGATTTATGAAATCGCAGCCACTGCGACGGACATGAGCGACTGGCGTGAGAGAAGGAGAAGGAGACTGGGAGAAGAGGAAGAAGAAGAGTCGGAGCGGAATGTCGCATGCGAATTTTTGAAGTGAAATCACATCTGCGAGAGAGAGCGAGGACAGGCAAAACAAAGAAACTTCCCAAAACTTTCGTTCGACTCTGGCAGAAGTTTTTACAAATTTTCAAATTGTTTTTAAATGACTTGCACAAAAGTTTATTTTCTGCACTTTTATTTCTCGTCGACTTTTTCTTTTTGATAATTTCTTCTTGTGGGTTTCATTGTAATTTCTTCGCTTTAACATTTAACATTTGTGGAAATTTCGAATTTATTTTGTCGGTTTTTCTTTTTCTGTTTTTGTCGATGTCATAAAATTTGAATTAGGTTCAACAGCCGGCAGCTCGGCCTGACCTCTCATGCCCTCAGCCCTCCGCCCTCTTCCGAAGACGGAAAAAGTTTCCCGCTAAAGTTCGAGCAACTTTTTTCACGCTTCTTCGAGCGTACGCGCTCACATCCTGCAGAGCCGGGAGGAAGCGAAACAAAAGGAGTTCTCCGAACCGAAAGCTTTTAACTTGGAAAGTTGCATGCGTTTTTTCTCTTTCGCTTTTCTTCCCTCTCCCCTTCTTCTGTCTACTCAGCCGTCTGGTCGTTTTCCCTTCGTCCCCGCGCTCCCTCCCTCTGGCCAATGGTCGATGGGAAAATACTCGAGTTGCGGGCGGCTCGGAGTACCTAATGAGAGGGTTAACGAGGGCCCGTTCAAGTGCCGAGGCGGAGTCTGGGTCTGAGTCCATTATATTGCGGAGTTTATATCGTGAGATCATTTGCGCAGATTGCGAATTTGGGAAGTGCTTTGAAGTGGAGGAAATCGGGCTTTATGGAAGGGATTCCATATGGCGGGCTTTGCCAAGGAGCTGAATAAAATAAGGAAAAGAAGGCATGGAAAAGACTATCAAAAAAATACAAATACTAAAAATATCGTATGTGATGATACAAAAACCATGACAGTTATTAATATTAAAAAATATCCCTTGACACTTTTGTTCAGACATAAAAACTCCAATGAAATCAATATTTATTTATGTATTCCAATACCAAGAGCAGGGCCCGCAAGAGATTGTCACAGAAAAAATGAAATTGGAACGAATGTTTTCGAAATGAAAGAGGCAGAGGGGAAGCTCGAGAAACAGGCGAGTAATTAGGGGAAAATGTCATGACAGCTAGATTGTATTCGCATGACATTTGGGAGCGGCAGAAGAGGTGGAGAAGAAGAGGAGGCTCTGAACAAGATTGGCGAACTGAATTGGGTCGAAACCGCAACCGAAACGGCAACAACACAAAACAAAAGCAACAATAACAATGAGACAAAACCAACAATGGATGAAGAAGACTAATATGACTGATAGAGCTGTCGCCGACTGGTGAAAGCGACGACCTGTCAGCCATCAACATGCCGCTCGCAGACGTCAGAGGGCCACGCCCACAGGCCACCGCCCCTACGCCCACCCCCTCCATGGGGCCAGGAAGACGGAGCGGAGACGAGAATGCCGTCAACTTTACGCGACACGTTTCCATGTAGAAAAAAAAACACTGACACTGGGCCCGGCGACAAGCACAAACACAAACACAGACAAAGTCAAATATGGACCGATAGACACGCACACATTGCTACACTGGCGCTCACAACAAGGACAGAAACAAGGACGTTTTTAAATAAAAAATAAACAACGAGAAAATGGGGAGAAAAAATAGACAGAAAATATGGGGAAAAGGGAAATACATAAATAAACGAGTGATGGAGACAGACAAACCAGGACGAGTGGAGCGAGGAGGATGCGGCACGGACGGGGAGGAGGGGAGTGGCTGAGTGTGAGAGAGAGAGAGAGGGGGGAGGGGGGAGGTCGGCAAAATTGGATTACATCATCGCATGCATAATTTACTAATGGGAAAAAACACACACAGAGGTGAGGGAAATCGAGAAAATAAAGTGGAAAATCCTTCGCCATTCGCGCACCGCTTCCAAGAAGCCAAGAAGCCCGTGAACAATGGCGGAATCTAGGCCACGTGGGCATGTGTGGGTTTCACACACACCAACAACCGCACAATTCCACACAAGAAACTCACATGCATTTTAAATCGAATGTCCTCGTAGGATGAGAGAGAGAGAGAGTGGAGAGACAAGTGTTTGATTCTCCTCGCTGCGAAATGGTAATCGGCAGGGGGAGAACGTGTATCGAATTACGGCCGAATGTCTATCCAACTGCCACCTGTCCGTCTCTCTGTCGGTCTCGTGATTTTGGCGGCGACTTCGATTCGCCAACTCGAATCGTGCCCTCGCATGAAATACTAATGTTGTTATTAATTCATAGTCTTTGTTGATGTCGCTGTCGCTGTCAAAGTCTTTTTGCCGTGACCTCGGGACTCCGATTAAATACCGACTCGCTGGCCCACATTGCGAGATAATCAGAGGCTTGATTTCATTCACTCGATCTCCTATTCATTCAGTCGTGTCGGATTAGCCGTGATTGATTTTTGCGTACTGTCGATTATTTGAATATGTTTCCTATAGAGTAGAAAATCGTTATCGCTGGAGCTTTCGTTCCATGTCGAATGCTGTCGAAATGCTTTCCGTGAGCTCAATACTGGATGTCGAGCTGAAATTATCGCAAGCGTGATAAGTACGCGAATGTGTTTCGAATAACTCATCACAATTATCACAGCATACGAAATGTGACGAAGCATTTCAAAAAGGACGCCTGGCGAAACGACTTGTTGACAAGATTAAAATAGGCTCTCGTTCAAAGGTCCATGTGTAGTTTTTGATGAAAATAGATTTGTATTTACGGAATTGAACTTTTTGAAAAATATAATTTTAGCGAATAAGAATCTCATAATAAAGCAGTCGGGCATCGAGTGTTAATCTCTATTATGAACAATTAACAAAACAGGAAAAATAAAATCGCGTGCGATTAAACAGGAACTTTATCAATTTTAAGTCGCTCGTTAGGGACTGTAAAAATTCAATTGAAAAAGAAACTCGCTTTAATGGCCGGCCCGTGGGTTACGTTTTGTTTGTTTTTTTTTCCTTTGCTCCTACTTTGTTGCATGCGATTTGAATGCAGTGGAGGCAGTTTCCATTTTATGGCATGGCATTACCAGAGCCAACGACTTTCGCGCCATCCGTCGTCATCGCCCGGCCGCGCACACACATAAATATTTATCGCAAGGCGCAGTACGGCGATCGATGGGCGAACGGACGGATGGATGGACGGACGGACAGCCGAGAGCAAACAAAACGAAGACAAAACAACACCAGAGTCGAGTGGAACGTGCGGGTTCCGCAAATGCATGTTAATTGGATTGGACGCAAAGTGTTTTGTAATCCATTATTTTAATTAATTACCGCCTGAGCAGGGCCTTCGCGAGTGGTTATCGGTAAATTGGGCAGAAACGAAACGAAATTAAACTAAATAAAATTGCAATCAACAGATTTACGCCTGGCACCAGAATATGAAGTGCCGTGGAAATAAATTGACGATCCATAAAAATGATGTGAAAACGAAATGTTTGTTACACATTTGCTTTTCGTTTGATTTACGAGTTTCTCATATGCAATAATAAGTTCATATTTGCTATTCCATTTTAATTTTTGGTCTGAACTTCGTTAATGCATGCAATGATGGGTGCAATAGAATTGAAATTTTAGCCTTAGCTAAACCAAACTTACGTGAAGTATTTGTTTGCTAAATATTGTTTACTAAAGTATCGAGGCGAATGACTTCATGCGAGAAACCTATCTGGAGTCAAAGCCGAAGCCAACAAAACGAGGGAAACTGCAACTGCAACAAGTTGTGGTCGGCGCACATGAGCCTTACACGGACTCCAGACAGCCAGACAGAGAGATAGACGGAGTCAGTTGGAGGGGCAGGCGGACGAACGGACGGACGGTGGGAGACGGATCGACCGCGGCATGTTGGACAATTGGAAACGGTAACAAAGCGCAGCACAGGCGAGTTCAAAGAGCGATTCGCAGCGAGCGAAAAGGTTGTGGAAAACAGAAATCGCAAAGCCATAATTGCAGCAATGATTGTTATTAAATATTGTTGCAGTGCTCACAATTGCTGCGACAAGAGCAACAGCACAAAGCAATGGCAAAAGCAACCAGCATCGCAAACACACACACAACTGGCACACATTTCAGCACACATTACGACTGACGATTGACGATTGTGAGGCGACTGAAATGAAAGGGGGGGGGGGGGGGGGTCGCTAAAGATGTCAGGGCCAGTCGTTGGCCTGGGCTTTACGGCGAAAAGCCCCACAGACCAATGGACTTGCACAATCTGCTCGCGAAGACAGAAACCGAAACCGAAGCCCATTGAAATTAAATATAAAGCACGGCTTTGTGGGAAAATATGGAAATCCATTAGAGGGACAGCGGTTGTCGGTCAACACAGGCGGTCGGCCCAACAATTAGCTGAAAAGTCGTCGACTCCGGCAGGCCGCAAACGACATCCCACTCCCCAGTCAGTCAGGCAATGTTTCTTCATTCGCTGTCACGTGTTTGGTAACCATGTTTTGTCATGACGACCTATGACGACTTACGACGACCTACAGAAAGGTCGAACGTTCCGTCATCTGTTGAGAAAATGCTCGAAATCCGCCAGGAAAAGCCTCACGGCAATTTGAATTTCGCCCATTTGGACCGCCTCAGGCAATACACCCAGAGTGTTCTTCACGATTTCACTGCTAGCCGCCAAACTACGATTGTTTTGGAAGAAATTCCCGCGAAAAACGATAAGGAATAGTCAATTGCAGCAAACGGAAGTTGTTCTTATCAATCGAGGCAATTGTTGTACCAGACAACCCCACAATTGAAACTCATGTCAGTACGAGGGCAGAAATTATATTATACAAAAGGTAAAAAGATCGAAAACTCAAACCATGTCGATGAACAAACCATGGAATATCGAAAGAAAAGGTGTAAATCGGAGCCAAGTGGGCAAAAAATAGAAACAAACATTTTCAACAAGAGCAAATAAAGCGAAGCCCGGTGCTAAAACATGGCGAGTTCTAATGGAGTGCAATCATGGGAGACAACAAATTATATCACGATAGACAACAGCCAGCGGCATTAATTCTGTCATTAGCACCAAACGGATAACGAGAGGGCAGAAGCAGGAGGGAGAGTGAGAGAATTAAAACCAACAATACTTTTCGCCCATGAGGAATGAGATGTTTTTTCCTTATCGTCGTCACTGCGATGAAAGCAAAAAGCAGTAGAAATATCGCGAAATATCAAACTCGCATGCGATGGCAAACAAAACGAAGCAGACAGAGCAAGGAATCGAGATAATTGGAAAGTCGGAGAAGTAAAAAAAAATTAAAAATTTCGTTTTTTTAGAAGAGAATAGAATAGAATAGAAAAATGGAAAATTAAATAATGATCTGAATAAAAACTACAGGCAAAAACGACACTAAATGCGATGGAAGGCAATGGGAGGAGAACAATAGAGCAGCGATGGGAGTCGCGTTAATTTTCTAATTATTAGTTGGCATTAAAATTCCGTCCGCCGTCCGTCGTCCACCGTCACAATGGCCGACGTCGACGTCGACGTCGCTGTCTGTCGGATGCGAATGCAATTATTCGTTCACCATGTAGATGTCTATATTCAATTAAGTCCGCCGACAGAGCCAGCGAGAAAAATATTCCATACAGAGGGAGGGAGGGTGAGAGAGGGAGAGAGAGCGGGAGACAGAGCCCGAGATAAACAATTGATATTTTATTCGATCCCGACGATGGCAGCGTTTATTCATTCAAGACAACGACCCACCCGTCCCCACGGTTCTGTTGTTGGCCTCGCTTTGACGACGACGACGACGCGATGATGACGAGCTCCGCGGACAATGGTCCAGGACGAAGGAGGCAGGGAGAGGGAGGGAGCTAGAGAGAGAGAGAGAGCGAGTGGCTGAGGAGGGGACGCCGATGATGCCAGCGCTGGAAACCTCCACTAGTCCGTCCCTAATCTTCGTGCAGCTTCGTTTTCGCTCGCCGATGCGACTCCATCCACCGTAATCTCCCCCTCTCCTTCTCTCACACTCTCTCTCGCTCACTCCGTCTGTCATTCGATTGTCAGTTGTCGGCGTCGGTGCCGCCCGTCGTAGTCGCCGTCGTCGTCGTCGTTGTCGGTTCGCGGTATTTAAACGCTTTTCCATTCGTTGGAAAAACGTTAATATAAATAAATTTCCCATTGTCATCGTAAACTCCGATTCCCTCTGACAGCGCCGTCGAGCTTTCTGGCCGTCTCCGCCGCTCTGGCCTCGACCTCGCCCGTCTCGCCTCCCCATCTTCCTCGCCGCTCGGCCTTAGTCGCTTGTCTCATGGTCCTCTCCAGTCCTCGCGCTGAGCCCGTCATCCGCCTCGTCCTCCTCCTCCTCTCACCGCCTCTCCCCAGATCACGTTCTTTCATCAACGTCCTCGTCTCCCCATCCTCTCCCCATCCTCTGCCCTTCCTCTCCTCATCCCGTCAACCCACTTCGTCGCCATCGCCGAGCTTCGTCCTCGTCCTTCCTCCATTTAGAATCCTCGTCATATTTTCGCCGTCATCATCACGGCGACGCATTCGTCGTCTCCCTCACTCTCGAGTGCAGTACAAATGTTCCCTCCCTCTCCCTCTCTCTATCTCTCCCTTCCTGCTCCTGTCTCTCTCGCGCTCTCCTGTTGACATCGTTTATTTTCTATTATTTCGATAGTTTAAATTGTGTTTCGCATTCTGTTGTTGTTGATTAAGTTGTTGTTGTTACCATTGCGATGGTCGTTGTTGTTGTTGTTGTTGTTGTTGTTGCTGTCGTTGTAGAATCTTCTCTTGATCTTGTTGTTGTTGTTGCCGCAGTCATTGTTGCTGTCGGTCGGTTCGAGGTGCGGCAAAGGAAGACCGAAGAACGGTGGGAGCGCGTGGTGGGGAGCGAGATTGAGGGGCAGGGAGGAGGGACGAGATACGAAATGAAGCAATTATGATGACGTGACATCGCAAGGCGCAGCAGCAGCAACAACAAGAACAACAACAACAACAACGACGACGAACACTACCAACAATATTGAAATCGCTGGCAAAAGAATGTCGTTGTTTTTGTCGTTGTTGTTCCTGGTGCCATTGTTGTTACTACGGAAATATACCAACATCCTGGGGCGAAATAAATGCAACAGCAACAACAACAACAAACAAACACAAGTCAACAACAACAATAGCAATGACAATTACAACAAACTCAACTCCAAACAATGCTAAAGTCAGAAGAAGTTGGAGGAACAACAACAAGAACAGCAGAGGACAACAGAAGAGCACGAGGCAGAGAGAGCGAAAGAGAGGGGAAGATTCACTCACGACATTTCGCGAGCTGATGGCGACGGTGATGGAGAAGCAGAAGAAGAAGAAGAAGAAGAAGAGAACGAGAAGATGAAGCAGAGGGAGAGGGATAAAAATGAGGCAACACAAAAGATGACACCGACCGATGTCGGCGAAGGTGGGGACGATCGGGGAGCTGACGAGGTCTTCCATGCTGGAGGTGTCAATTGTCGTTGAAGAACAACAACAACAACAGGAACATCAATAAACTCATTGACAGATAACAACAACAATTTTGAAAACAACAGCTTCCTAGATAACAAAAACCTGTCGATATGGCAACAACTTTGGCGACAACAATCAAAACAACAACCAAGAGAACCATTGCTTCTGACGGCCGTGGAAGGCGACCGAGATGTCGAAGGAAAGCAAGGAAAAGACAACTGAAGAATCAATAAATCCTAGCAAGAATCGTAGATCCTGCGATAAATCTATGGATGGCTTAAAATTGGAGAGAAGAACCCAGAAAGGTCGTGACAAATGCGACCTGCTGGAGGAACTCGAACGAGTGCACCAAAGGAAGTCGACGGTTGCCAAGCGGAAGGACCTGGGTCAAGCGGCAAATGACAAGTGGCAAATGGTTCGTGGGCCCGAAAGTCCGGAGACGGTTCTCAATGGAAGTGGGGGCAGGTCGTCTCGATTCCGTCCACTTCCCACCCCACACAAGAGTCCACTTTCAGTCGCCTTTCGTAATCTCGACTGCTCCGTAATTTGCATCCTTTTTCTCTTCACCTCCCTTCGCCTCCCTTCAGCTCCCTTTACCTTCTTTCAGCTCCTTACACCTTCCTTCACCTTCCTTCACCATCCCTCCCTTCCTACGATGACGCCTGGCGTCCCGGGAGGCAACAGCGAAGTCTGATTTCCACATTTAACGACTCTTTAACGGCTGGCATCCAGCGACAGTGACAAAATCGCCCACAACAACAACAACAAAACCACCTACAACACTCACAGAAACAACTACAACAAGGTACAACAATAATAACCACAGAAACTCGTTACTAAACAAACAGCACAAACATGTGCACAACAACAACGGCAGCACCAACAACAACGACGACTACTACTATAATAACAAGAAATGTCACAACAACAGCAGCGACAACAACAACAACAACATTTATAACGACAACGACAACAACCAAATGAGGACGGCGACGACGACGACGACGTCTAAGACAAAGGCAAAAACATCATCCACAACAACAACAAGAAAACTAAAACCAAACAACTAAATGTAATTTGTTTCCATCAAAAACTGATGAAAGTGCACTGAAGCAACAACGACAACAACAACGACAACAACAACAACAATAACAACAACAACGACAGAAACAACTATAACCAACCAAACAATAAAAGCCAAAGTTTCTATTGCTGTCGCTAGTGATGTTGTTGCTGCAGGTCATTGGTTGCAATCGCTGCAGCAGCACAGACAGACCGATTAAAAGGAATGCGGGGGAAAGAGAGACGAGAAGAGAAATGGGAGAGAGAGAGAGAGAAAGAGAGGGAGGGAGAGGGAGCGGGCTCGCAACATTTGTTGCTGTCGTCTGTGAAAATTCCATTCACACACCTCAAGACGCGCGCCAAGTCCCAGGATCCCGAGAGCCAGGAAGCGAGACAAACATACATTGAAAGGGAGGGGGAAAGAGGGAAAGAGAGAGAGAGAGAGAAAGTGAGGCCCGTGTATATGAGTAAAGAGCATGGTGACGATGATGGAGATAATGGCGAGCGCGTCGGGGACGAGGGCGCACAAGACTTATGGAAATTTTATCGATTTTCGTCATCCTGTAAAATGCATAAATTCATCCGTTTAGCTTGCTCCTTTAGCCGCCTCCCTCGCTCTCTCTCTCCCTCGCTCTACCTGACTCGGTCTCCGGCTTCCCCCCTGGCCGCCTGCCGCTCCTCCTCTCGTCCGCCCACAGCGCGAGATCTGCAGCTGATGCCGACGAGGCGAGGACCAGGGCGACGACGACGTTCCGAGCACCCGACGCCTGGGACGCGAGGGGTGGGAGAGAGGGAGGCGAGGACGAGGACGAGGGGGAATGTGGAAAGGTGTGGAAGGCAGGAGGAGGCGCTGGTCTGGAGCCACATTTTCACACACGAAACTATTCCCCATTGTTGCTTTCGAGGTTAATCAGAGCTCCATTCATCCGGAAACCGGGGGAAAGAAGGGCGGCGGCCTGTGGATTGGGTGGGAGAGGGAGAGGGAGAGAAACAGAGCGCATGGCGACGGACAACTAGGCGGCGAGGGGGAGCGGCTGGGCGAATCGGGAGGCCAGCGCTCGGATGCGAGCAACGAACCTGAGACGCGATTCGATTCGGACGCTGCTGCCGGAGCAGAGTTGCCAACGTGCTTTGAGGAACAAAAGAAAAAACTTTCGAAATCTAAGCAAATTACCTAAGAGCTAATTATGAATTTACTCAAAAATAAATATTCCCACTTAATTTTCGTTATTTAAAAAGATTCTGCATTAAAGAAATTTGAATTTGATAATAAATATATTGATTATATCAGTAAATTCTGACAATAAATGAGTACACGATTTTCAGAATGTGAGGTGATTTTTACAAACTCCAACGTGCCGCTCGTTGGCAACTCTGTCTAATGCAGCATTTATCGAGTCGCAGCTGCAGCCACCACAAAAGCAATCGCTTCGCCGCATCCAGCGCCCGTCCGTCCGTCCGTCCGTCCGTCGCCATCGTCGTCGGTACGACCTCAATCGCGTCCCGCCGCGCCGACGCCGCCCCTGCGCCGCCGAGCGCTTGGCAAATTGAGTTAAGCTTAAAAGGTACTCGCATGAATTTCCCGACCACGCCCCTCGCCCCTGGTCCTCCTCGCCCCATCGAGTCGAGTCGAGTCGAGCTCAATGTCGCTGCCGCTGCCAGCAGGAGGCGGAGAGGGAGACTGGAAGAGGAGCCCAAGAAGCTGGCGCGGCGTCGGGCGAGGCGAGGCGAGGACGAAGAATGCCAGAGGGCGGCGGGACGGCCACGGGGACGGGGGTCTGGAGGTAAAGGTGCCCTCGGAGAGAAGTGTTGCATAAGCCCAGATGGCGGATGGAATTCCTTTGCCCGCAGTTGACGGCATTTGGCATTCGTCGTTTGACGCAGATGCCCAGATACAGCACAGCACGGGCTCAGATGCGCACAGATACAGCAGGGAAATTTCCTCCGAGGCTGACAGGATAAGGATGGAAGGATAGAGAGAGAGAGAGAGAGAGAGAGAGGGGGGAGAAACAAATCGTTCACTTCGCTCGCCACACCGTCGATCGCCTTGATATCGATGAAGGTTTCGCTGTCCCGCTATCGATACGGATGTCTAGTCGACGACTATCGGCATTTTATCTGCGGCCAGTCCAGTGCCATAAATCGAGCTGTCCAACCGTGTGGCTGTCCGTCTGGCTGTCTTCATGCCTGTATATCTGTGGCTCTATCGCCATTAGTCTGATTGTCTGTCCATCACCAGCTTCTCGCCATTTATCGCGTGACCTTCTATTGTTCGATTAAAACTGCCTTTTGCTCGCTGAAAGACCATTATGCAAAGACCTTTCTGCAAAGACCTTTCTGTCCATCATTGGCTTTCTCCACATCTATCCGAAGCCTGTCGATGCGATTTCTTCGAATCTGTAGCGGTTTCGCCTTAGTCCGAGCAGCCCTTCCTTCCAGCCTCTCCACCTCTCTCGCTCACCTCTCCCATTTCTCGCCTCTTCCCAGTTTTCCTCTCCTTCTATCTCCCCTTCATTCTTCTGATTAAGTTGCCCGAGCAATCGGAATAAATGTGGCAAAAGGAATTTCAAACACTTCAACATGTTCCTGCTTGATACGACGTGTTGTTGGTGGCGATGTTGTTGTTGTTACTCTACACCTACCACCACTTGTTGTCGTTGTTATCGTTGTTGTTGCTGTTGTTCTAGCACTTTTTGCTGTCCTTTTGCCAGGCGAGGAGACCATGCTGGTGTTGTTGTCGCTGCCTAGAGTATTCGTCGTGCATATGATTTATTCGCTCACGAATCCGCGCGCCTCTCTCACTCAGAGGCGAAGCAGAAACAGCAACAACAACAACAGAAGATCTCCCATGCGATACGATACCTTGCGATTGCGTTGCATTGCGTTGTCGGTCGCCGCACGTTGGGGCTCAACATTTAAATTATATGCACTTGCATAAAAAAGAAATTTATTACGAGAATTTATTAGCGAAATTCGCGGCGAGACAAATTTATGAGTTCAATTAAAAGCCAGAATGCAAAAGGCGAACGAAAGAACAGCCACGAATATCAAAAAAAAAGGAAAAAAATACTTTTAAATAAAAAGAAGCACATACGGGATAAGAGAATTGTTAAATAGGAACAGCAGACAAGCGAAATGTTTTCCTTTTATTCTCTGAATTCTCATTTCACGGGAAAATATGTAGAATATCAAATTATTATAATATATCATGCGATTTTTCACTTAGTTTTTTGAGGTGTTGCCATTATATAGTGAGAATCACGGCGATTCCGTGCGAGGGAAGTTAATTGCGAGATTTTCATGCGATTTTTTACTTCACTACCTCTGTGGAGAACTCTAAGTGATGCATGAAATAATGGAATCAGAAAATATTTTATGAAAAATACGAAAAAATCCCTCAATTTCTTATGCTAATGGATGATATCCATTGTTCATCACAATATATATTTTCTACTTCGCTTTCTTCGGCTTGATTGGCACATATCGCATGCGATTTCTGTACGGAGACTAATCAGTGTCATTCATTGGAATCGACAGGCGGTTTCGGGCATGAGAAAACCTCGCATGAGACACCGACCATCGAAGTATCAACAACACAAGGGCAACGCATTTTCACCGCCCACCGATCGCACCCATCGGCGCATGCAGCCCCTCGCATGCAGGGAACAATCGAAACCGAACCGTGGCGAACCGGAGCAACAGACGGACGGCCAGAGGAGCGGGCCGAAAGACAAACAGATGAACAGCATAAACACACAGACAGACCGCCAGACGTTGCTTGATTAAGAACAACATTTCTTCGCAATGTGGTTGCTGTTGCTGTTGTTGTTGTTGCTGCTACTGCACTTCCGCAGAAATATCTCAATTATTGCAAAGACAGCAACATTGCATTGTGGTGGGGATTTTTTCTCTTCCCTTCCTGTTGCTGCTGCGCCCAAATGAGGAATCGGTAGACATGCTTTTCGAGACACCGCCGACAGACGGCAGACAGACAGCGAGGGAGCGGCAGCAGACGCCGACACACGGAGGGCGGTCAGCAACACCAGTGTCGTAGGGCAGGAAAGGCAACAAGGAAGGCAGCCAAAGGTGCAACGAGACAAATCCCGGGAGATTCGACTGAGGGAGAGCGAGGAGGCGCGAGTGCGTCCAGAGCCGTTGCATGAGGAACTCGAAGTGCACTCAAGCATGTCTCTTTCTCTGTCGCCTCATCTCCCTCTCTCTCTCGCCCTCTTTGTCACTGTCTCCTCATCCCACCGCTTTTCGCCCTGCTCGCCGTACGAAATTTGCATTCATATGCATTTCGCCATCGCCGTCTGCGCCAGTTTGTGTTGCCGTCGTCTCGAGTAGAGTTGCTGTTGCTGTTGTTGTTGTTGTTGGCGTCATTTTAGATAAACGACTGCCCCAGGTGGGGTCGGGGGGCGGCCGGACGACCGTCCGACCAGGAAGAACGCATTGTCGACGATTTAGCTCGCATTCAAAAAATAATTACTTGCAACTGCTGCCGCGGTCGAGGTGCAACGGGGCGGAGGCGACGGAGCGAGCGAGCGGCCGAGAGCGCCAGACCCATGAGTGGGAAGGAGACGGAAAGAGTGACAGCGTCGGGGACAGAGTCGGGGGCCAGAGACTGATGTCGTCGAAGATAATGTCGTTGTTGTTGCTAGTGGTGATTGTGTTGCTGGGGCTGCTGCTCCCGTTTGTCGTTAGCCAGGGTGCTGACGATGATGGTGCACGCATTGGTGATGATCCAGTTGCTCCTGGTTAGCCGCCGATGAAGTTGCTGGATGACGCTGCTGTTGGTGTCGGCCGGCCATCGCTTGAATGATTTCTTTCACTGCAGCTCATGACTTGGAAGCAGAACAAAGAGATCGTCGCGCCTCGTCTTCCCTCGCCACCATCTCCGCCGACCCCGGTAACCCGAGGCGCAGTCGGCGCGAGGAAGCAAAACAATGTCGTTCGATGTCTCGTCTGCCCGACGCTGACGACGTCACTCTCAATTACAAAGCCACGCACACGTGGAGGGGAGCGCAAGGGGAAGAGAGAGAGAGAGAGAGAGAGAGAGATGGGGCCCGAGAAGGGGAGGAAGAGGACGTCGTTCGCTCACCCATGGCCACTCGCAGCACACCCTGTTGGCGATGGTCGTCGGCGACATTTAGCCGCAGCAACTGCAGCAGAACAAAAACAAGAATTAACAGCAAAACATCAACAGGGACCGAAACAACAGCCACAGCAACAACAACATGACAACACGGAGACGAAAATAACAACAAGTAGGACGACAACGACAACGACAACAACCACAGCGGCAGGAACAATAATTGCCACACATCGGTAACAAGCAATGAGTTCCATGTCAAGCGCTCCAGCGCCAAGACAAATGGGAAGCGCACGAGCGAGACAATGGGCCATGGAGGGAAGGAGCGAGCGACAGAGGAGGACGGGGAGGGGGGTGGAGTCAGACAGATGAACGAGGGGATGGCGAGGGCAGAAGTTCTATAGAACTTAGGCAAATGTGTATTGATAAAATTATTATCTACAGCACCTACGATCGCAAGATCTCACACGAGTTCTGATTTCAATCCATATTTAAATAAAACTATTAGCTTTCACTCAATTTCAGTTTTATTTCGAAATATTTTTTATTGCATATTTTGAAGATTTTTAAACATTGCTTAAACACAGTTTTCATGTCATAAGCAATTTCTTGCCTATTTTGCTTCATTTGTATTTGATTCTATTTGTGTCATATTTTATTTTTTCCAATTCATTAAGTGATCACTGCTGTATTGATAACTGAAATAATGTTTTCATAACATAATACCAATTACGAGTGAAGCAAAATTTAATGACGTCGATTGTAAACACAAAGATTGTAAACCGAAACAAATAAAAATATAATTGACTGTAAAATCAGGGCCAACAACAACACAAATCACACCACGTAACAGACCAAGAAGCAGAAGACGATAAATGCAATTTTAATGAATTCATTTGATCCACGACACCGTCGCGTTTTTCCCTCCTTCTTTCCGCCGTCGCCCCCCATCTGTCTGGCTGTCGGTCGGTGTCTGCCTGTCCCCCATATTTATTCGCCGGCCGTCAGTCCGGCGTTCGGCGTTCGGCCCGACGATCGCATGCTCGCATGCGCGACCTACTGCACTCCGAGCAATGCATTTTGTATTCACTTTCGTCGATCGGACGCGGGATAAGGACAGAGAAAGAGGCGAGGGAGAGGCAGACAAGGGGCGAGGGAGGAAGGAGAGGCTTCGCATGAGACAAAACAATGGTCGATCGTGCATTCTGGCGAGAACGCGAAGAGGCAGAGCCGGGAAAAACGACGAGAAGATAGAAAAATCAACACTAGTCAAAGCAGGTCAACGGGCAAAAACAACAGCAGTGAGGACAACAACAACAGCAACAACATGAGCACCAACAAGTAACATGCCAACGAAGGAAGAAGGAGGAGGAGGAGGAGGACGAGGTGGGGACGAAGGAGTTGCGGGCGCTCCAAGCAGAAGAAGAAGTGGAAACACGAACAAGTCTTGACTTTCAATTCCTCGTTTGTGTCCAATTAGTCTTGAAAATTATACCACAGCAACATGCACTCGGTGGGGGAAGGTGGAGGGCGAGGGGGCGAGAGGGGGGAGAAAAAGGCGACCAGACACGAAAACTTCGACCCTCCCGAACACGAGACGAGACACCCTCGACCAACTGTAGGGAACGAGCGCGACGACGCTGACGACTGCAGAGCAAACGCATTTGTAATTCAAACGAGCAGCGAGCGGGACCAGGAGGGCTGGTGTGGGTCAGCGGCGTCGTCGTCTGGGGTCCGAGTCGGGCCGGCAGCGCGCCGGGTCGACGCAAGGATCCCAGGACGAGCGCGATCATTTCGAAATTAACATAATCGCCGGGGAGGACGAATTACTTGTTCCTGTTTCTCGCATGCGAGTCGCACGAATTGAGGTGCGTCTCTGTGTGTGTGCGTGTGTGTGTGTGTGTGTGTGTCTGACCCCTCGTTAGCCGGGGACAACATGTGGCGACCATCACGCTCGATGGCGCCTGGTCACGGCCGACCGGTCCGTCGGAGGGATCCGACCATCAGTCAGTCAGACCCACAGACGACGGCCGGACGGAGAGTCGCGAATTTGCAAAGAATTCCAACGAATGGCTGACAGTTGAGGGACAGAGAGGGAGGGAGAAAGGGAGAGGGAGGGAGAAAGCGAGAGACAGGAGTGTGCGAGCGACAGATTGAGATGCGGAGGAAGTGACAAATTGTCGACAGCACGGACGCGATGTTGCTGATAGATTCAAGCGATGGACACGATGGCGTTTTTTGTCGTTAATATTTGGTGGAAGGAAACAACGAGTTTTTCAAGCCGTTGGGACTTTTGCGAACACCCAGAGAAACCTCCATTGTTCGATATTGAAAACAAAATTAAAGCAAAAAATTAAAGACATTCAAGAAGACGACCGCAAACAAAGCATGCGAGAAAAACAAGCACAAGTAAAAAATCTCATGAAATTGAAAATTTATTGGTCCAACACATGTCGTGGCGAGGAAGGCCAGTAGAAGGACAGAGGGGGTCCGACTGGGAGACAACGATAGAGAGAGAGCGAGAGAGAGACAGCCAGACAGATTGATCCAGGCGATATATGCGTCACGCGGCCGGCGGACAAATCGCGAATAAATCTCCGCGCAATGATCGGCGAGACGTCGGCAGATCGCGATCAGCTGCGGCTGGCTCGATGGTCTGTTGTGGTTTCGTTGTTGTTGTTGGAGGCATTTCAGTGGTGCTGCCTGTTGTCGCTGAAGACGAGGTCGGGGATGAGGTTGGGGCTGATCTCGGCGAGAGGAGAAGACCCGAGACCCCAGTGAATGCGAATACAGATGCTGACGATAAGTGGTGAGAGGCGAGAAGAGAATGCGAACGCGAAATGCGAAAGGATCAAAAGTCAAAACAATTTCTTAAACGCCAAAAACAACCACAACCACAGCAACAACAGCCCCATCAACAGCAGCAACACCAACCGCAGCTTTAAGGAGCAGCCGGGCAGGGCGAGGGGCGAAAGAGAAGGGGAGAAGTTGGTGTAGGGGCAAATGACTCCTGAAATCGTCGGACGACTGGCCGGCCGTCGGCTTCAAATGTCGCTGGTTCATGTTGTTGTGCTACAGATTGTTACCGATGTTGTTTCTGGTCTCTTGGCCAAGCTGTTGATGGCGATGGCGATGGAGATGGCGATGATGCATGATGCATGCATTGGAAGCAGGTTAAAGAGGTCTTTAGTGTCAACAGCAGCGGCAGCAGCTCTGGGGAGAGCAGCAACAATGACAACAGCGGCAACAACAACAACAGCAACAAGGGATGTCCAAAGTTGAACGATCAGTTTATTGCTGCGACAGATGTTTCTGCTGTCGCTCGGGAATTTTGCGTGCATTTTTACTTTTTTACTTTTATTTCTCTCTCTCTCGCTCTCTGTTGGCAATTTTTATCTCTTTGGACATTCGATATGTCAGGCGGACGACGTGAACTAACGCAGCACACGGACAGGCAGAAGGACAAGGCGACGACGAAGAAGAGGAGGAGGAAGAGGAAGGGAAGAAGGCGAGGAAGGGGAAGCCGAATTTTGACCCCGTCCCGCCGATCGCGCCGAGGGCGAGAGCGATAAAACTTTAGAATTTCCGCTGGCAACATTGTACCGAGACGAGCGATGCTCCCAAATTTGTTGCCAAATTTGTGCGCAACAACGCAGCAACAACAACGACAACAACGAGAACAAGCCCAACAACAGGCAAGTGCGGAGAGGAATATTTTATAATTTCCGCATGAAATAAAATTGGAATTTATTTCTTGCTAACAAGCCGAGGACGACGACGGCGACGACGGCGATGGGAAGCACGGAGAGCGTGACGGAGAGGGGGGGCCGGACGAGGGGGAGAGGGCGAGAGGCCCACGAAAGCCCTGCGATCCGAGAAAGCTTCGAATTTCTCGGAATGCGAAGATGTCAGAAATCGTCCTATTTTTAGACATTCTGTAACAAACTTTTCTTTTTTCCTTTGCCCCATTTTCCATCTCCGATTTTCCATCCCATCTCGCTCTCAATGTAAACAGAAATTCGGGAAATTTATCGCTCCAATCGAAACGAAATGAGCTGAGATTTTTCATCGTCCGAACCGCGATCGCTCGCTGGCCCGATCGAGAAGTGATGGTGAAATAATTATCGTGGAACATCTGGTTCGTCTTCTCCGGCGTTCGGGGAAGCGTTTCTCAATCAGAAAATTCCTGCCGATCGCATGCCGACGTCGCTGAAATCCCGATCCCAGCCGCCGCAACAACAACGCCAATAATAGAACAATAACATCAGCAGCAGGCAGCAGCATAATTTATGGCCGAAACTCGATCGCAACTCGAGCCACGCTGGCGCCGCTCTCGAGCACGGGACGAGACGGGCGCCCACGGCGAAAAGGGCAGAACGGGGGAGGGGAGGGGGTGAAAACGTACGAAGAAGAGCCAGAGGCAGAACCAGAAACAGGAGGAATGCAGCGATGAAAGCAGAGAGCACAAAAATAGCCGATGCCAAAAGCGGGGAACCGCAAGTGTGTGGTCGCTTCTAAAAATTCAATTAGGCAGCCAGCATCAACAACAACAACACCTGCAACATTATGCTGCTGCTGGTGGTGGAGTTTCCGACAGCAACAATGTACGTTTCTAATTCGTGGACAATTTTGTGCCACGAATTCAGATGATTAGAGTGACGGTTTCTTTTGTCTTTATCAATTTCTTGTTCCTTTCCATTTTTGTGGAAAACAAAGAATTTCTTCGTGAATTTCCAGGATTTTCCTAATTTTCTTGTCCTAATTGAATTTATCTTCTTCAGAACGTTAAATGTTATTATTAAATGTAAAGTCAGTTCTGTTTATCATCGGGAGAAATGCAGAAAAGTGATCTTGATTTCAGAATTCATCAATCAATAGGCAAATCGCAATACTCGAATACAAAATTCATGGACACAAGGAGGATAGACACAAAGTCCATCCTCTACATGGATGAATTCCACCACAATAGAGACCATAGTCTTCTAGCACTCTATGAAGCCCTGCATTAACTCGGAAAAGCCCGCCCTCGCCACGAGCCAACGATCCAATTACGGCCGGCCCCCCATCGTCTAACGAGCCAATGACGCTCGCCACGGCCTGGCTGCCGAAATAATAAA
Source organism: Coelopa pilipes (assembly GCA_947389925.1). NCBI lineage: Eukaryota > Metazoa > Arthropoda > Insecta > Diptera > Coelopidae > Coelopa > Coelopa pilipes. The sequence continues at coordinate 43,310,827 of OX376697.1, read as the reverse complement.
ATAATATGCCAACCATCCACCACGCTGCCTCCACCACTCTTCTCTCCCACATAACTCTCGTGTACTTCCGACACACCTTCCGTGCAGGGAACTTTTCGCACGTTCCGCGCCGGGATTCGAAGGATTCGCAGAAACTTTTCGGGCCGAGCCGGGCGACATCGCATCGCAGGCTTCCGACGCTGTTCCGGCGAATGTGCTTAATTGGCAACACATTGTCGTCTGATCTCCCTTCTCGCTCACTCCCTCCCAACCCGATCCCCGGAATCGAGGACGGAAGAAACCATCCGGGCCCGTGGGAGGCAGTGGCTAATGGGAATAGGATGCTTTCTCTCGCCATCTCCCTCTCCTCCACCGCTCGCCCACCCCTTAACCTCCTGTCCTCCTCTCTCTCCCTCCCTCTCTCGTCTCCCGTCTCCCTTCTTCCGATTTCGGTTAATTTATTCGTTCCAAGTGCTGAGCACTGTTTGGCGACATGTTTTTCAATAAAGCAGCTGCCGAGAAGACGCGGGAGCACAGCGGTGGGCGGTAGGCGGTGGGCGGTGGCTGGGATCCTTTTGTTCGACGAAAGCCCTCGAAAAATGATGTCATTAACGTGGCCAAGATGCGAAGTGGTTCTCGCTCCGCGTCTCCTCCTCCTGCGGCTGGTCCTCCGCCCCCTTCTCGGCCGGGCGCAGACACGTGCGACAGACGGGGCCCGACCAGGTGCGTCGAGCCGCGTCGCCGCCCAAGACGAAATGCGACGTGGGGCAACGCAAGGCGAGACTTAAGAAGGCTTGAAGGCGCAAACACATCGGATTAATTTCCATCTCACGGCAGGGGGGCGGGGAGGCCGCCAGACCGTGCGGCTGTGAGGGGAGAAAATCTAAGGCGATCACTGGAGAAGGCCTTCGTCTGTCTGGCTCTCACTCACAGGCTTTCTGCTCTTCCCTTTCCGCCCCTCCCACGCACTTCGCTGCTGCCGGGCACTGAGGCGTTTTAATGCGGTCCACAGGGGCGGAGGCAGCAGCAACAACAACAACAACCGAGCCCAGCTGACGTTGATTGATGAGCGCGCATATGTGTCGGTATCTGTGTGAGTGTGAGTGTTTGCTTCCAGTATTTGCATTCAACGGGATCCGCCCCCCGCCGCGGCCTCCCGACCGGCAGGAGCCGACAGTCGACGCCGCGAAAAACCGCGAAATTTGTTTACAAACACCTTTCAATCTGCTGTCAACCCCCTAGAGGGGGCCGCGAAGGAGCGGGTGGCCCGGAGCAGGGCCGGATCGGGGGAGGTGGACGGATTCTGGACGCGGATGATGAATGTTCACCTTGCTCTAGGGATCCACCGAGGATCCTGACTGAGTTCCCACTGGCAGCTCACTGGAGGAAGTGGAGGAAGTGGAGGAGGAGGAGGAGGCGATTTTTTCCTTCTTTGGAGACTCCATCGAATCGCCAGCGACTCCAGCGGTCTGCCGTGTTGGACAGCAGAGAACAAGTGGAGAAACAACAGAAAGTCAGGCCGAGAGAACATCAATAACAACAGCAACAACAAAAACACCTTCCAGAACAACAATTCACCCCGGTTCGAGACGGCGGCAGGTCGTCACAAGGATGTTTACGAGGAACCCCGCTGTCGGCCGTTTTTGTTCGCAGTTCACAGTTCTTGTTCGCTGAGTTTTGTTGTTGTCCCCACCATTGTTGTTGCTGCCGCCTTTTTGTCAATTTCGCTCCAACTGCTGGCGACGATGTTGACGACATGTCGTTAATTAGCATATATTTGCCGGCAACTACAACATCGCCACAGCCCACTCAATGCCACGCCCACCATCGTTGGCTACTGTTTCTCCTTCTCAACTTCGTCCTCTTCTCTCCGTGTCTGTCCAGGACAACAAACAATTCGACTTTGGCTCTGCACTTGCGTCTGTCTCTCCGACCATCGTCCGACCAGCCATCAATCTCCGTGGATAGACATCGAGACGAGCAGCAGAGACGAGGTTGTCGGCTTCTGTTGCTGCTGCTGTTGTTGCTCTGTCGTTCTGGTCAATTGTTATTGGCCTCCGTGTATTTATTTATTTATTTATTCATGCCTTTATTTATTTGTTTGGTTTGCTTTAAATGTTCGCAGATCGGGTTCACATATTCCACCGCGTCTCCTCCCCCTCCTCCTCCTGGACATGTATAATTTCTTCATCTCTCCCTCTCCCACATCTTCCCTCATCTTCCCCCTCCTCCCGCCGCGACCCCTGCGAGGACTCAGCTCAAGGAGCTCGTGCTTCAAAGTAAATAAATAAATTATTGTGAGCCGTTGTTATTGTTGTCATGTTCGTGTTGTTCGGTCTTATTGTCGGTGTTATTCTTGATGCTGTTGTTGTTGTTGTTGTTGCTCGGAAGTAGCTGCCTTTCGTCGTTGATGAAGTTGTTGCTGTTGTTGCTCCCTTTGTTTTCCTCACAAATGTCCGCCACTTCTGGCTTTCAATTCACGGCCAATTTGAGGCAACTGCCAGCGGCCCCAGCCAACCCCCCCCCCCCCCCATCCCATCTTCTGCACACATCTATCGTTCGTCCCGCTTTCTCCTCTCCTCACGCACTCCTCTCGCTCACTCCCTCCCCATCCCCTCCGCCCAGCCGACGGCCACGAAAACTCCTCAAGCAGCAAGTGTTGAACGCCATCAACACCTCTTTGTCTGCATGCGAGAGTATTCGTGCGTGTCTGTCTGTCTTTCCGTATGTCTGTCTCTCTGACTATCTGTCTCTCCGACAGTCTGTCTCCCTTGTCTGTGTGTGTCGCATGTGTCTGTGTGCGGCTCTTTGTGGGCGTCGGTTCCACCCGTGGCGAGGCCTGCGATGTGCGTTCCTAATGAGTTGCCTCTCGGCGATTAATTGAACAGAATTGTGTTAATTTTATGATTTTCCAACTCGTAGGCATGCGAGCGTATCGTCGCCCCGTCGTCGTCGTCGCCGTCGTCTTTGATTCCTTTGTCTGCATCAACGTCTGCTTCGGCTTCGTTATCGTCGTCATCTGCTGGTCTGATTCTTTGCAGTCGTCTTCAACATCTCCCTGGTTGTTGTTGCCGAATTCCGAGTGTGTGAAATTTCAGAGCAAAGGTGGAACCACACAAACGATGAGGGGGTGGTTGGAAGGAAAGCGATGGATGGAGGTGGCGACGGAAAGAGCGTGGAGAGGGGCGGCAAAGTTTTCAAGAGAGTCGTTGTTAATTTCGTATTCGCTGCTGATTTATGGAAATTCTTGCGGCGCACGAAATCACTGGAGAAATCTGATGATAATCAAGGTTTTCCTTCCATTACTTTAATCAAAAACATCAAGGGGATTTCGAATTGGGAAGCCTGACAGGTATTTGGGGGTTGGAATTGGAAGAACTTCTCGCTAACTCACGCTTTTATAGAATCAAGAATTGTCTTCAAATCTCAACTGTACCATTTCGATCACACCTTACCTGAAACGAAAGAAAAATTAAGTTCAAATAAGTTCAAAGAAAAATATTATTTGTCACTTAACATACAGTTTTGCAATCATTTGAAAATTCTCCAAAACCAATAAGACAGAAGTTTGATCGAAATTTCTCATTTGGAAAGATGCTTCCCATGTAGTCTTTCATCATTAATTTTCATGAGAGTCCTTCATTTGGGGCTCCGTTTTTTGTACACCACAGCCGAAAATCAAATGCTCGCACACTCTCTCTCTCTCTCTATCTCTCAACACTCGTCCCGGACTCCCACATAGAGCAAATCACTGACGAACAGTTGCCACAACGCCGTTCCCTCACTAATCAAGGACCTCGGCGAACCTCAGGGAACCCGAGCAAACAGAATTATCCGAATAATTTCCAACCTCTTGACATCCCGGCACAAGTTCGCCAGCCTAATATTCTTCCAATTTCCCAGATTGCAAGCTGCCTTTGAACGAACCCCGTCCCATCTCTGACCCCATCGTCCTCGCCTCGTCCCTTCAAGCGATCTCGTCCTTTATCTGGCGTCCTTTGTATGCAAATAACTTGCTTTATGCACATAAATAATCTAATTGCCGCCCTCCATCGCCGTCGACGTCGCCGTCGTCATCTGCACCGTCTCCGGCAGCATCGTGCCTCGGGTCCCTCTGATTCGGCGACCGGGAACGAGTTGGCCCGGGATGGAGGGGGAAGCGAGTGAAGCAGGAGGGTGGGAAGGTGGAGGAGGCGGAGGTGTGGGGATCTGGACCTCGGGCTGGGGATCTGGCCGCCAAACCAAAGAAACCATAAATTTAAATTAATGATCTCGGAGCTGAAGTTGCCAAAGAGAACAGCAATTAGTGGTTTTTCACCATGTCCCATGCATAGATGAGTGCCGTGCCTACAACAACAACGAGAACAACAACAAAAAGAAATACAACAACAACAAAAACAACAAGGCAGAGTTGCCACGCAAGAAGCTAGTTTGACGCTGCGGTTAAAAACCCGAGCACAAAGCGGTCGAAGCTCTTCTTCTCCTTCGGACATCCTTCGCTTCCTTCCACCACCCGCGAACGTAGCAGCAAAGAGTTAAAGGGAGGAGGGTTGAGGTGGCGAGAGAGAGAGAGAGATGGGGAGAGAGAGAGAAAGGGAAATATTGGCGAAAAGGACATCTCACAATATACAGTCAATAAATCCTGAATGAAGAATGTTTTTGATGTCCCGCAGCTCAATTGAAGACAAAGTTTGTCCCCGGGGCGAAAAACAAAAAAAACAAAACAAAAAACCTTGGTTTCAAGGACAGAAAAGGACAAGAGGACACGAGTGAACGACTGAGGCTGGGACTTTGCCGCAGACAACGAGGTGGTCGCAGACATCATAAGGCCAGAGCTACTAATAGAGAAAGGCGAGTGAGAAGGAAGAAACAGTGGAGAGTTGAAAGTACAGGGAGACAGAGAAAAAACGGATTCTTTAAAAATAAAAATTATGCAGAGGGACAGAAAAATCCCGCAACTGACGACGGAGGAGAGCGAAGGAGAAAAAGTTATGTAGAAAAGAATTTCAACATTTGCCGAAACGGATGCAATGAAGCGTGCGAATGAGATGAAAGCTACTTCTACTCTATTTCCATTTCCATTTCCATTCGCCTGACGTGAAAGCTCCGCATACATCGAGGATGTTCCTGCAGATCCTTGAAATGAATCCTTTGAATGGCAAAATAAACCACTACGAGGTCAATGGAATGATTGAGTGCGAGGTGGGGGAGGAAACGATGAAGGTGAACGCTAGAAAAAGGTGAAAGAAGGAAAATCCTTAGGAAAATAAAAGGAACTTCTGCAGAGTCAGCGACAAAAGGTCGCCCAAACCAACTCGCACCACGACCAACCAGGCCAATTCGACTCGTCACGCGACTTTCCAAGAGCGGAGAAGGAGGAGAGCGAAGGGAGGTGAATCGAAAAAGACGCAGGTCCTTCGATTGGCCCAGAGGAGGGGGAGGTTAGTTCGAGGTCAAGAGAACGTCGAGAGAAAAAGCAGAGAAACCGATAATAAAATATTTTTTCTAGCCATTTTCCAATTTACATATCTTATGAATATTTAATCCGACAGCTGAGGCCGAGTGAAAGAGGAGCACGAGAGCGAGCGAGCGAGATAGAGGCTGAAAGAGAAGAAAAATATGCGGTCGTGGTCAGAGGTGGGGGCGACGTCACAATGTATGAAATATTTCCAGTGCTCGGAAAGGTTGCGGCGCGCCGAGTTGAGTCAGACGCACCAACAGGAACGACCAACACCCAACGGCGAAGGCGAAGGAGGTGGAGGGGGGGGTTCCCCAGGGAGACCAAAGAAACCCAGACAGACCGACCGAGAGACAGACAGACAGACAGAGAAAAGGACCATGGACCGAGCGACCGTGGCAAGATTCACTCTGAGGAAAATTGTTTGACATTCAAATCGTTCGGATCGCATCTTAAGAAGAGGTTGAAGGAAGGGAGCGAAAGGAAGAAAACTGGAAGTGATAGAGAGAGAGAGAGAGAGAGAGGTGCCAGCAGAATGATGGAAAGGGACGAGTAGAGGGCAGAAAGGTTCGTCCTTTGCGACTGTCAAAAGAGCTGCAAATTATAGTCATTGTCTTGCGGTCGTTCGAGGACGTCTCGAGGAGCCAGGATCAAAAGCGAAAAGGGACATCCGGCATCCGAGTAGGAGAGAAGTCGAACGAGGCAGTAGGATTGAGAGAGATAGCGAGAGAGAGGGAGAGGAGAGTGGGAAAAAGCGCGACCGAGACAAAGATGAATGAAGGAGCATAAAATGAAAAATGACAGTCGGAGTTGTTGAAGGAAGGAACGAGACAGGGAGGAAAGAAATGACGAGAGACGATGGCAGACGAGACGGCAGGCGCGTGGTAGGGCGAGAAAGGAAAGCTCGAATTCAATTACCACAAGCAATTACTGAAGTCAAAATATTCCTTCAAAATTGGATGCAGAGGGGAAAAATAATTACATTTTACAGTAACAATTTGGAGTAATAAGAGAATGAAATAGAGAGAAAAATAAACAATATGAAAAAATTTATTAATAATTTCAATGAAAGGCCATCCTCAAAAATATTCAATTAGAACACACAATAATAAAAGCATAATCCAGACGTAATAAAACCATAATCGATTGCAGATTATAAAAATCAATGAACAAGCACTAGCAAACAATAAAAGAGATCGATAAAGAAATGAGTGCAAAAGAGCGAGATGTGAAGGATGTGTAGAAGGTCGTGGTAATGGCGACGGCAGTCGATTGTGCGACCACAGAAAGATAGAGACAGAGAAAGGGAGACAAATGCAGGGAGGAAGGCAATCATCGGTAAATAAAAGACTCGTGCGCCGAGAGAGTTCAAATTGAGACCGGAGTTAACGAGGAACTCGTCGCAGGGCTCACGTGAGGTGCCCACAATAAAGAATCTGCATCATCTAGCCCTTCTTTTCCCTCTCACTCAGTTAAGGGCCGACCGGCAGACAGACAGATGGAGAGATCAACCGACCGACCGAGAGCAATTCACTCGAGTGCACAAATCATTAGCCATAAACAAAGCGAAATAACGTACTGCCAATAAAAATGTTTATGTTGGGGTCTAAATTGAGGTTAAAAGTCTTACGGCTTCTTGCAAGAGCAACAAAATCCACAACAACAGCCACAACGAACCGACGATCGACCGACAAATGGAGATGGAGAACAAGGGAGCGCAGAAGGAGGCCAAGGGAAGGAAACAACAACTACACTACTGTGCCAAGAACCGCAGAGACATTAAGAGAAGGCGAAAAAGAGGAAATCGCTTGCATTGCTGCAGGTTGTGCAGAACCCATTGAAAGCCTCATCATTACCTCGACCATCATCGCCATCTTTATTGTTACTGTCTGTGGACGTCATTTCATCCACTACTGTCGTCATTCCCTTTCCAACTACGATTCGTTCCTATTAGAATCATCTATTCTTCCAGTATCACCTCTCCTACTAGCATCATCATCTTTCCTACCATCTTTCTGTCCTACCCTGATATTCCTTATTATTATCGTTTTTATACCATCTTCTACGTCTACGTATGATCTAGTTCCATATCTTAATACACATCGCTCCTATTATTAACACCGTCTTCACCATATTCTGCATCATCGTGATCTTTCTTCATCGCTACTTTCACCACAATCAACGCCAATGAGCATCACTGTCATCATCCACCACCACCGGCATCATCACGTTCGTCGTGGTTGCCGCCACTTGGTGGAAGCTGATCAATTGCCCCTTAAGCCAGAGTCGTTGCTTTTGCCTTCCGTGGGATGCGATGGGATGATGATCGGATGACGATGCGCAGTCGTTGCGATGATGATAAGTCAATGTGTCGGTATGTGTGTGGTTTATGGGTTAAAATTGCAAGTTTCACTTAAAACCGTTTTACTGTTTGCACTTTTATTACGTCTTGGCGGAGTCTCCCCAACCAACCGACCGCAGTCACTTGGCCCTGGACGACACGAAACCTCTTGAATGCCTCCGGCAATTCCTCATTTTGTAAGCCGTCAATCATGGCTCCTTCCACCCTCTCTCTCTCTGTCGCTATCTCTCAATCGCATTTCCACTCCCGCTCTTTGCACCGTCAACGCAAATATTTACCAAGCTGTGGGAATTCTTTTAGTTTTTGTATGCGAGCGGTTTTTGTATGTGTAGTTTGTGCAAAATCCACTGATGGCATCTACAACATAACGGTAAAGGAATGAGTGAATGAATGAATGGCAGAGGGGAAAAAAGGAAACCCATAAGCCCAGTTATGAGAGGTAGCCAAGTGCATGTGAATCAAAGAGTGGATGCGGCAAAGGGAACGGAGAGGAAAAGAGATGATACCGAAGCAGGAGCATTGTGAAAGGCAGATAAATCATTCACGAAGGAGGTCATCGAGGAATGCGAGATGAAGGATGTGCTTTTATACCCGACTACCGACGAACGGTGGAATGATGGCCGCAGAAAGAGATGGCAAGCGCAGGGGCAACGCGATGAGCGAAGGCAGTTCGAGAGGTTGGCGACCTTTGATCTCGAAACTATGCAAATCCACCTGAAACTAGGACAAATATCTCTGCGGAATGGGAAACTTCTCGCAATGATTTAACAAAAACATATTTTCCAATTCCATGATCAAAGGAACTTTTTAGAACCATTGACTCTGAGCCCTTCTCGAATCAACTCGTGCTCTTTTTCGACTCTCGTCACTTGTGAATCTACGACAAGTTGGCCAAGAGGAAGAAGTGGGCTGCTGTTGGAGTTCTGGCTGCGATCGACGCCATTGTCAAGTGCCGGAGTATTTGGAGTAGGCTTGGGCATCGGAGGCAGCTGCCATGGCTCGGACTCGAGTATGATCCGCAAACAGAAGGCGGCCAACAACAGAGGCCGAACGTGTATACAGTGACAACAACTGCAAGGCAAATAAAACACCGACTTCAACAACTAGAATAACAGTCGCAACAATAATACGGGCAACAACAAAACTAAGAACAACACAAACACCAACAAATACGGCAAACATTCCGCTGCGGGGATCTCGAGGGAAGGGTGGAACCGGGCAGAAACCGGAGCATGAGAGGGAGGCAACGGGAGTTGGAGGACGAGGTGGAGGGAGTGAAATGCGAGAGAGGTGGAAAAAAGGAAGGGACCGAAGCCGAAGGCTCGAAGGCTGGTCGCGAGCACACTGTGTGCTCGTGTAATTAGCTGCAGCATCCAAAGTTGGCCACTGTTGACTTTTTACAGTCCATGTTTGCATGTGTGAGTGAGTGGAAGTGGAGGAATCGAGAGCGTGTGTGTTCATTTGCAGTGAGCACAACGTGCAACGTGCAGCGTGCAGTGAAAACGCGTGGCATTTTGTGAAATTTCGGCCCAACCAAAGTCGGACGAGCGACAAAACGACAGAAAAGAGGACGGAAAGACAGGGAAAACAATGGATGGATTTACAACAGATGGATGGTGGAAAGGCTGAAGGGATGGAGGGGGAAATGGATGGATGGAGAAACGAACGTTTGGCCGCTCGCTCGGCCTGCCGGACCGACATCAGTCATTCGGGTGGTCAGCCCAGAGCTCGAACCCGAACCAGAGCCCGAACAACAACAATGCACGCTGCAACATACATTCGAGCATTACAGAAACAACAACGGCAACAACAACAACGTCAACTAGAATAATCAACCGCTAAAACGTTGCGGTAAGTGGTGCCAACAACAACAACACCAGCAACTACAGATAGGCACAACAACAATAATCGCAACCGCAGCAGCAGCAGGAACAACTGCAGTGACCGCCACAGCAACAATTGCTGCAACAACAACAACAACATCGGCAAATAACAGCAAAGAAATGTGTTAAAAGTTATTGTTGTTAGTTGTTGTTTTTTTCATTGCGTTTTTCATGTTTTTTGTAGTTTTTTATTGTTGTTGTCGTTTGAGTTTATTTTCCTTTTTATTTGGTTTTGCTGTTAGTATTGTCAAAGTTGTTGCTGTGGTTGTTGCTTTCAAGTGTTAAAACGTTGCTGTTGTTGTCTTTAGTGCAGTTGCCGTGCTGTTGTTGTTGTTGGTGTTAACACCACTTGGCAGCATTTATTGCATTGCATAATCGTCATTTTCTGTTGTGGCAACAACCGCAACGGTTTCAGCCATAAACGCAATGGCTCTCGCCTCCTCACCCCGGCCCTCCCTCGCTCTCAGTCTATCTAATTGTATTTTTTCTCTCCCTCTACGTTTGTCTTAAGCGTTATTTTTTCTCGCATGGATGCCTCTCTCTCATGCAATCGCTCGAAGATCGTCTAAAACTGAATAGAGAAAGCCAGATCCGACAGTATCCAAATAACAGACAAAATAGCAAACCAAAATATTATTCCATTTTAAATAAATAAAAATAAAAACGATGACAACTCTTTTGTGTTTCTCTGGAATTCACTTTTCCTTCTTTCCTTAGCTTCCTTGATACGAATATCGAAACGAACGATTTACTAAAGGTAATGAGAAGAAATAATTAAAGACAGGGGCTTTGGAATTACAGAGACAACAATACACAATGTCTTTTCAATGGGTACAAATTTCAAAAGTACAGCTGAAGGAGTCCGAAGAAAAAATAAAAACAAAAATAGATTCAATAACAAATAAAAACAAAATTACAAAAAAAAATAAAACTAAATTTGAAATAAAAAGTTAAAAATAAATACCAATTGAATACAAATTATGAAGAGTTGGCCGTCAGGTGCAAAAAACCAACTGCGCCTTCATTAGCATCAATTTAGCACCTCAGTCAGTGCTTCCAGTGGAACGAAAACCAACAACAATAACAACAACTCAGCACAGATGACGATGGCCACCAATACCAGCGAACCAATGGCTGCCGCCATCATCATCATCATCGACGGCAACAAAGGCACGAATGGAGGAATCATTGAACAAGGGCCAACAACCACAACAGCGAATCAACAAAAGCAACAGCAACAACAACAACAGCAAAAACACCCCAATCGACGACGCGTCTCGAATGCCCGATGTCATTAGCAGGATTTGGAGCCGATCCATTGCCATTGACTCCAAGATCTGGCGGCGTCATTTAACGAGGCCTTTCCATCGGTCCGTCCGTCCGTCCGTCCCTCTGTCAGTCTGTCCGCCCTTCTGTCTGAGTCGCAGGTAGGTGTCGAAATGGATTTGAATGAGTTTTTGATAATATTTAAGCTTTTTAACATGATTCCGTCTGACTTTTATTTCGACGATTGCACGAAATGCGTGAAATCAAATACACGACAACAACAAAACGCCCATTATGACAACGGCCATAACAGCAGCAGCAGCAACAACAACAACCACGCTACCACCACCACGCAACTGTCCAACAACAACAACAGCAACAATGACTCCATTAACAACCAGCAAACGCGAGTGGAAAAAACAAAAACAAGAACAAACACCTTTACATGTCGCCTTGTCAATGGGCCGTCACGAGCATTAAATTGTCTGGCGTTGTCTCGAGCCGTCTGTCGCCCTCCCTCCCCCTCTCGCCCCTTCTCCCTCGCACTCTCACTTTTGCGCCCTCCCCCTTTGCCTGTCCCTGTCCCTCGCTCTGTCGCCCTCCTCACTTGGGTTTCAAGTAATGCGGGAGCGCAGAAATTAAAATTAAACACCCGCACCCAGCGATGGAAATAATTCGAGATACGCGACAGACGGCACCGGTTATTGCCCAATATCTCAGCATTCGACGGGCCCGGCGGAGGCAGAGACGGCGGCGACGGCGACGACAGTGGGATGTGGGAGGAGCGGCGGGCGGTCGGGTGCGAGTCGAATAACATCGACGTAACACGACACACTTTTCGCTATTGGCAACGCCGTCGAGCGCTCTGAACGAAGGCCTCGTCGATCGACAGGGCGTCTGTCCGTCCATCTGTCTGTCTGTCTGTGTGTCTGTGAGTCTGCAACACGACTCGTCCCTCACAGCAATTGACACGGTCGATCAACGAATCGTACCAAATAATCGTCTCAAACAGGGGATCGTCAAATTTCGCCCTCTCCACGCCGCAATAGTTGCCAAGTCAATCAATAAACTTAATATCTGAATTTTTGAATAAAATCTTTGTATTCGATTTTACTAAATGAATTCATTTTCTATGAAATTCCACGACGAAATCATGAACTTCTTCCAACCAATGCTCTATTATCAACTAATACAGATTTTCACAAATCCTCCCAAATTCAAATTCCAGCAAGAATCCTTTCGGCTTCCCAAGCACTGACTAATTTCTAATATTTATTACCCGACACAAATTCACCAGACCCAACCCCAAATCTTTCAGCACCCATGGCCTGCCATAGCTCGACCCATTGAAATTTGCATTAACCATCCACAACACTCCCCTTCTTCCACGGAGGCCCGAGTTCCTACATCGACCTCGACGTCAGTCCAGCCATTGAACCGTACAATGGAATTACCCATGTCACGCCCTCCCCAAGCCCTTTGTTTGCCCTGGCGCCCCACTGGAAGGCATTCGGCGCGGTTCGCCTTCCGGATCGTCCCATGCAAATTGCCTCCATCCACCGGAGCCCACAGTCGGCCCAGGACAAACACACGCACGCACACCTTCGGAGTGGACAGGCTACGTAATGAAAGACATGACCCATTAAACGGCCTTCATCATCCATCCAGATGTCCACATTTCCCACCGAACCCTCCTCCGCCCATCTCGAGCCTCCGTCGATTCTCCTACGACATGACGCCTCCTCCTACTCCAACCTCTCACTCCGGCGTGCGAACAAGGAGTCTACCGAGCAGAACCTTCATCAAGCCCGACGGCCGCAGTCGCCACATGACAACCCCAGTCTCCGCATCGATCCATTAGAGGCCCACTTCTGGCCAACCAACCAACCAACCAACCAACCGTCTTCGGAACGACCGTAAAACCACTCCACTACTCGCCCAGCGCCCTCCTCCCTCCCCCTGACACGCCCTCGACGCCCCACCCAACGCATTTTCCGCTCGACGGTTGAGAAATAAATTCTCGACTTTTGTTATTAAAATATCATCGCGCTGACCCAGTTATTTTCGCTGAATACAACGAAAATTAAATCATTTCAAGGCACGCCACGAGACCGAACTCCCTGTCTTCCTCCCTCGTGCCCTCTCTCTTTCTTTGTGTCTTTCGTTGTCGTGACGCGCCCAGCGCCGAAGCGTGGAAAACTGAGTGCGTTCCGAGCGATTTAAGTAGTTTGGCGGATCGGGCCGACTGGGTTCCATTGTTCCGTCAGCCGCGGATCAGTTCACGTATTTTTCAAACGTGTCGTCAGAGATTTTTGATTTTGCGATTAGATAGGACCAGACATGACACGTTGATAGACAGGAATACAAGTCGACGTTTGGTTACAATAATCACTTTTAGCACCACTAATTTCGCTATTGTCCTCATAGTTCCTGGTTTACCCTACAGTCGTAATCTGTTTGTTCATTTAGTGGTCTTCAGCACGAACAACACCAAGGTTAATTTACGAGACACGAGCCACGGCCTGAGCCTGCCAGATGAGGTCAACCGTCACGTGCTCTCATCTGGGAGTAAATCGTGCATGGGGTTTGCGTCGAGTGCTGGGATTGCGGTTGGATTTACGAAACCATGTTCTGCATCATGTTTACGGCAGAAATTACGCTGTCCACTATCTATCAACTAGTCTTATCTGGACTTTATCAGTCCCATCTGAACCGGCTCTATTATTCATACTGAAATAGACAAGTGTCTAACTTCGACTTTATTCGACACCATACGAAGGTTGGCCCGCAGCAGTTGATTCGATTCGCGTCGACTGAATCGTAGATAAACACAACACAATTTTGTAGTTAGTATGTTTATAAAGTAGTTTCTGTAAGTGCGTTGTTATATCGTCAGAATTGGTTTTGTAATCAACTCGGCACTCGAAGATCACGTAAGAGTTAATTGGCCAAGTCGTTGAAAGCAAAGTCTCCGGAATGTAATTGTGGATATTATGTCAATTAATATGCATTAAATTTACGAGAGGAAATCATCGCCATCCGTATCAAGATCTCGAAAACTCGCACACTTGCAGGAAGCGTTCCGTAGAAACTTAATGGGGTTGTTGACGAATAGAAATCATCGGGATTAGTTGTGAAAGAGTTGTGAATATTGATGATAGATAAATCGCTAGTAATCTGATTGCGATGACGTTGAATTATTCATGGCCCCAGGTCATCTCTGTGGCATTATCAAAGCAAATGAAGATGTAGGGAAAATATAATTTATATGATATGTAGGTCTATCATCATACATTGAAAGTAGTGGGGAAAAGCAAAGGAGTAGAGTTGAGAGAGGAAGACGGGAGGAAGAAGATGAGCCAACAATTCAGGTCACTCGAAATACCCTGGAGAAATCATGCCGTCGAGATGCGCTGCTCACCGAGTGTGTCCAATTTGTCACCCGCCAGCGACCGCCGGCGACCTCGTGAAACCCCGCGACGCCCTGGGGCGGAACCGCCCTAATGCCATTAGCACCAGAGCCATTGATTACCGCTGGCTGACTCGCGGGGTGACGGGCCGACGGACCGACGGCGACGGATGGACGGCCGCCACCACGGATTGTTGATAAATCTCATTAAATTAATCGAATAAAAACCACTGCACCACAAATGACAGCCGTCGAGCTCCAGCTCGAGCCCGAACTCGACCCACCACACCTCGCCACAGCGTTTTACACCACACCACACCACAGCAGGCCAAACCACATCACACCACGATGATGACATCAGCCGAGAATCGATTGGTTTTTGTTGCCGTTTGTGTTGCAAGCGCTCAGGTTGCATCTTCCTCAGTCATTGCAATAAAAACAACAACGACCCCAATGGTTGTTGTTGTCCTCATCTCCCGTGGATTGACAGACAGACAGCGAGAGGGAGACAGGGAGACAAAGAGAGAGAGAGAGAGTAACAGAGAGAGTGTGTTTTGCATTTCATCCGTATTCGAATGCGATAAATGAATAAATTTCAAATGTAACTTTATCTCTGTGTAATTTTCTGTGTAATCCCAACTCTCCCAACCCTCTGCCCCGCCCGGCCCGGCCCTCGACTCGTTGGGCCTGCTGTCGTTGACTCCGAAGACCACCCTGTGACCACCCCCTCCCCCACGCTGCCATCCCGCCGGCCCACTGAATCGGTCGTTTAGTCATTTTGTCGCTCGAGACCGACGGCGCACAGGCGCTGGGGTTGAGGGCGTTGCGAGGTGTCTCCGATGGACTTGTTTTTGTATGGTTGTTGTTCTCGTTGTTGTTTTTGTTGTGGTACTTATCACTGTTGTTGTTGCAAAGCTGACATTCTAACAAATTGCTTCGATTAGTTTTGTAAGACTGAGCTGTTGGAGGCAAGGCCGAGGCGGCCAGGGCAGAAGCCAGGGAGGAGGAAGCGACAGAGACAGAGGCGAGAAGGAGAAGGAGAAGACATTGAAGGAGGAGGGTGAGGTACGAGGAGATTTCAACAGTGTTTAGTTACGCAGAACCGAGCGGCAGGCGGTTCGTTATTAATTAAATTAAAAGGTGAGCTCGCTCCGGGTCCGGTAGAGAGACGGGCTTTGGTCTGGTGGTCGTTGAGCAACGCGACCGTGGATTTGTCACGACTCGAGAGGCGTTGATCACATCGATGGGGAGGAGTGCCGGAAGTTGGTGGTGGTGGTTGTTGCGCTCCGATGACTGAAATAGTTACATCAATCTAAAATTTTGACATCTCGCAACATGCCTCATTTGTAAACAACCTTCGTCGTTGCGAGGCCCTAAATGGAGGCATTAGAAGCAGCACGAAACGACGGCGATTAGTACATGTCGACTTTTTAATGGCATCATAGCATTCATAGCATCCTTCAACGTGGGGCTGAATCGACAACTGGTGGAGTTTTTGTACAGTGTTGTGATGAAGACATTCATCACTGTGCAGAATATGAACACTTTTCTAACAAATGTTATAGCCGACTTTGAATTAGATTCACACCCCTTTTTGCCGCATTTACTGCCAAAAATATCCCTCATTTAATTCGACTATGTTCAAATTCAGCAGTCTAGTTTGCTACGAATGTTGAGAACATTTACCATGTCGTCCCTCGACATTGGGCTCGAGTCCTCGCAGTGACCGCAAATCTGCATCTTATTCAAATAATCCATCTTAATCACTGCCATTACCACATGAGTGCAATCACATTCGTCAGAACCGCCCTGAGCCTGATGAGAGACCGCACCAGACCAGACCAGAACCGCAACGACCTCCAACAGCACCACCAGCACCACTAGCTGCGCATCATCCCCAGCCCCAGGACCATCGCTATCACCACCCAAACTTGACGACCTCATTCCACTCGACTGGAGTTGCTGACCGCATCACGTTTCCCCACGAGCCTATGAACTCCCCTCCCTCCCTGTCTCTTTCACACACCTTCCACCTCCATGTCCTCCTTCTCTATCACTTGCCGGATGAGTCTCCAGAGCGCCATTGGGATTTCTTCACCTTGGCACTGGCTTTAAATCGATAGCGATAGGGATAGAGGCGAAGACCAACAGCAACAAACATCACAAGGAGCAGCTGCGGAGAAAAACTTCAAATCCCTCATCAATTAAAACGAACATGTGGCAAGAAGAAGAACAAGAACAAGAAGAAGCACCTGTCCAGCACCTGGCTGGGAGGGAGAGCCTGAGGAGCTCTGACAGCCTCCACTTGGTTATTACAGCAAAAACGCCAAACGAGGCAGCAGCAGCAGCAACAACAAACCAGAAAAACCCACAGAAGCTGCTACTAGAGCAACAACAGCAACGAAAACGGCGATGCGACAACTCCAGCCGGTGGGAGGGAGAGAGACAGAAAGGGGGAGAGCTCGACCTGGTCTAACTAACTCCAGGAATGCGGCGAGAAAATCAATAAACTTGAAATGCAGAGCCGAGACGAGCATCCGGCCAGCGCGAAGGACCACGACGTTGGCGGTGGGATCGAATCGTATCGGATTGGAGTGGATGGAACTTCGGATGGACTGGATGGATGAATGGATGGAGGGATGGAGGGATGGAGGGAGGCACAATGTCGCTGTGTCGGTGGGACGGACGGACATACATGAGCTATTAAATTGGCGACAGCATTAACAAGCGTTAATCCGGAGGAATTCCATGTTGGACATCGATCGGCGAATCTGCGCCGAAAGCACTTCTTGTATTCAGTGTTGCTGGCCGCAGTTGGACGGACAGGCGGACGGTCAGTCAGACAGACAGCCAGCCACATGAGGAACGTCACGGACGAGGATTAGGCTGAGAGGAGCAACGTAGTTTGCAATCTGACGACGTGTCCAGGGTTTGCGTCGTCCCGTCGTGCCAACTACTAGTTGCAGACCTTAACGAGTTGACAACGAGACCAGGCAGGGACAAAAAATAAGGGATAGAGAGGAGGGACAGACCTACCGGAAGCTCGATAGACCGAGATGATAGTTGCCGGAGCGTTGTCGAGGAGGAGGAGGTGGCGGAAAATCAATGAAGAGATGGCGAAAGGTCTGTTTGTTTGGATGGGAGGCGTCTTCTGCAAACACATGGACCTGTCTGTTCAATTCAAATTATATCTTTGGATTTCTACAGGCGATAAGAGAAACTACTTCTGACTTTGCAAATGAAGTTTGAATGAGAAGACAAGGACAGAGTCCTACAGCAGGACCAAACATATCATTGGATACTCGATCGAATGTCCGAGGCCGGCGGAAGACACGAGGAGGCGTCTTCTAAGTGAGAACCACGACAGGTGAAGATGGTCTGCTACAATGGACCGGAAGGACAGAAGGAGGGGAAAACCTGAAATCCCTCACTGGCGCCTTTGTTGCTACTCTTATGGTTTTCCCATCATCGACAACCGAAGGACTTCCGCTGGGAAGGCATTTAGCAAACTACAACGTGTAAGTCTGGGAGGAGAACGAGGCAGGCAGGAGGAGTGAAAAAAGAAGGACAAGAAACAAGGGAGGAGGAGGAGAAGCGGAAGGAGGAGGGAAGGGAAGGGAAGGGACCAATGAACACTTCAAGGGGAGCGAAGCCCGATGAGTGGAAGAAGCTCCGCTGAACCCGATACAACGACTCATCATACAAGGCCAGAAGCACGCCGAGAGTCGGACAGACCGATGAGACACGATGAGCCGACCGACAGACAGAAAGACAGACAGACAGACAGACATTTCAATCAGGCATGCGTGTCGCTGCCGCTGTTTCTCTCTGTTTCTCTCGTTCCTGGGTTTTCCCTTATTTTTTATCGAGGTTTCATTTTATTTTTTGTTTATTTGTTTGTGTTGCAGTTTAAATTGATTTTATTTCACGATGTTTCGCTTCCCTTCACCTGGGCTCGGACAACATCCGCCGACGTTCTTGTTGTTGTGATTGTTGTTGTTGTTTTGGTTGTTTTAGTTGTGACAGAAGCCTTGTCATGTCCAGTGGATATTTATGTAGCGCTAACAAATTGTCAATGGGGGGAAATGAAAGACGAATGGCGACTGCGACTGCGACTGCGACTCCGACTCCGACTCCGACCATGCCAACAACAGCAACGCCAACAAGCGTAGGAACAACGCCACCAGAAACAACAACAACAACAACACCAACGCACCAACGACAACAAGGAGGTGGGGAGCAATAGCAATGAACAAGGACAGTCAGCCCTAGAGATTGAGGAAGCCGATGATAAAGAGTTGAAGGAGCCAGGATGAGAGGACGAGGAGAAGGAGATGGTGAAGGAGGCAGAGACAGGGAGAGGGACGGGCAGATGTCGAGTTACGAAAGAGATGGATGTAGAGAGGGAGCGAGAGGTAGGAGGTGGCGAGTCGGACCGTGTTCTACACGTTTCACTGGACGTCTGTGGGCTGGGAAGATTTCGAAATTTATGGCGCATTCTTTACGTGATTAAGCGGACCGATGTCATCATCAACAACAACAACAACAACACCCCAACAATAAGATGGCCACAACAAAATGACACCAACAACTATTAACATTCTTGCTGCGCTTAATAATAAAATATAATTTGTTTCTACGGCCACAGAATTGAAGAGAAAAAGTGACAACAACTCATGCTGATGATTATATTGCTCATTATGATGTTGTTAACGTTGAG
This sequence comes from Coelopa pilipes, assembly GCA_947389925.1. Classification (NCBI taxonomy): domain Eukaryota; kingdom Metazoa; phylum Arthropoda; class Insecta; order Diptera; family Coelopidae; genus Coelopa; species Coelopa pilipes. The sequence continues at coordinate 43,291,750 of OX376697.1, read as the reverse complement.
GGAGTTGTTGTTAATGACCTCGTGGTTGCGGCCCGAATATCGGGTTGTAATTAAGTCTGCAATTATGATTGGCACCAGTGCATGGAAGCGATTATAATTACTGGCGAATCATGGCCAGAGGGGATTTATTTCCTAGGGGAGCAGGAAGGTGCGAGAACGAGTGGGGGAAAGAGAGGTGTGAACGAATGTATATCGACGACCACAGCGACAAAACAACAACGCAACAACTACAACGACCAAAACCCAACAAGGGCAACAACAAGAACAACGAGAATTCCGTAATTGTTTATAATTAAAATCCATTGAGGCGAACACGGACAAACCGCCAGGACAGACACCGGCAAAGAGGTGGAGAGGGGGCAGAAACGGGCGGGGAGTTGAGACAATGAAGGGCCGAACTGCGCCCGGTCGGCGTCGCTATTGATTTGCGGTTGCGGCAGATGAGACTTTCGGTGGACAGGGTCGGCCGGTGGGCCGTCGGGACGATGGAAAGGGATTGAAAATCGCGTCATCCGCTCCTCAATTCACAACCTTCGAGACTTCTACGTGTTCTTCTCGTCAAGAACAACTCAACTTAAAGTTTTACGAACTCGATAATTGCGGCCGATAAAGTTTTCCAAGGTAATTAGTTGACAACAACCACGACGCGGACCCGAATAAATTATACAAATTGATATCAGAATTAATTCGAGAATCAGTTCAACTGAAACCCACAACTGCCGTCGTTGAGCCCAGGGCAACTGGGCCCGGCCCTTCGGAGCCATTTGGGTAAAACACTTTTAGGCTGAAATACGCCTGGCATTAGGGCCTTTCGGGCCCCAGCAACCCCGACACGATGGGCCTGTGATTTATCGCCGCCCTTCCCGGGAATTCGTCCACATCACCAGCCCCCACCCGAGCCCTTTCTTGGGGGGTCTCCACCTGATCCCTCGGACCCTCCCCGCCCCTCCCCTCCTGGACCACGGCTTTCACTCACCTGAGCATTGAAGTCGAAGAAGAACTCTGGCCGCAGCGGACACGGCAGTCCGCACTTGCAGGTACCCGGTGACAATAAGTAATCCTTTATTTGGAACGACGACCGCAGCGTGGCGCCGGTGGGACTGCAAAGAGAGAGAGCGAGACGGAGAGATGGGTCAGTTACGTTGTTGAGCAGAGGCAGATAAAGGTGAATTAATTAATTTGTTGTCATTTTGCAGTGTGTGCGATTCTTTTTTTTTAGATTTCACCAGCCAGATATGGAGCGGCTTATGTGGCACAGAGGAGGGCAGGAGAATGGGGAGAGGGATGGCGATGGCAGTGGAGATGGAAGAGGAGGAGGTGGACAGAGAGGTCTCCGGGGATCGCGTGGATTCGGTTAAATCTCTTTATTCTCATTTTTATCTATTTTTATTTCCTGATCTTTTTTTCCGAGTTCCGATTTATTTTTTAATTTCTTTACATCATGTTCGCTTATTTTTTATTAATGTACTCCAAGTCATTGTTGTTGTTCTTGCTGTTGTGTGTGTGCCTTGGGGCAGCAGCGACAGGTTTCTGTGCCTCGAGCGATTTAAATTAATTACATCGCATCGAGGTTAATTAAGAGAACGACGCCAAATGACACAGAGGGCTGAGCAGGCGAGGGGGAGAGCGAGAGAAGGAAAAGGCGCGGCAGCGGGAGGGGGGGAGGGAAACAGGGAGAGGGCACGTAGCGAGGGCCTGGTGCAGCAGGTGCGTTGAATGGGCAGGTGTCTGTCGGCCGTGCATCTGTCCGTCCGTCCATCCGTGCGAGTGTTTGTGTGTGTGTGAGGGACAAATTACGAATGGAAGGAATTTAAAGGAATGCACGGTTTTCATACCGCGCTGTAATTTGATGAAAAAATGAAATTGCATTTTGAAAAACATAAAAATTATTTATTGCTAGCACACCAGCTGGATCCGCTTCCTCCCCTCTCACTCCTGATTCGGGCCGTGCATTTTTTGCTTGTCCCAGACCAGGCATTAACAATGTTTACTTTTAAATCCACAATGAAACTGATGTCTTAATTCATACGTACGAAGCACTTACTATCGAAAATACTTTCGAAAAACCCGATCAGATAAGGCGAAATTAACGACACAATTCAAATTTTGAATATAAAAATTTGGAATAAAAAATTGTAAATAAAACAATTTAAGCGAAACATACACCAAATTTCAAATGATGGCGATATAATCAACTAAAAACCCAATAGAAAATTTTAACTTTGTTTTGAAATGATTATTTCATTGAATTAAACAAATCAACATTTTTCCATAAATTTTTTTTTCCATCATCGGAAAACCCTCAAATTGATTTTCCCACTAAAAAATTAAATTTCCTGTGCCGTTTTTTGCAACCCTCCAGCCGAAAGGGAAATGAAATTGCTGTTGAAACCAACAAGTTGTCAACTTTACAAATCGTCTGTTGCCCGAATTAATTCGATAACCTTTAAACCACGTGCCAATGTTGTTCTTGTTGTTGTCTCGGTTGTTGACCGCACGAATCACCTGATGACGGTGAGGATAAGGAAGATAAAGACGTTGTTGTTGTTGATGGTAAAGAGAAAGAGGAAGCAGCGGACCCTTTGGGGCTCGAACAATGGCTCGAATCAATTGGAGCAGAGGCCCGGGACGGTTGCCCCGAGGACGTCGACGACCACTCGCCAACACCAACAATGGGCACAACAACAACAACAGCGACAACAAAGAGCACAGCAAGAACAACAACAATGGACACAACAGCAGTAACGAGACGACCAAAGACAACGACAACCGGAAACTTTTATTGTTGGCTGATGCGAAAACTTTGCACGCACTTTACAACAACAACAACAACCCACACCCAACATATCGAGGTCTGCGAAGAAAGGAAAGGCAGCGGGCGGAAAGGAAAATCAAGAAGTTCTCGATTTAATCTTTATCTTCAAAACAATCCGAGGTGGGAGGTGGGAGGATCAACAAAAAAATCTACAACCATGAGCGACGAAGCTTCAGCGAGCAGAAGGCCGAAAACTTTTGCGTAACAAGAACACCAGCACCAACAACAACAACAACAACAGCAACACTATTAACCGAAACAATACCACGTCCAACTGAGACAACAAAAACACCAAAACACCTACCACAGTAACAACAACAATAAGACTGCAACACGAAAACAACACAAGGAATGAAAACATTGAGGGAGGAAAGTTTTAAAAAAAACTTCACTAGCTGGCAGGCAAAGTGATTGTTCTTGGGGTTGTCATTGTTGTTGTGGCCATGCTGATGTTGTTGTTGTGTCTTCATTGCCGTCACGATTATCCTTATTATTATCCAGGCCGATGTCAGCCAAACCACGCTCGCCCTCAGGTGCTTCGTTGAACCAAACCTCGGAAGTGGGAGACTTTGACATTCCAGTGGTCGGAGGAGCCACCGAAGGGATAAAAAAAATCCCAACAACTAATTATTAAAGAGCCACGAAAACACCTTGGCAAATAAGCAAATATCTTTCAATTCTAACAACCGGCATCAAGTCAAAAGAATCTCCAATTGACGGTCCTCCAGGTGATGCTCCAAGTTATGGAGCGAGGTAGAGACTTGGCCGAGAAGAAGAAGAGGAAGACGTCGCCTAATGATATTTATGATTATTGTTATTACCGATCAAAGGTCGGCGGAGTTCGAGGCGGGGGCGTCTGGAACGTGAATCGCATGAAATTCTACACAAAATAAAACCAGAATCGATTCAAATTTAATTTTGTTTTATGAAGACATAACGAGACGTCCGTCGGGGAGACGGAGACGGAGAATGAGAATGAGAAGAAGGAGAAGAAGAAGCAGAGTACCAAAGGGAATACGAATAAATACGAATAGGAAACACAACCACAAAGCCCTCATTAATATACATATAAAAGGCATAAACAACCGATCAAGAGCTCAAAAGTCGATTTTCGATTTTCGACGTTTGTTTTTTTTTTTCGCCTTCTCATTCGGACACCCCAAGAAACCTGTTTTTTCATCATTGTTGTTGTTGGTATGGCCCCTGGCATTATAATTAATTTTTGATTTTTACTCATATTTATTAATTTATTAATTTGCTTACGTCCCTAATCGGAAATCTATTCGGTAAACAAACAAGCCAATGGGAGAAATCGGGAGAATCGATGAAGCGAGTGGAGAAGAGAAGGCGAGCAGATGACGAGAGCAGGAGGAGGGGGCGAAGAGGAAGAAGAAGAAGAAGAGGAGGAAGAGGAGGAGGAGAGGACGACATTATTCAAAAATGTCGCGCTTAATTTACGGCGGTCGTGCGTGTGTGCGTCACAAATTGCTCAATAATTTCGACGTTCGAAGAAACGATCGGCAGTCAGCTATGAACAACAACAACAACAACAACAATAACAACAATAACAACAACAACAACAACAACAACAGCAGCAGCACGAGCAACACCAAGCACCGAAGCCATTAAGAACGAAATCAGCAACAACAACATATGATCAATGTCAACAGCTTAAATGATTTGCTGCCACGATCTTGCGATCTTCACCAAAACGCGATCGGCGAAGCCCAGTCGAAGCCGAAAACCGGAGGCGAGTTTTTTGTTGTCTGTTTTATTTTCCGATTTCATTTCGAAAAGTCGCAGATCGTGCTGGAATTCGGGACCGACGGACCGGCCGACAGACCGACCGACAGGCAGTCAGTCATTTTGTCGAGATGTGCGAGTGGAGCTTTAGGAACACGATTTCGTGTTTTCATAAAATTAATCTCTTAATTGATCAGCCTCGCTGTCCTCTTTCCGAGGGCCCATTAAAGCGACCGCTGTTTCATTCATCCAACCTCCCATTCACCCTTCCAACACGCCGTCCATCCGTCCGTCCATCCGTCCATCAACCAGCCGTCGATTCGGCCATCCATCAACTAGCTGTGTATTTGTCCACTTGTCCGATTTCTTTGTCTGCCATGCGGAAGAATTAATCACACACCGACGATCACGACGACGACGACGACGACGACTTCGACTACGACTAATAATCGATTTAGGCGAACGACTATTAATAACATCGACGTCGCGGCGGTCCGGCGTAATGGCGACAGCGAATCGATAATCACTCGATTAGTGCCACGCCCTACCCCAGCCCACCTGACCCCACCGTGCCCCCAGAGGCCGTCGGTGCCGGGGGCCGAGGGCCGAGGAGGGAGAAAATCAATTTTTCAACATCTTAACTGCCCAATGCTGTCATCACTCACAGCATTACTGGGTATCGCGTTAGTTTCATTCACATTTTTCAGAATTCTGAATTCGTGAACATGATACTTTTTAGTATTTCCCATTATGGGGGGATGACAGTAATTTACTAAAGCGAATTGCCATTTGTCATTTCAATTATTTCTCTTTGGCATTACGTGAAAAACTGAGTGAAACTATCACTCGACCACTGGAGTGAAACCACTATGCCCTGGGAACAGTATAAAAATTAGCCTAGGTGCACATTGTGATGGTCGCGATGTTGGCACAACTTCCTCTAATGGCACTTTAAATGCCGCCGACTACCATCAAATACAGTGAGCGACAGAGCCGCCGACGGCCGGCATCAAATTAAATTCAATTAAAAGCGAAATTATGACAAACGTAAACAACGTAACATCAATTACGCCAAACCTCACCCGCCCTCGCCCTCGCCGTCGCACGGGCTCCCGGTCCCGCTCCTCGCCTCGGTTCGCCACGCCCCCGGCTCCGCACCGACCTCACCTCGCGACGCCGCCCCGACAATCGGCGAGCCAAGCTTGAGGAGCGTCTGTCACGGCTGGTCAATTACAGGAGCGTGATGGAGAGGGGCGTGGGCGGCTGGGGCCCGGCGAGGGGCGAGGGGCGCGGTGCGAGGTGGCGGGAGGAGCGGACGCTTATAAATATTCAAAGCATCGCAGCCGAGCGGCGCCTGCCGGTGGAAGCTTCGGTGGAGCCTCGGCCGCCCAGCCAACGGCGACTTCGTTCGGACCGAGCGGCCGAGCGACCGATGGAGTAGGGTTTGTGTTGTTGTTGTTGTTGTTGTTGTTGTTGGA